>JBBBDQ010000830.1:1835000-2000000 GCA_037127315.1 Ascarosepion bandense
CCGGCGCAATGTGGCTTCCATGTGTCTCTTTTACAGATACTTTAATGGCTTCTGCTCAGATGAACTTAGTTCACTGGTACCCCCTATACATGCATTTGCTCGAGCCACAAGATTAGCAACTAGGTCCCAGCCTTTTACTGTGAAACCGATAAATTGTAAACTTCTCGTTTACTTGCCTTCTCGACAGCTACAATCTTCAAGAATTCAATAGTCATATTCTATCTCACTAACTTGCATCCTCTCCCCCTCTCTCTCTCTCCCTCTCTCTCTCACTCCTGCTCCTTTTTTCGTCCATTCCACTCTCATCAGTATTTTCATCCTTCTCTTACACTCTTCCTGACACCCCCTATAACCTGTCACTCTTTCTCATAACTTATCTCCTATGTAACACCCTACTCAACAGGGGCAGTAAAATGCCTTGCTTGGGACGACAAGATTATAAAAGTAAGTTTCAATCGTGACTTGTATGCAAGGAAAAATATCTCGTAAACTTCGGTGATCGAGCGGCAACCGGTATATTCAACGTGATATGACGTGTATATAGTCACGAAAAAGTAGCCTTCCTTAATACAGAAATCAAAAACTCGTCATCGTTCCTATGGACAAGAACATCCAAAAAAGGAAAGGCAACAGTTAGACTGCTTTTCTACGGTAAACTTAAGAGAAGAATGGAAAGAGTTAAACGAAGTGAGAAATAAGTCAGCTTCACCCTCGTTATCAAAGAGGCAAAACGTATCATCCACATAACGATGATACATTAGAGGATGATCAATTCGAGAAAATAATGAAGCCTCGTAAAAACCGATAAAAATATTAGCAAGGGAAAGACCCAAAGGCGAACCCATCGCTACACCGTCAATTTGCCGATAGATAATATTATTTAAACTAAATTCGACAGATAAGATGGCAAACTTCATAAGATCGACAAACACCCTCTCAAGGAAATCCGGAAGAGACAACGAGGAACGATATAAAATATCATAACACATCTCAATTGTCTCGTAAAAAGGGACACAAACAAGGAACATATTTCAAAAGAACTCATGAATCCACTACTGGAGAAGAAATTACGTATAGATTCCACAAAAGAAAAGGAATCTATATATATAAAAGACAATCTGTGAGTCTGTGTGTGACTGTTCCCTATGCACGCCTACATTTTTAAGCTACACCATTCGAACTTTCTAGGGACACATATCTACAACGAAGCCAGGTCAACACATATTTTTCGAGTTTTTTAAGTTCAGCAATTTTCCCTTTCGCACTTTTTGACCAATGGAGCCGATTGTTTACATTTGCACCGTAAAACATCTAAGATTTAAGATGGTTGCTAAATTACGCCACAGAAATCAAATCACCCGTGTCAAACGCAATTGAAATATTTTTTTATTAAAAAGATGAGTCTTTATATTTTAATTTTAATTCCGACGTTATAAAAATACATTTGGTCAACAAAAAAATGTGAATGTTTTTGCCTGTAATTTTGAAACAAAATAAATATTTTTTTTAAAAATGTTTTCTCAACCAAAAACGAAATATAGAAAAAAAGTGTCAATAATTAATTTAATTATTTAAGTCCTTTTTTTTTCAGATTTAATGTTTCATATTTCAGAAAATAAAATTATAAAAAATGATGTTTTTTTTTTCGCTAAATATTTCATGCGGGAAATTAATTTTCTGTTATTTGTGTGACATTGATGTAACTTTTACCTCTAAAATTAAATGTCTACATTTTTAAATATTCTTCAAAAATTTCGTAATATTTTTTATATTTCTAATTTCAGTAAAACAAAATAAATAATTTTTATTTTTATGTTAAATTCATTTAGTCAACAAAAAATGTAAATATTTTTACCCGTAATTTTGAAACAAAAACAAACGCGATGTTGTTTACAATGTCACACAAAACATAAAATCACGTTTACCCAAAAGAAAAGAAAATAGATTTTTGAATGTAATTTTTGACCAAATTTGAAACAATATTTTTTTATGTAATTATTTTTTATATCAGTCAGTTAAGTGCCATACGTGATACACGCTTTTGGCGATCATGTCTCGAAAGAGACATGACTGACTGGGCAGAAGATTATCCCGCAGTAGGTTGCCATTGCTTTCTGTGGTAGACTGGTTGCCGACCAATCTGTAGAACCCAATCTGTCCTGCCATTTAACTCATGACTGGAGGGAGAAGAGATAGATTATATTACATTATTATATTAAGTATAATTAGTGGGGGATCAGTTTATTACTTCAAAACAATAGAAAACCGATCCCCCAATTTATGCCAGTAGAAGTTTTAATTATGTTTCCAACTATTATATTCAGTCAGTCAGTTAAGTGCTATACGTGATACACGCTTGGGCGATCATGTCTCGAAAGAGACATGACTGACTGGGCAGAAGATTATCCCGCAGTTGGTTGCCATTGCTTTCTGCGGTAGACTGGTTGCCGACCAAGGCTATAGAACCCAATCTGTCCTGCTATTTAACCCATAACTGGAAGGAAGAGACGGATTAATATCTTTCCCAAGGGCATTTGCGCGTACCGAGTTTCAAAGGAAATTATCCATTTAATATTATAAACATTATTGCATCACGAGAGTTGATGTTTGTGTGAGTATTGTAAACGGGCACGGGCAACGCCGGTCTATGATGCTAGTCTTTAATATAATAAGTACTATAGTGCAACAACATTGTCGAGAGCCAACTATCGACTTTGTGCTGGAAGGACCCGATCATAGACAGGATGGGTCGTAATTGGACACCATACTTATGAATTTTCGGTAGCCCATAAAAACGGGGACGAATAAACCCAGTGGACTTAATCAACTCAGAAATTTCAGAAGAGAATAAATGACTCTTAAGCCACTTTAATGATTACCTTTGAAACTTAGCTTCAATAGAAGAAGTGCAATCATGGGTCTCAACTGGACCTAATTTTAAGAATTTAGCTGTATTTTTATGTATATTGTCCATCTTTGACACACAATCAGAATCGTCCAGTCGCACCACACCAGCACCTTTATCTGGTCTAGTGATAAACAAGGTTATAATTGTTCTTTAAACTTTTAATAACCGGCAGTGCTGTTCTCCCATTTAGACTCCGAAAATGAAACTGAAGAGCCAGCAAAAAGAACGGGCATAATAATTAAGTTTAATTCCTTTAATAACCGGCAGTGCTGTTCTCCCATTTAGACTCCGAAAATGAAACTGAAGAGCCAGCAAAAGAACGGGCATAATAATTAAGTTTAATCTTTTAATAACTGCAGTGCTGTCTTCCCATTTAGACCTGAAAATGAAACTGAAGAGCCAAAGAACGGGCATAATAATTGGTGTTTTATCTTTTAATAACCGGCAGTGCTTTTCCATTTAGACTCCGAAAGTGAAACTGAAGAGCCAGCAAAAAAAGAACGGGCATAATAATTAAGTTTAATCTTTAATAACCGGCAGTGCTGTTCTCCCCATTTAGACTCCGAAAATGAAACTGAAGAGCCAGCAAAAACGGGCATAATAATTAAGTTTAATCATTTAATAACCGCAAGTTTTTCTCCCCATTCAGACTCGAAATGAAACGAAGGAGGCCAGCAAAAGAACGGGCATAATAATTAAGTTTAATCTTTTACACCGGCAGTTCTCCCCATTTAGACTCCGAAAATGAAACTGAAGAGCCAGCAAAAGAACGGGCATAATAATTAAGTTTAATCATTTAATAACCGGCAGTGCTTTTCTCCCATTCAGACTCCGAAATGAAACTGAAGAGCCAGCAAAAGAACGGGCATAATAATTAAGTTTAATCTTTTAATAACTTGCGAAAAGGTTCTCCCATTTGTGACTCCGAAAAATTAACCAGCTATTTCAGCAAAGAACGGGCATAATAATTAAGTTTAATCTTTTAATAACCGGTGCGTGCTGTTCTCCCCATTTAGACTCCAAAATGAAACTGAAGTGCCATAAAAAGAACGGGCATAAAAATTAAGTTTAATCTTTTAATAACTGCAGTGCTTTTCTCCCCATTTAGACTCCGAAAATGAAACCGAAGAGCCAGCAAAAAGAACGGGCATAATAATTACTCTAATCTTTTAATACTGGCAGTGCTGTTCTCCCATTCAGACTCCGAAAATGAAAATGAAGAGCCAGCAAAAGAACGGGCATAATAATTAAGTTTAATCTTTTAATAACCGGTAGTGCTGTTCTCCCCATTTAGACTCCGAAAATGAAACTGAAGAGCCAGCAAAAGAACGGGCATAATAATTAATTTTAATCTTTAATAATCGGCAGTGCTGTTCTCCCCATTCAGACTCCGAAAATGAAAATGAAGAGCCAGCAAAAGAACGGGCATAATAATTAAGTTTAATCTTTAATAACCGGCAGTGCTGTTCTCCCCATTTAGACTCCGAAATGAAATCAAGAGCCAGCAAAAGAACGGGCATAATAATTAAGTTTAATCTTTTAATAACCGGCAGTGCTGTTCTCCCCATTTAGACCTGAAAATGAAACTGAAGAGCCAGCAGAAGAACGCATAATAATTAAGCTTAATCTTTTAATAACCGGCATTGCTTTTCTCCCCATTTAGACACCGAAAATGAAACTGAAGAGCCAGCAAAAGAACGGGCATAATAATTAAGTTTAATCTTTTAATAACAGGCAGTAAAGCCCCTCATTTAGACACCGAAAATGAAACTGAAGAGCCAGCGAAAGAACGGGCATAATAATTAACTTTAATCTTTTAATAACCGGCATTGCTGTTCTCCCATTTAGACTCCGAAATGAAACTGAAGAGCCAGCAAAAGAACGGGCATAATAATTAACTTAATCTTTAATAACCGGTAAAGCGCCCCATTTAGACTCCGAAAATGAAACTGAAGAGCCAGCAAAAGAACGGGCATAATAATTAAGTTTAATCTTTTTAATGAATCAAAAGCTGTTCTCCCCATTTAGACTCCGAAAATGAAACTGAAGTGCCAGCAAAAGAACGGGCATAATAATTAAGCTTTAATCTTTTAATAACCGGCAGTGCTTTTTCTCCCCATTTAGACTCCGAAAATGAAACTGAAGAGCCAGCAAAAGAACGGGCATAATAATTAACTTTAATCTTTTGACAACCGGCAGTGCTGTTCTCCCCATTTAGACTCCGAAAATGAAACTGAAGTGCCAGCAAAAGAACGGGCATAATAATTAAGTTTAATCTTTTAATAACCGGCTGTGCTTTTCTCCCCATTTAGACTCCGAAAGTGAAACTGAAGAGCCAGCAAAAGAACGGGCATAATAATTAAGTTTAATCTTTTAATAACCGGCAGTGCTGTTCTCCCCAATTAGACTCCTAAAATGAAACTGAAGATCCAGCAAAAGAACGGGCATAATAATTAAGTTTAATCTTTTAATAACCGGCAGTGCTTTTCTCCCCATTTAGACTCCGAAAATGAAACTGAAGAGCCAGCAAAAGAACGGGCATAATAATTAATTTTAATCTTTTAATAACCGGCAGTGCTGTTCTCCCCATTTAGACTCCGAAAATGAAACTGAAGTGCCAGCAAAAGAACGGGCATAATAATTAAGTTTAATCTTTTAATAACCGGCTGTGCTGTTCTCCCCATTTAGACTCCGAAAATGAAACTGAAGAGCCAGCAAAAGAACCGGCATAATAATTAAGTTTAATCTTTTAATAACCGGCAGTGCTGTTCTCCCCATTTAGACTCCGAAAATGAAACTGAAGTGCCAGCAAAAGAACGGGCATAATAATTAACTTTAATCTTTTAATATCCGGCAGTGCTGTTCTCCCCATTTAGACTCCGAAAATGAAACTGAAGAGCCAGCAAAAGAACGGGCATATTAATTAAGTTTAATCTTTTAATAACCGGCTGTGCTGTTCTCCCCATTTAGACTCCGAAAATGAAACTGAAGAGCCAGCAAAAGAACCGGCATAATAATTAAGTTTAATCTTTTAATAACCGGCAGTGCTGTTCTCCCCATTTAGACTCCGAAAATGAAACTGAAGAGCCAGCAAAAGAACGGGCATAATAATTAACTTTAATCTTTTAATAACCGGCAGTGCTGTTCTCCCCATTTAGACTCCGAAAATGAAACTGAAGAGCCAGCAAAAGAACGGGCATAATAATTAAGTTTAATCTTTTAATAACCGGCAGTGCTGTTCTCCCCATTTAGACTCCGAAAATGAAACTGAAGAGCCAGCAAAAGAACGGGCATAATAATTAAGTTTAATCTTTTAATAACCGGCAGTGCTGTTCTCCCCATTTAGACTCCGAAAATGAAACTGAAGTGCCAGCAAAAGAACGGGCATAATAATTAACTTTAATCTTTTAATAACCGGCAGTGCTTTTCTCCCCATTTAGACTCCGAAAATGAAACTGAAGAGCCAGCACAAGAACGGGCATAATAATTAACTTTAATCTTTTAATATCCGGCAGTGCTGTTCTCCCCATTTAGACTCCGAAAATGAAACTGAAGAGCCAGCAAAAGAACGGGCATAATAATTAAGTTTAATCTTTTAATAACCGGCAGTGCTATTCTCCCCATTTAGACTCCGAAAATGAAACTGAAGAGCCAGCAAAAGAACGGCCATAATAATTAAGTTTAATCTTTTAATAACCGGCAGTGCTGTTCTCCCCATTTAGACTCCGAAAATGAAACTGAAGAGCCAGCAAAAGAACGGGCATAATAATTAAGTTTAATCTTTTAATAACCGGCAGTGCTGTTCTCCCCATTTAGACTCCGAAAATGAAACTGAAGAGCCAGCAAAAGAACGGGCATAATAATTAAGTTTAATCTTTTAATAACCGGCACTGCTGTTCTCCCCATTTAGACTCCGAAAATGAAACTGAAGAGCCAGCAAAAGAACGGGCATAATAATTAAGTTTAATCTTTTAATAACCGGCAGTGCTGTTCTCCCCATTTAGACTCCGAAAATGAAACTGAAGAGCCAGCAAAAGAACGGGCATAATAATTAAGTTTAATCTTTTAATAACCGGCAGTGCTGTTCTCCCCATTTAGACTCCGAAAATGAAACTGAAGAGCCAGCAAAAGAACGGGCATATTAATTAAGTTTAATCTTTTAATAACCGGCAGTGCTGTTCTCCCCATTTAGACTCCGAAAATGAAACTGAAGAGCCAGCAAAAGAACGGGCATAATAATTAAGTTTAATCTTTTAATAACCGGCAGTGCTGTTCTACCCATTTAGACTCCGAAAATGAAACTGAAGAGCCAGCAAAAGAACGGGCATAATAATTAACTTTAATCTTTTAATAACCGGCAGTGCTGTTCTCCCCATTTAGACTCCGAAAATGAAACTGAAGAGCCAGCAAAAGAACGGGCATAATAATTAACTTTAATCTTAATGTCGCTCAAAAACTCAGTAGAATGATGAGTAAGTCTACAATCTTGTGCAAATAAAACCTCGAACTCAGCAAAGATTTTCTCACGGTCCGGCATTGAAAAAGGAATGCAAAATTCCAAACCGTGAACAAGAATACAAGTCTTTAGGCTCATATGAAGAATAATTAAATTCCTTCTCCAGGAAGTTCGTCACTGCATCCAAACCGCTTACGAACCAAATAATCTAATTTAGTCTGGATAGACTCAGACAATTTTTTAACACCAAGTTCGTGTGTATAGGCAACTAATCGGGAAAAACGAATTTGATCAAAATAGGAGAGTGTTAATATACACTACCTCCATTGATTCTTGTAAGTACAATTGAGAAGAAGAATTCTTTTAGAAAAAGTTTCTATCAAATCCTCCATAAAAATATCAATTTTGAGACTTGAATGCAGTTTTGAATTTTTAATTGTAAACAAAATATATGATTACTTTTGTAGTGATATTATGACATACTTATAGTATAAATTTTAAATGAATATTATACATATATAGATGATATATATATATATATATATATATATATATATATATATATCCTTCTTGTCACGCTCGTGGAGAGAGAGATAATAGCAAGGCAGTGTCAGCTCAGTTCATTCTCTTTACTACCATTTATTAAACTTAACTACTATTTATGAAAACTCTTGTCGTGTCTTTACTTTTTAACAGTGTCTTAATATGTTTTTTGTCACAATTATTTCGTCGAGTAATGAAATATATATATATAATCCTTTCTATTATAATAAAGACCGTTGTATGTATGTGTACTCCTCCCACGTCTATTGAACAGGTGAAGAGGCTTATCCTTTGTTTCCTGTTCAGGTTGTGGTTTCCGGTTTTTCTCTTCTCCGATCTTCTCACTTTTTTTTCAATTGGAGTAGAGTCTAAACTATCGCCCGGTTCACACTCCACCCACGTCTATTGAACAGGTGATGAGGCTCATCCCTTTTTTCCTGTTTTTCCTCATCCCTCTCTTTTCCAATCTTTTCACTCTTACGTAGCCCCCTGCGCATCAGTGGCGTTTTCGCCTTGCTTGGGGTGATATGATTAAATATATATATATATATATATATATATATATATATATATAAATATAAAATAATTCAAGACCGCCCGGGTGTGACGGGAGGGATATACATTTAGGTCGGAGCAAAAGTTTCTATCGATTTAAAATTTTTTCATGAAAATGAAAAACGGTGTGTATTTTAAAATCTCTATTCATAACAATAACGACCTTTGCTCTCTATAACTTGATTCCATCAGTCAACGAGCTTATAAATGCCTCGCTTTTAAAATTCTTTAGCTTTTGATGTGAAATATGAATCTAACTCATGTTCAATCTCCTCTCGTGATGTTAATCTAAGCCCATCGAAATGGTTTTGTAATCCTTGAAATAAGTGATAATTCAAGGGAGCTAAGTCAGTAGAATTTGGTATTAATTATTTTAGTTGTCTTTAAGATTTCCTTTATTTTTTCATTATTGTTGAGTAATTCCATGTGTGTTTTGATCTTTGTGAATAATTCTGGATTGTTTTTGTTGTGTGTCAAACGTATACTAGAATGTTTTCTTCTTTTTCATGTTTTTCCTGTTGTCTTTTTTGGATTCCGGAGGGATTCTAATGGTGTTTTTTCTGCTAGTTGGAAACCCTTGTTTATGAATGGAATGGGGTATCCTCTTATTTGTAATGTTTTTTGTAGTTCTTCTGGGCGTATTTTACGAAGGGTTTCGTCAGTTACTATTGTGCTAGGGAATAGGGGGTGGATTTTAAACAGCTTTTAGGATGATGACTCTTGAAAGGGAGGTATTGTTGGGTGTCTGTGTATTTGTGGTAAATGTCTGTGATGATGTAATTGTTTTCGTTTTTTATGAGTATGTCTAGGAAGGATGTGCGTTGTGGTCCAGTGGATATAGGCTCGGAACGAGAAATCGGGGTGCCGAGTTCGAATTCCAGTTGAATATATTGCATTCACTTACGCGCAAGTACCCTTGGGAAAGGTATTAATCCGTCTCTTCCCTCCAGTTATGGGTTAAATAACAGGACAGATTGGGTTCTATAGCCTTGGCCGGCAACCAGTCTACCGCAGAAAGCAATGGCAACCTACTGCGGGATAATCTTTTGCCCACAACCTACTGCGGGATAATCTTCTGCCCAGTCAGTCATGTCTCTTTCGAGACATGATCGCCCAAGCGTGTTTCACGTATGGCACTTAACTGACTGACTAGGAATGGTAATTCTTTATAACTATATTCTAGCGTGAACTTGATTTTGGGGTGCAACTCGTGTAGTATATTGTGTAGTTTGTTTGTTGCCCTATGTTCTTTTTCAAAAGATAAAACAGTCATCTAGGAATCTCCTCCATGATTTAGTGAAGTCTGTTTTTATGTCTTCCCCATATTTATGTCCTATTTGGTTGTAAAGGTTTTCTTCTAGATATGCTAGGGTGAGTGTTGCATATGTCGGTGTCATTTTTGTTCCCATCGCGGTACCTGTTGTTTGTATATAAATTTTGTTATTAAACTGGAAGGAATTGTTGTCTAAAATTAGTTCTATACTTTGTATAATAAATTATTTTGTGAAGCGTGTGGGGAGTATTTCTAAGTGTTTCTCTATCCAAAATGGAATGGCTTTTTTTTCCTAGTTCTTGGGGTATGTTGCTGTAGAGGCTGTTCACGTCAAAAGTTACTATGAGTGTACCCGGGTCTACTTAAGAAATGTATGCTGTCTCTGATGTAACTTTTGATTTTTGTGGTGCATGGTTGTAATAATCTATCAATTAAATTGCTCAGTCTGCTTGTAGGGCAGGCTGGCCGTGCTACAATGGGTCTAGATTTAAGGTCACTGGGGTTGGAGGTGTGAATGTATTCTGATTTTTGTTTCTAGATAGCTGCTTTAATTGTGTTTGATTTGTGTATCTTTAGAAGTCCTTAAAAATTACTGGTTTTTGAATTAAATTCTGTAAGAAAATCTTTTTCTTTTTTCGTTAGTATTTTACTGTGTGTAAAGCAGAGTTTTTTTTATTTTTGATGTGATGTTTTCATCTATATTCTGGTTGATTTTTTGTAATTATTTTCGTCTCCTAACATATCTTGAATATACCCCTGTCACGGCCAGTAGGTGGGGTTGGATGACCTTTTTTATGTCTTAATGTAAGATACTCAGTATATAGGTACATCAATAAATATGTTGGCGTCATTTCAGACAACATATCGATATAAATATTTTGCCGTCATTTTGGACGGCATGGGCCCACACTTGATTTTATAAATGAGAGACACTGTAAAATGAAGACAAGAGACAGGTACGATGTGTGGGTGTGGTGTATGTTAGGGTGTTCTGTCTGTCTCTAACTGCAAACGTTTTCTCCCCACTGCCCCCTGGATCTTTACACCGCTCCTGGTGGTATCGCCCACTTTGGGAATCACAGTCTTTAAATGCTTCAATAATTATTTCTGTTATAATTACAAAACTGACATTTATTTTATTTTATTTTTACTGTTATTCCATTTAAAATTATGCTGAATATTTATTCCATCTCATCTTTGGGTTTCTGCACGCTTCAAAATAAAAAATTCTGGAATGGAGACTGATTAGTCAGAAGTTTCATTAATTATCAGTAGAAGAAAGAAATTCTTTTGATCAAAAATCGAAATGAAAATTTAATTCATTTTTTTATAAGAATTGCCAATTGATTTTTTTTTAATTTTTGAAATTGGTAGCGGATTTAACCAACTTTAATTTTGAAAAAACACCGAGAAACTTTTTATACAGAATTTTTACTAATTCAATATTTTTTATTCGCCAATAGTAAATTTCTCAAATTAAACCTTTAGTTAAATTCGTTGTCTTCGCATATGAGTAAATACACTTGGTAAAGGTAGTAATTCATCTCTTCTCTCTTTGGCAAAACAGATTGGGTTTTGATCTATAGCCTTGGTTGACAAATAGTCAACCGCAGAAAGTAATCGCAAACTACTGCGGAAAAATCTTCTGCCCAGTTAGTCATGTTTCTTTCGAGACATGATCGCCTGAACGTGTATCATATATAATACTTAACTGACTTACATCTCTTATTAGTTTAGATCCTGTTATGCAATAAAGACTTAAATGTTGTTGTGTCTTTTTTTACGTCGGATAGTGTAAAGGAGGTGCGTTGTGGAGCAGTGGATATCAGCTTGGAACGAGAAATCGGGGAGCCGAGTTTGAATTCCAGTTGAATTCCTTGCATTCACTTACGCGCAAATATCCTTAGGAAAAGTATTAATCCGTCTCTTCCTCCCAGTTATGTGTTAAATAACAGAACAGATTGGGTTCTATAGTCTTGGCTGGCAACCAATTTACCAAAGAAAGCAATGGCAACCTACTGCGGGATAATCTTCTGCCCAGTCAGTCATGTCTCTTTCGAGACATGATCACCCAAGCGTGTTTTACGTATGGCACTTAAATGACTGAGTGTAAAGGCTATTGACACGAAAAGTGGAATCAGCAAGCCGAATACGATTTTTTTTAATCATATCACCTCGAGCAAGGCGGTAACGCCACTGATGCGCAGGGGGCTACGTAAGAGTGAAAATATTGGAAAAGAGAAAGTCGGAAACCATATCCTAAACAGGGAACAAGGGATGAGCCTCTTCACCTGTTCAATAGACCTGGATGGAGTGTGAACCGGGCGATAGTCTAGTCTATCTACTCCAATTGAAAAAAAAGAAAAATATAAAAGGCTTGGAAAAGAGAAAGTCGGAAACCACATCCTAAACAGGGAACAAGGGATGAGCCTCTTCACTTATTCAATAGACGTGGGAGGAGTGTGAACCGGGCGATAGTCTAGTCTATCTACTCCAATTGAAAAAAAAAGAAAAAAGAAAAGAGTGAAAGGATTGGAAAAGAGAAAGCCGGAAACCACGTCCTAAACAAGGAACATGGGATGAGCCTCTTCACCTGTTCAATAGACATGGGAGGAGTGTGAACCGGGTGATAGTTTAGTCTATTGACAGGAAAAGTGGAATCAGCAAGCCGAATACGATTGCCAGGCTAGTG
Organism: Ascarosepion bandense; assembly: GCA_037127315.1. Classification (NCBI taxonomy): domain Eukaryota; kingdom Metazoa; phylum Mollusca; class Cephalopoda; order Sepiida; family Sepiidae; genus Ascarosepion; species Ascarosepion bandense. The sequence goes on from JBBBDQ010000830.1 coordinate 1,847,428, forward strand.
TTGAGTGAGGTATTATTCCTCTTTTGTCTTGTGGTAAATACAAGCAGTAGAGTGAGCTCATTTGCCCTGTCTAGCAACCAGTCTAAGAGAATGAAAACCCTGAATTCGAAAGCAACGGTAGATCACGACGTTATTTTCAACAAGAAGGCATCGTAATTCAGAAATAAAAGAGAAAAGGAAATAGTGGAGAACTTTGTTCACCTGTGTCCTGAAGATGCAGTACTGTGTAAAGTATTAGGACATTAACTATTTTATTTTTTATGAGGCATATTGACAGAAAATTTAATTAAACTAATTTTATTTGATTTACTCAACAAATGCTTTAACAAGAAAAAAATGCTTGTAACAAAATAATTTTAATATTTAGTATAATAGCCTTTTGCTTTAATCACAGCCTTCATTCTGTCAGGCATTGACATCACAAGCTTCTTCAATGTATCTAATGGTATCTCCTGCCAAGCAGCTTGCATTTGTTCCCAAAGTGTGTCTTGCGAAGTAACATTAGTTTTATTAATTCGAGAGGGAGGAATAAGAAAAAAGTCAGTTATCTCCAAGGATAATAGAATAATGAGTAGTTTCAAAATAACATGTTTAATAGAAAACAGGAAATATTCAATATAACTTCTTTTTAATACATTTATTTTATACCAAGTTTTAAATAATCAGTATTTATTAACAATATACTTGGCTTTTCACCCTGTATTTGAATTTCAGTTAGGTTTTTAGGAAAATCGCACCCGTCCTAATACATTTGCACACTACCGTTAGTGTGTAAAAGTGTTAGGACAGGGGTGATTTCAAACTTTTTTTTTTGCTGCCTCATAAAAGATAAGATAGTTCTTGTCCTAATACTTTTGCACAGTACTGTATATAACATTTTTTTATTGCAAGCACAGTTATAGAGGTCGTTCATAAAAGAATGAAAGAAAATATATATTGTGGCATTTTCGCTTTTTAAAGAAATTCCCGAGTAAGTATCAAATTTTTCACTCATTTATCTTTAAAAGCGCTTTATACTGACTGTTTAGATATTTCTGAACGGGTCGGGTACGATGCATGAAATCCATATGAAAAGATCTAAAGAGACTATGTAAGGACCCTATTCAATTCTTAGTGTTGTTTTTGTAGCATCTTGTTGCATTGTGGAAAACTATCCCTACAGTGGCCTATTATCTTCTATACTATTTTTTATAACTGATCCATACACTGAGGCATTTAATATTTATTAATTCCATCCCTATTCTCTTTGTATTCCTTTGATAAAAACCAAGCACCATTCAGAACTGTTTCTTTGTGAAATTAACTCCTGAGAGAATGCTTCCCTGAAAACTACAATCTTGACCACTTATCTATCCTACCCATCCTCATAATTTCTCTCTTATTCACTATCCTCGTATATCTTTACTCACTACCATTCTGAATTGATCGGCTTATGAGCCTTGTACTTGTGGTGCAGTGGATATCGACTCGGAACGAGAAATCGGGGAGCCGAGTTCAAATTCCAGTTGAATTCTTTGCGTTCACTTACGCGCAAATACTCCTGGGAAAGGTATTAATCCGTCTCTTCCCTCTAGTTATGGGTTAAATAACAGGACAGATTGGGTTCTATAGTCTTGGTTGGCAACCAATTTACCGCAGAAAGCAATGGCAACCTACTGCGGGATAATCAACTGCCCAGTCAGTCATGTCTCTTTCGAGAAATGATCGCGCCAGCGTGTATCACGTATGACAAATAACTGTCTGACTGATTGGGGAATAAGTAAAAAAGAAGAAAAATACTGTGAATGAATATGATGAATTTAGGATATGTGCCATCACTACATTCATTCCAAGGTTGTTGTTTTTCTACCATTGACCGTCATGGCTCTCGACGACTTCCTATCTAGTGTGGGTCTTTTTCTCTCTTTGCTATGGTCTCGTCTTCTGCTATCTATTCACACGATCTCCCCAATTAAGTGACTCGCTATTCCAGTATCGTTCTTTACAACCACATTTTCGTAGTTTTTTTTCTCTCATCTGAGGGAAAATTGTTCAACATTTAGTGCCATAGAATAGCATGGCTATCGATTGCACTTCGGTACTCTTTTCTTTGTTTCTAATGAAGTTTTGCCGTTTCTCACAATATTTTTTAAAATCATTTCACACCCAGTATACAGTTCTACTGTCATTGGTGTGCAGGGAGTTATATAGAAGGAAAGTGATGAAAGAGGAAGAGTTTATAGGGGGTGTCAGGAAGGGGGTAGGAGAAGGATTGGAATACTGGTGTGATTAGAGTGAAATGGGCGGAAAAAGAGCATAGATAGATAGATAGATAGATAGATAGATAGATAGATAGATAGATAGATAGATAGATGAATAGAACTGAGACTAGATAGATAGATAGATAGATAGATAGATAGATAGATAGATAGATAATATGAACAGACTGAGATAGATAGGATAGATAGATAGATAGATAGATAGATAGATAGATAATATGAACAGACTGAGATAGATAGATAGATAGATAGATAGATAGATAGATAGATAGATAATGAACAGATTCAGATAGATAGATAATGAACATAGATAGATAGATAGATAGATAGATAGATAGATAGATAGATAGATAGATAGATAGATAGATAGATAGATATGAACAGGTTTAGATAAAGCGGTTCGCTTATCGTCCGGTTCACAAGCAACCCATGTTTTTAAACATCAGTTAAGGTTTCTCCTTTATTTCCTGTTTAGGATTGAGTTTCCGGTTTATTCTAAAGTCTTCTCCAAGTTTATATTTCTAACGTCTCCGCCTAAACTCTGAAATCTTATTTACTATTTATTTTTCCGTGAATAGTTCGGTTCCCTTATCTTCCGGTTCTCATTCCTCGCCAGTCTTTTGAACAGGAGTAGAGGTTTATGCCTTGTTTCCTGTTTAGAATTGAGTTACCGATTCCTTCTATAGTGTTTTTAATTTTATTTCACCCATAAGTTTTACTGCATTATTAACTTGTGAATTGATAAATAAAATTGAATAATATAAAAAAAAACACACAGAAAAAACTTTTCTTGGGTGCTTTCGTATTTCAATATCGCTTTTCAGTGTTGCATTTTCTATCCTCTATTAAATAACGACGTGATGTAATTGGTTAAGAAGCTTGTCTCGCTGGAACAGTTACAACGGAATAGGGGGAGTCTATCCTCGCTGGGTGCCTCTTACTTTCGGCCTTGTGTTACCTCTAAGCTCAGGTTAAAAAAAACACCTTTGGACACCTCGACTCGTTATAATGATTAGCAAACTTGTTGTGCTAGACCAATTACGACTGATTTACTGTGTTCGTTCCTGTGCCATGTTTAAACTATGCTTTGAAAATCACCAGGATACCCTGACACGGTGAGCAAACTTGTCCTGCTAGAATCATTAAAATAGAGTACAGAATTGGATCCTCCTTGGATACCTAATACTTTCGGCATTCTGCCACATCTGAGCTACGCTTAGAAATTCACTTCTGTTAAAACGTTTCCTAGACGTCAGAATATTTTGATTGTCTCCCTTTTTTATTGTCGTTTTATCGTTTGTACCATAATCTATATATAATCGATTGCAGTTTAAACGAAGTCCGAAGAAATTTTCATTGGATTATACATAAAGAATTCTTTCCCTCCTACCTAAAACAAAATGGATGGACAGAAATAGACAAATCTTATCTACTGATTTCAAAGACTCGCCTGGTTCCACCGCCCTGATAGCAGATGGCTACAAAGTAGTTGGTCGGGCATTTGTCAGTAGGGCCTGATAACAACCAACAGTGTATTACTGCCCCGGATGATGTAAAGGGTTGAAGCTCACCAAGGTCAGTGGGTTGTACATCATGTGCTTTTAGGAAAAGGGCCATTCCTAGGTGGGTCGTCAGACACTCAGCGCCCTTATCAGTTAATTCCGTGAAAAAGAAGCCAGTAAATATATTTAATCTACGATAACCTAGATCGAATTGAAAAATTAGAGGGCAGAGACTGGAATAAAGTTTATTGGGTGGTAGGGTTGTCGAACATGGGGAAAGGAAGTGTGTTTGTGCCTTGCCGCAAAACTGTGAAGAAGGGTAGAGGACAATTTAGATTAATAAAAGAGGGTTATTTTTTTCTTTATTCTTATAGAAAAGAAAAAAATGTTAAAAAAAAACCAAATGAGATCATAAAGAGTTTTGAAAACAAGTGTTGGCCTAACGTCTTTTTTATATACCGTGTCCCATCGGGATGTGCACAAGTGTGGTCCTCCACAATCTCTTATCTCATTCACTACTTTAAAACGTTTGACACTTTGCATAGAATCTCATCGACTGTTTTTTTTTTTTTTTTTTATAATCGTGTAGCACCAAGCAAGGCATTTAACTACCATAGTTGTGCAAGGAGTTACATAGAAGGAAAGTTATGAAAAAAGTGACAGGCTATAGAAGGCGTCAGGAAGAGGGTAAGAGACGGATGAGAATACTGATAAATGTAGAATAGACGGAGAAGAGAGCATGAGAGAGAGAGGATGCAAGTTAATGAAATAGGAGATGACTATTGACTTTACATTAAAATTCTTGAAGATTGTAGCTGTCGAGAAAGCAAGTAAACGGAAGGGAATTCCACAGGCGAGAAAAGAAGCTGGTGGAGCAGAAATTGCGTTTAAATTTTATTGCTTTCACAGTAAAAAGGTGGGACCTAGTTGCTAATCTTGTCGCTCGAGTAAATTGATGTATAGGGTGTACCAGTGAGCTAAGTTCATCGGAGCAGAAGCCGTGAAAGTATTTGTAGAAAAGACACAAGGAAGCCACATTGCGGCGGTGAGAAAGTGACTGTATCTGAGCTGCCAAGTCGGGATCTATCACATTACGGATTCTCCGTTGAATTTTGTCAATGACCCCCAGGTGGATAGCATGAGCACCCGACCAGATATGGCATCAGTATTCAATGCACGGGCGGATGGTAGATTTATATATGTGCAGGATTGTTTCAACCGGGAAAGACTTCCTGGCCCTGCACAGGGAACCGACCTTTTTAGAAGCGGATTTAGCTATGGATTTTATATAGTCATTCCACTTGAGATCTGTTGTGAGAGTTAACCCGACGAGGCGCAGTGTTTTACTTTCAGGGAGACTAGTGGGGGGGTGTAGGAGCGATTGTCTGTGATGGTTAATAGATAGCAGTTTTGTTGGAAGCATAAAAAATCACGAGCAATGTTTTACCCCCGTCCACCAGGGATTGGAGGTCCTTTTCAAGCTCGGCAGCGAGGTTTGCTTTGTCAGCCTCGGCAGATTTTTGATCGAGGCGAGAGTAAACCGTAGTGTCGTCAGCATATATGCCTACTTGGAATCCTATTACATCGGGGAGATCGTTAATGTTGAGAAGGAAAAGCGTGGGACCGAGAATAGAGCCTTGAGGGACACCCGTGTTCTGGTATTGGGAGGCATGTCCGTTCTATACTATCTTCATTGTGCGATTTGAAATGAATGAAATGGATTAGGTCAAAAAATTGTCCAGTTATACCATAGCTCAGCAGCTTGGATAGCAGGCCAACATGCCAGACTCTGTCAAACGCTTTAGAGATATCTAGGGCAACAGGTCCAGCTTCGCCGTCCTTGTCGAAAGCCTGGTGTATATACTCAGTGATGGTCGTTAGCATATCAGCAGTAGACCTGGTGAAGCGGAAACCATACTGTTTGTCAGAGAAGAAGTCTGTGGGCTGTGAGATGTTGTACCACTTCGGCGTTGATAATGGATTTGAACATTTTGCCAATGATCGGTAGGAGGCTGATAAGGCGATAATTAGCGGGGCCAGAGAGTTCTCTAGTATTTGTATATATAGGAACCACGGAGGAGGATTTCCAACAAGCAGGAAAGCAAGAAGCAGAGAGACAGTAGCTATAGAGTTTAGAGAGAACAGAGGAGAGTTCGGGTGCACATTTCTTTAAGACAATGATTGGTATTCCGTCACCACCGCTCGCTTTATGGCGGTCAAGCTTTGAAATTACTTTAGAGACCACCGAGGGAGTAATGTATATGTCAGTCAGTTGGACCTCGGTTCGGAGTGGGAAGTCGGGTACAGATACTCCAGACGACTCTAGTGTCGAGTTGATGGAGAATCTACGAGCGAAGCACTCAGCATTATCTGCTGAAAATGTGAGGACCTCGAATTCCTTGACTAGATTGGGGGATTGAGGTCTTACTGCTATTCAGCACAATTTTACATATCCTCCAGTAGTCTTTGGAGCTGAACTTACGGTATGCTATGCGCTGCTTCATTCTGGCTGCAAACAGCAGCTTAGCTCCTTTAAGTATCTTCATGCACTCATTGCGAGCCGAAGCAAAAAGGCGCCTGTTATGCCCCGACGCGTGACTCTGGTAAAGCCGGAAGAAGTGATTTTGGTGGGCGATGGCAGGGGAGAACCAGGGGGCGAGTAGGATTTAAGTCTCAACTCAACTATATATATATATATATATATATATATATATATATATATATATAGTCATCCGCAGACAGATCTATTTCGCAATATCACAGCTCATTAGTGCGGTTAGACATCCGATTGCTTTTAGCCAGGATTGAAACCCAACTGAATTTATATATATATATATATATATATATATATATATATATATATATATATATATATATATTGCTCTTTTAGCAATATATATAAGAGAAATTTGTCATAATATTATTATTTCTAGAACGGAAAGGTGACTGAATGAAAGGTCCGAAGTAATGTCCGGATGTAAACACGTTAGAAAATATATATTACGATCATACAAACCAGGATAAATGTGTTTACAGTTCTTGACCGACTACTCCAATATTTTTAATCTCCTGTTATTTAAACTTCCAGTCGTGAGTTCTGAAAGTTCCTGATGTGCGTTTAAAAAATATTGCAGAATCTGTTGTTATAAAGCGCTTGATGATACCGAAAGTTTAAAACCAAAGTTGCATAATTATTAGGCCATCCCAGTTTTTTTTTTTAAAGAAATGATGTATTTCATACTATTTTTAGTATTTATTGCTAAATGGATAATTCTAAATGAAAATAGACTGGTTCTTTTGTTACTATTACTTTGCAAAATTTTGCAAGGCAAATAACGACAATTTACCCATCGCAACCTGTAGATTTAATATATATATATATATATATATATATATATATATATATATATACACTACCGGCCATAATTATTAGGTCATCCCAGTTTTTTTTTAAAAATGATGTATTTCATACTATTTTTAGTATTTATTGCCAAGTGGATAATTCTAAATGAAAATAGAATGGTTCTTTTGTTATTATTACTTTGCAAAATTTTACAAGGCAAGGAAGTAAAGATGAACTCGTCCGAATGACCCTAAATTTTCTTCATTCTTTCATAGCTGAAACTGCAATATAGGTAATGACTAAATATTTATACATTCATTTGATGCACATGCGATTGTGCAGTATTAACAAAAGAGCCATTTTATCTTCATTTACAATTTTTCACTTGGCAATAAATACTAAAAAAATAGTATGAAACACATCATTTTCTTTAAACACTGGGTTGCCTAATAATTATGGCCTGTAGTGTATTTTCAAAGTTATAAGTGTGGAAGTTAAAGGTGTGTCTCTGGTTTGAATAAAAGTCTTCATAGAGGAACTCAAGCATTAAAGAAACCCAGAGAAGTAGTCATTGCTTATGGTGAAGCTATATTTCTTTGACATGATGTAGCAAATTAAGTAAAAACTCATGATAATGGAAATTCAAATTTTGGGGATTGAATGTAATGTAGTTTAAGAATGGAATTATCCTAGATCAACTGACATCCGAATGATAGGGTAGGTATTTTTTTTTTTATAAGCGTTTCACCCCAAGCAAAGCATGTCACTGCCACTACTGCCACTACTGCGCAGGGGGCTACGTAGAGTGGAGAAAGGCTGATTAAATATAGGAAATGACAGAGGGTGGGTGATAGGCGGGTAAGGATACCGAGAATGCGGGTTGGGTAGATGAGAGTGTTCTGAGAATAGTTGGGAGTTAGTGTGATAGGAGGTGTCTATTGACCCTACATTTAAACACCTGGAGATTGTAGCTGTCGGGAAAGCAGACTTGTGGAAGGGAGTTCCACAGGCGGGAAGCGCGAGAAAAGAAGCTGTTGGAGTAGAATTTACGGTTACATCTTATTTGTTTAACTGTAAAAGGGTGGGACCTAGTTGCTAATCTAGTATCTCGTGTAAATTCGTGCTTAGGCGGCACCAGTGATCTAAGCTCATCGGAGCAGAAGCCATGAAAGTACTTGTAGAAGAGGCACAGGGAAGCCACATCACGCCGGTGAGAGAGCGGCTGCAGTCGGTCTGCCAAGTCAGTATCAACCACGTTAGGTATGGATAGAATAATATTCCGTATCCAAAGAAACACTATTTTAAAAAAGTAGAGTTAATAATATCTATTCAGAAATTATAACATTATAATTTGATAAGACACTACTTGTGTCTTATCAAGCGATGAGGTTTATCCTCATCAGTTTATAAGAAACATGTAGTGTCGAAACAAAATAGCTACTTTTGTAGTGATATTATAACATATTTATGATATAATTTCTGCGACAGCTACAATCTTCAAGAGTTTAAATATAAGGTCAATAGACACCTCCTAACTCGCATCCATTCTCTCAAATACTCTTGCCATCTACCATACCCTCATCCTCGGTATCCTTACCCGTCTATCACCCTCCTTCTGACATTTCCTATATCTAACCACGCTTTCTCATCACTTTTCCCTATGTAACCCCATGCGCAATAGTGGCAGTGGAATGCCTTGCTTGGGGTGAAGTGATTAAAAAATACAAGACCCACACTCTGCGTGAGGTAGATACAGTGCTAGTCATTCTATATCCGGGTTCTGATGCGCAGAATTTGCCCAGAGATAGGACAAGAACAGTGTGGCTTCGTAAATGATACCGGAACGAGGAATGGGATATTCATGCCCAGAATGCTATCTGAAAAAGTAATACAAATGCAGAAGGATTAAAAATATTACTCTGTTCTTAAAGGACAAAACAATTTTTTACGGTAAAAAATGTCTAGAAAGTGCCTTCATTGCAAGGTAAATAACAGTCAATTTTCGTCTTGGCTCTTATAAAATTTCACCTTTTTTTGGCATATTATATTAGGATACTTACAAAAGTGATGAAAGTGAAAGAAAAAGATTGCATATGAATTTGGTTGCATCACAAGTTAACTTTTTCCACTTTGTGTTACAATTCACCCATATATATATATATATATATATATATATATATATATATATATATATACCACAAAATCTTCAGGTGATATATATTTATATATATATATATATATATATATATATATATATATATATTCTCAGACAGATCTGTTTCGCTGTATCACACCTCATCAGTACGGTTAGACAGCCGATTGCCTTTTACCCAGGATTGAAACCCAACCGAATTGGCGTCAGTTGGCGATTCTGCCTCTGAGCTACGGGCGCTCGGTAGAAGGAGGCAGACTTTTTAGCGTGTATATTATCATTATACACGCCCGATAGCTGAGAGTGTTCTAATTCATTGCTGAATGAACGATGCGTGGATGTCAGAGTAGCTACTGTTTTTCAAAGTCTCCCATTCTTCCAGAGTGCTCAATCAGGGTGTAAGAGCGTAAATAGTCATCAGCAGACAGATCTGTTTCGCTGTATCACAGCTCATCAGTACGGTTAGACATCCGATTGCTTTTTACCCAGTATTGAAGCCCTACCGAATTTGCGTCAGTCGACGATTCTACCTCTGAGCTACGGGCGCTCGGTAGAAGGAGGCAGACTTTTTAGCGTGTATATTATCATTATACACGCTCAATAGCTGAGAGTGTTTTATTGTTGTAACCCTGTTTAAGGGGTCACAAATAAAAACAGGAACACGGAATTAGTGTAAACAATTGTATTAACAAAATAACGGGTAAAGGTACAATATACCTGCTTGTTCGTCTAACTGACGAGCAAGCGGTGTTGCATATCAAAATCTCTGTTTGGTAAGTCACTCTACGGGTGTCTGACTCATACCAGACTAATGTTCTCCCGGTGACTACGAGTCACATGGTATTTATGCAGGTTGAGTTAGTCCATTACTATGTTAATGGGTAGGTCAGCCACAACATTATCAAAGGTACTCGTTCGCTTTGTTGTTAATAATAAACAGGACACAAACTTTACTTACAGAAAGGAAAGTTGGATCTTCAAATAAACATCCTCTAAAAGACTTAAATGACGGGCCGAATGGGCACTGTGCAAGACAGAAAACCAAATATCCTCATAGCGAAAAACATAGTCCTGATTTTTAAGTAAATGTTGTCCGATGGCCGATTCTTGAAGACCGTCTAGCACTACCTGAACGTACATTTGCGGGTATATGCTGCGCTACTCGCGTTTCCAACTTCAGATTGGTTCGTCCTATATACACAGCATCACAACGGTATTTGTATTTATAAACAACATAATTTTTGCGAAAATAGGACAACCTATCTTTAGTGAAAAAAGAAAAAGTGGTCTGAGTTGAAACACAACACGTAACTTTACTGAAAAGTAACAAGACGAAACACATGCCGAAACGTTGTCAGTTATGAACTGACACTTTCTACCAAGTCATAGTAATCTTAGATAAATTGGACAGCGGCTAGGTCCATAGACTTCTGGTTCTTTAAAACGTCTGGTTTTCTCAGCAATCTCACGTTTACTGGCATTACTAGGGCAACCGTTACCTTAAAAAATGAAAATGTGTTGGCTGAAAGGATACTAAGGTCTACATTAGACATCTACTATATTCAAGTATAAATATATATACTAGCACTATAGCCCGGCGTTGCTCGGGTGTAATGAAAGCTTTAAAACTAATCCATGGTCCTGGAGCTCAGACTCTTTAGACGTTAGCACGAAAGACTAAAAAGCAATGGTTGTTTCCAGTTAAAGCGAAACCGTAGACTGAAAGAAAAATGAATGATTGTAAGTCAAATTTTGATTTCCTGGTATCGATATCAAATAAGTTTTTTTCGTCGTAAACTGAATTTTGAAGACTAAATAAGTCCTCTGAGTAAATGGTATCATGGCTGAGACTAAGAACTACAATTATACCTACTTCGAGCCAAATCCGAAGCAAAAACTAAAATAAAAAGGCTGAAAAAAATACAGACATACAGGCAGATAAACACACACACACACACACAAACATCTTGCTTTATATATATATGTATATATATATATATTATCGATTTTCTGCACTATTGTAAGGACTGCAACTTTGAAACTTCTGAATATCGTTTCTTATGTCTTTGTCTATGAGTGTGTCAAATTTGATTAAAATTGGACCACTCCTTCTATAACCCAATTTTTTCGATTATCGATTTTCGATATTTATCGGGGGTACCTCGACAAAAACCTAGCTAAGAACACTCGCAGACGCTTATAGTACAACTCTGTAAATTTTCAAGAAAATCGGTTCAGCCGTTTTGGAGTCTATAGGTAACAGACACACACACGCACACACACACACACACAGACAATGTTCCATCTATAAATAAGTTTATATATATATATATATATATATATATATATATATATATATATATATCACTGTCTCTCATTCTTTCTCTCTCTATATATATATATATAGAGAGAGAGTGAGAGAATGAGACTGAGAATGAGAGAGATTGCCCTGGAGATAGACAATGAATGTTATTAGATCTAATTGGCTTCGTATGTATCACTGTGCACCGATAAATTTAGTAGATATTTATAGAAATTTATTTTCACTTATGTTTATACGGGTATGTGTATGGAGCAGTTTGAGAGTGTGTGTGTGTGTGTGTGTGTGTGAGCGAGCAGGCTGGTATGCGTGTGTTTGTGTACGTGATATGAATGCCTCGCATCGTTAGAAAGATATTTATATCTGGTTTTTCGGCTTCCTTCTCGGGGCAAAACTAGAGCTAAGTCCAATTCAGGATAATTCCGCGATATGCGCCATTTTTCTTTTTTTCGTTTTTCGTTTTTCGTTTTTCTTTTCTCAACGTTTGTTTATGATTGTTTGTTCTTGTTTTTTCTTCTCCTAACTCATCCCCTAAATGCGGTGGCTTTATCGCAAAGATTAGTAATAAAAATAGAAGCATTTTAACCTCCAAATTTGTCTTTCTCTCTTGACGCTATATTTCCCTTTGATAGAATCTAATCGCCAACTTTGAAGTTCATGATCCTCCGACACTAACACGAAAATATTCCTTGCATTTTTCAAGTCACTTGCTGTTTGTGTTATCGCAGGATTTCAGTCGATATCCTCTTCGACTTTCCTCAAGTGTATATTGTACCGTTTCCTGATATTTTTTTGGTGTGTTTTTATCTATTTTTCCTTATTTCTTCAACATGAATTTTATTAATAAGTTTTAGCTAACATATCTTACAATCCTGTTATCAGTCGTACGACTTCACTCTCTTTTTTATCTTCCTATTCCTATTTTGTTTTCTTATTTCTCATCCATAACGTATTCTCTATTGCTTATCCCGTGGTTTCCAAACGGTGCGGCGAGCCTCATAAGGGAGGCGGAAGTGGATAGCAGGTAAGACGGAATGATTGTAGAAAATAAAATATTTAGAAACAGTTTTTAAATATATATATATATGTCAAAATAAAATAATATTTCAAAATTTCAAATATTATTATGACTTGTAATGAATTCCAGTATAAATAGTTATAATCATTGACCAATATTTGATTTTGATATTTTTGCATTTTTCTTTTTAATCGTATCAGATTGAAATGAAAATAAGTTCTGTTTGAAATACACCCGAGTATTTTGGTTACTGGAAATAAATTTAATCAGTTAGCGTTCAATTAAACTAAAATTAAAGTTTTAAGAAAAAGTTTTTATTTCTAAAAATTCAACTTAAAACTTAAGTATCGAAAATAAATGGCGGTACCTATTTTTATAAACAAGAATCCCGTTTCCAGTTCACTATGTGTTTGAGAGAAATATGAACAAATCAGGAGGCCAAACGCTTCAAAATTTGCAATTTGGATCCCAAAAAATTATTTACGCTTCTTGTATGTATAAGAGAAAAAAATCCTAAGAATGTATTCTTAATCGTTAAAAAGGGAAAAAAATCTTCTTAAAAATATTTTTTAACTATAAAATGAAATTCAATTAACGAAGTAGGGTTTTTATCAAAATATTTTCCAAACAAATCCGCTTATTCAAATTTTTATTTGATTGGTTGGCCGAATTGAAGGAAACGTAGAGATTGTATATCTCGACAAAAATGATGTTAATAACTTCAGCAATAGTAAATACTGTTAGGATTTCAACTCACTCGTTGTAAAATTTCTAGCATTTTAAAATACGAGCTTAATTTAGCGTAATAACGAGAAGAAAGTAAATAAAAAAAATAACTTAATATTGTTAGACTTTCAAACTTAGCTGAAGTCATTACCTGCAGATAAATCTGACTCGTGTGTTTGACTATCATCGATAGAAGCGGATATTAAATGGGGGGTCAGTTTTGGGCGGACCTGAAGCAGACTTTCCACCACGTTTAATTTCGTTGTTTTTCGTTTCTTTTTTTTTTTTTTTTTTTTTTTTTTTTTAAAAAAAAAACTTTTTCCGGCGCAGTTCTATCGATTGCCCCTTTAGCTTTACGATTGATAAAAAAAAAAATTGGAAAAATTTTAATATTTAGACATTTTCTGGTGGTGATCAGTTTCTTATACAACGAGCCTCCATTTTGAAACCAGTCGCCAATACGACTTTACCGCCACCTGTAAATTTGTTCATTATCATTTTCATTTAACTTTTTTTCAGTGCAATATTATCTTTTACAACTTAAACTTTACGAATGACAAAAAAAAAAAAAAAATTGCAAAAATTTCAATATTTAAACAATTTTAGCGGTGGGGGACCAGTTTCTCATACAATCTTATAGTGGGTTGAAAATGGAGGATCGATTTACTTTAACGTTGTATGAGAAACTGGCCCCACCCCCCACAGATTTGGTTAAATATTGTAATTTTTCAAAATTTCTTTTGATAATCGGAAAGTTTAAGTAACAATCGATAGGACTGCGCTGAAAAAAACAAAACAAAATGAAAACCAATGAAATTATACGTGGTGGTAGTCTCCTTCAGGTCCGCCCAGTTTTGTTTTACAACCAAGCTATAAAAAGATCACCAATCTTTGCTATTGTACATTCTATATATATATCTACATCATCTTTTTATAGATTTCATTAGAAAGCAAACTAATATGTGCAGTCATAACAAATTACCGGTGTTACTGCAGCTGTTTTGGACAATTAAAAAAAACTTGTTTTATTTGAACGACTAAGAAAAAAATTCATTTCCCAACCTCATATCAATGCGATTTAAAATCTAGTCTAATCCACTATTTATAGCCTAATCAAGTAACCCGACAACATTTAAATATATATCTTTTCTTTTTTTTCGTAAACCAATTGATTTTGAATAAAAATGTTTATAAGTTTGAATCTCCTTACATTTAAAGTCAAATTAGCAGCTGATCTTGAAAACGACTTTCAATCAGTTGTTAACTGGTGCAAGAAATGCCGCGTTAATTTTAACGCCACCAAAACAAACCTGACGCTTTTTAAGAACGTAGAATACTTTTTTTTTCCTTCGATTAGTATAACTTATGCTAAACACAAGGAGACAAATTTATGGCAGCCTCCCGATCTAATGCAGAAGTCAGAAACCTCCGGCCTGGGAAGAATGTTTGTCCGGCTTGCTAACTTCACACCTGGACACTATCTGATTAATTCTCCGGACAAATGGTAAAAAAAATATCAGACGGGGTTAATCGACTTAAAATGCGACGAATTTTTTAAATACAACTTAATTCCGAATCTACTGCTGATTCTACAAGAAACAGGTTTCGCCAAGAGGAAAATATGAAAGTTTATTGAATAATGCGAAAATGATGGTATCTTTATTTGGAAGTGTTGTGGATTCCGTTTGAGAAACCATACAAAATATTAGAAAAACAAAAACAGATATGGAGATAGAAAATGTAAGTTATATTGAACAAAAATATACAAACTGGAATACGGGTTAGTCAGTTCAGGAATACTATTAGTAGAAATAATTATATACAGTCTTGAAGTGAAATAGTATGTCCGGGTAATGAGTCTATATCCAAACAACTCCAACTTACACTGCACCAACTTACTGACCAAATAAGCAACTATACAACAAAATTTACCAACCTTACCAGGCAGTCGTGATTCTAGCCTTCGGTGGAACCACGACTGGGTTAGTGATCTCTGCTCGGAAGCAGAGAGCGCTCTCTACCCAAAGGCAGAGAGTTGACGGTGTCATAGTAATAGAGGTAAATCTACGACAGTATTTACCAACCTGCCCACGCAAGGTTAGATGTGACAAAAGGTCATTTTATAGTGGGTCTTCCCGGCCATATAGCCGAGCCAAAAAAATGTCTGTCTATTTTTACCGAGTCGTGATTCTACCCTTCGGCGGAACCACGACTGAGTTAGTGCTGTCTGCTCGGAAGCAGAGAGCGCCCTCTACCTGAAGGCAAAGGGCTGACATTGTCATAGTAGTAGAGGTAAATCTACGACTGCCATTCCCTGTATAAGCAGGATAATACATACACATCAGGCGAGGCCATTCTTGTATAGAAAAAAAGATAATCCCACAACAGGAAGTACATATGCTTGTGAATATTTTTGTAAATTATCTTTGAAAATGAAATATTCTGAAAGTCGTTTAAGAACAGCGTTGGGTGATGACAACCTGGATGATGTTTTGCTTCTGCCATCGACAATTATTTCACATGAAGCCGAAAAGTTATCGAAGGATAGGCAGAAACAAGTGTCTTATTAAAATAATTCGCCATTTTTTACAGCATTGCGTTTGGAGTAAGGAATTTGCATTTTGTTATTTATGTTAGTTGTTATGCTGTTATTTCCGCAGTAAAATAAGAAACCTTGTTAAAATAAAGCGGATGTGCGTTGTAGTGCAATGGATATATATATATATATATATATATTTTTTAATCGTATCACCCCGGGCGATAGATAGATCTATCTACTCCAATTGAAAAAAAAGAAAGAAACCAAGGTGAGAAGATTGGAAAAGAGAAAGCCGGAAACCACATCCTAAACAGGGAAGAATGGATGAGCCTCTTCACCTGTTCAATAGACGTGGGTGGAGTGTGAACCGGGCGATAGATAGATCTATCTACTCTAATTGGATATCGGCTCGGAAGGAAAAATCGGGGAGCCGAGTTCGAATTCCAGTTGAATTCTTTGCATTTACTTAGGCGTAATCCGTTTCTTCCCTCTAGTTATGGGTAAAATAACAGGACAGATTGGGTTCTATAGCCTTGGCTGGCAACCAGTCTACCGCAGAAAGTAATGGCAACCTACTGCGGGATAATCTTCTGCTCAGTGTATCTCGTATGGCACTTAAATGACTGGCTGAATATAATATTTGAAAACATGATTAAGGCATCTCCTGGACATAAAGTGGTGATCAGTTAAATATTGTTGTGAAGTAGTAAACTGTTCCCCCACTAATTACTACTTAATAATATATTACATCTCTTTCCCCTCTAGCTATGAGCCAGATAATAGGAAAGATTAAGTTCTATACTCTTGGCTGGCAACCAGTCTACCGCAGAAAGTAATGGTAACCTACTGAGGGATTCTGCCCAGTTAGTCATCTCTCTTTTGAAACATGATCGCCCAACCGTGTATCACGTATGGTACTTAACTGACTGTTTAAATAATATAACATTAACTTCGTTGTTTTTTCTTCAGATCCCCAGACCAAGGCAGCCTTCTGGACGTAGCGGTCTGAGCTCGAGACAATTTAATACTGTATATTTGATATCATGGCCCTCGTCCGAGACACTGCATAGCTTTCTGGCCCACTCTCTTCTCAAGGTTGCCGATCTCTGATCTGTTTTCTACTAATATGAATTAGAATTGTTATATTGATCTAATTGCTAATTTTTGTGCTCATATTTTTTTCTCATTGTTGTGATAATAAAAATTATTTTTGTCTGAATCTTTTTTGCACCTTTATAAAGCAACCATTCGTCCGTGCACCGAATAATGTTGCCACATCTTGTCTGGTGCGTCTACTCTCTCTTTAGAGATTCTTAGAAAAACTACTTTCCCATCGCCCTAACATAGATTTTCTGTGCTTTTTCTATTAATGTTCTCATAGCAAATATGTAACCGCAAGTCCTATCCTTATAGTTTCTTTTCTCGCACTGTTACCTTGTGGAACTCTCTTCCGGTTTCTTGTTTTTTAATTGACTTTGATCTTCAAAATTTTAAATGCAATGTCAATCGTTATCTAATGTCTTTCTGATTTCTCTTCTATTGTTCTCACTCCTTAATAATGTTTCTGTTTGTTAATTGTTGGATGAGCTCTTTGCGTTGGTAACTAGACATTATTAATTGAAGTGCAGTACCAGACTGGCGTTGAGATATCGGCTCGGAACAAGAAATCGATGAGCCGAGTTCGAATTTCAGTTGAATTCATTGCCTTCACTTATGCGCAAATACCCTTGGGAAAGGTATTAATCTATCTATTCCTTCCAGTTATGGGTTAAATAACAGGACAGATTGGGTTCTATAGCCTTGATCGGCAACCAGTCTACCGCAGAAAGCAATGGCAACCTACTGCGGGATAATCTTCTGCCCAGTCAGTCATGTCTCTTTCGAGACATGATCGCCCAAGCGTGTATCACGTATGGCACTTAACTGACTGACTAACTAGATTGGCAGCAAGATCTCATCATACTTGAATTGACGAGATGTAGCCCTAAGTTTTTTACTAACAATTTTCTTTTTCGTACTTCTTGCTTCATGATTTCCGGGCAAAATTGATCTTCAAAAATTTAAATGCAATGTCAATCACTATCTAATGTCTTCCTGATTGCCTCTTTTATTGTTCTCACTCCTTAATAATGTTTCTGTTTTTTAATTGTTTGGATGAGCTCTTTGCTTTGGTAACTAGACATTGGGAATATAAGTGCAAAACCAGACTGGTGTTGAGATCTCATCAACGTTGTGAATATTGCTATCACATATGGTCTGGTGTTCCTGCTTTATGTTTGGAGATTATTGGTGCTTTCTGGTGCAGTGGATAAATGCAATGCCAATCACTATCTAATGTCTTCCTGATTACTTTTCTGTTGTTCTCACTCCTTAATGATGTTTCTGTTTTTAATTGTTTGGATGAGCTCTTTGTTTTGATAACTATACTACCGGCCATAATTATTAGCCCACCCCCGTTTTTTTTGGGGGGGGGGATGATGTATTTCACACTATTTTTAGTATATATTGCCAAGTGGATTCTTTTGTTATTATTTCTTTTTAAAAATTTTACAAGGCAAGGAAGCAAAGATGAACTCGTCCCAATCACCCTTCATTCTTTCATTGAAGAAATATAGGTAGTTATTAAATATTCATAAATTCATTTGATACGCATGTTATTTGGCAGTATAAACAAAAGAACCATTCTATTTATATTTACAATTATTCATTTGGCAAAAAATATTAAAAATTAGTAGGAAATACATCATTTCTTTTTAAAAACTGGGGTGGCTTAATAATTATGGCCGGTAGTTGTAGACATTATGAATTTAACCGCAATACCAAACCTAAACATGTGCTGGTTATATATCGCCGTAAGTTCTATGATAACAGTTTCTTTTTCTCACACTTTACGGTTGTGGAATTCTTTTCCGGCTAAATGATTTTCGGCCAAATTTGATCTTCAAAATTTTAAATGCAATGTTAGTCGTCATTTACTGTCTTCATGATAACTCTTCTATTGCCTTTGCTCCTAAGTTTATTTCTGTTTTCTAAAATTCTTCCACACAGTAACCGCTTGCGTCTTAGTGGCTTTACTGCCTTGGTTGGGGTCCGCCCGTGCATTGAATATTGCTGCCATATCTGATCAGGTGCTCCTTCTATCCATCTAGGTGTCCTTGGCCAAATCCAATGGAGAATCTGTAATGTGATCGATCCAGCTAGGATACAGTCGCTTTCTCACCGACGCAGTGTGGTTTCCTTGTGTCTCATCTACAAATACTTTCACGGCTTCTGCTCAGATGAACTTAGCTTACTGGAACCCACTATATGTGAATTTTCTCGAGCCACAAGATTAGCAACAAGGTCCCAACCTTTCACTGTGAAACCGATAAATTGTAAACGCAAATTCTACTCCAATAGTTTCTTTTTTCGCACTTCCCGCCTGTTGAATTCCTTTCCGTTTACTTGCTTCCCCGACAGCTACAATCTTCAAGAATTTAAATGTAAAGTCAATAGTCATCTCCTATCTCACTAACTTACATCCTCTCTCTCTCTCATGTTTTTTCTCCGTCCACACCATTCTAATCAGTATTCTCTTCCTTCTCATACTCTCTTCCTGACACCCCCTGTAACCTGTTACTCTTTCTCATGACATTCCTACTATGTAACCCCCTGCACAACAGTGGCAGTAAAATGCCTTGCTTGGGGCCACACGATTATAAAAAAATCCCATCAAAAATAGTTCTCATAAGCTTTCCTCTTTGTTACCATGACCTTTAAGTATAATAGTAGCTTGACAGATAGTGTTAATCATTTTACAATTGAAATTGCTAAATTAACCGTCAGTTCTATTTTAATAGTTTCTTCTCTTGTATTTCTCTCATGTGGAATTTCTTTTAGTTTCTTACTTTCCTGTCAACTACCATCTTCAAAAATCTCAGTCCAATGTCGCTTGTATCATTGAATTCTGTTTGCTTTTATTGTTTTTTGTTCCCAGTTTTCTTAACTCTATTGTCTTTCATCTTCAGTAACCCTTTGTAACTTAATGGTTTTATCGCCTTGATTTTTTTAAAATGTGTTTGTTGAAATGTCTTTTCTGCAAATATATTATTTGGTTCTATATTCATCTCATCCACAAAGCTAAGATTTATTTTTTGTCAAATGCAGTGGACTACAAAGAATTTTGTTTATCAAAAATTCTTGTTTTAAATTTACTCGATTTCAAGGCTCAGATATTACAGCCATCAAATGACTCGTTATCAATGCGGAAATTATCTAAATTCAAGCGGAATTTTTCATTAATTACCAATAATAATATAATGACTAACATTGTTGCGTAAATAGCTTTTAATTCTGTACCGTTTGTTACGTAAATTCAGACAAATGGGTGCACGCAAAGTAAACAAAAAGAAAAGCATAGTTAAAGAAAAAACGCCATTTTAAGTAATTGCAGGAGTGCTGTTCTGTGATTACCTCTCAAAGTTATTAACATTGTTTTATTCCATGCACTCACGTCAGTGAAAAGTGTTCAACCTAGAATAAATCCGAACTGTTTTCGGATCATTACGAGTGCACAGATAGTTATGTGCACGACTATACAATATAGTGTTTCCAACTTTTTTATATATATAATCGTGTGGCCCCAAGCAAGACATTTTACTGCCACTGTTTTGCAGAGGGTTACATAGTAGGAATGTCATGAGAAAGAGTAACAGGTTACAGGGGGTGTCAGGAAGAGAGTATGAGAAGGAAGAGAATACTGATTAGAATGGTGTGGACGGAGAAAAAACATGAGAGAGAGAGAGAGAGAGAGAGAGAGAGAGAGAGGATGTCAGTTAGTGAAATAGGAAATGAGTATTGATTTACATTTCAATTCTTGAAGATTGTAGCTGTCGGGGAAGCAAGTAAACGGAAAGGAATTCAACATTGTTACCCCATTTTACTGCCTCTGTTGTGCAGGGGTTTACATAGGAGGAATGTTATGAGAATGAATGACAGGTTACAGGGGATGTCAGGAAGAGAGTATAAAAAGGAAGAAAATACTGATTAGAATGGGGTGGACGAAGAAAAAAGCCTGAGAGAGAGGATGTAACTTTACATTTGAATTCTTGAAGATTGAAGCTGTCGGGAAAGTAAGTAAGCGGAAGGGAATTCCACAGGCGAGAATTGCGAGAAAAGAAGCTGTTGGAGTAGAATATGCGTTTACGATTTATCGGTTTCAACGTAAAATGGTGGGACCTAGTTGCTAATCTTGTGGCTCGAGGAAATTCATATATAGAAGGCACCAGTGAGTTTATCTGAGCAGAAGCCGTGTAAGTATTTGTAGATGAGACACAGGGAAGGCACATTGCGTCGGTGAGAAAGCGACTGTATCTCAGCTGCCAAGTCGGGATCAATCACATTACAGATTCTCCGTTGAATTTTGTCAATGACACCTAGGTGGATAGCAGGAGTACTCGACCAGATATGGCAGCAATATTCAATTTTGCTCGGATCGCTATTTAGCTAGAACTATTTAGCTAGGAAGGCAAATAACGCTCGTTTCCTATGTATTCCAATCTAAACTTATAAATGGAACTGAGTGTGTGTGTGTGTGTGTGTGTGTGTGTGTGTGTGTGTGTGTGTGTGTGTGTGTGTGTGTGTGCATCCGTTACCTATAGACTCCGAAACGGCTGAACCGATTTTCTTGAAAATTTACACAGTTGTACTATAAGTGTCTGCGAGTGTTCTTAGCTAGGTTCTGTGTCGAGCTACCCACGAGCTAATCGAAAAAATCGGGTTATAAAGGAGTGGTCCGATTTTAATTAAATTTGATACACTCATAGACAAAACATAAGAAACGATATTCAGAAGTTTCATGGTTGCAGTTCTTACAATAGTGCAGAAATTTTGATATCGATACCAGGAAATTAAAATTTGACTAACATCCATTCATTTTTCTTTCAGTCTACGGTTTCGCTTTAACTAGAAACAATTATTGCTTTTTAGTCTTTCGTACCAACGTCCAAAGAGTCTGAGCTCCAGGACCATGGGTTAGTTTTAAAGCTTTCATTACACCCGAGCAACGCCGGGCTATACTGCTAGTTATATATAAGATGTTTCACACACATATTGTTTCTCCTGGCGATATCAAAATGTAATGTTTGATATAAAAAACCAACAACAATCAATGGGGAAAAAGCAGCCATTGAAATAGTGATATTTTTTTATTGAATTTGTTTAGCGGCATATCAATGTCTGTGTGTTATTTAACGTCAAAATCTAAATATTTTATCCGTGATTTTACGCTTTCAACTACAGATATCTTGCACAGAAATATATACTTTCAGAGTAAAGTTTATATATACATAGTTTATAGCCAAAAGTGTAAGGCCAAGGAGGCGTAGTGTTTTACTCTCTGGGAGGCAAGCCTGTTCCATGCTAATGGGAGGTAGATGCGATTGTCTATGGTGGTTTGTTGATAACAGCTTCGTTTTAGAAGCATTGAAATTTACTAGCCATTTCCTACCCCAGGCCACTACGGATTGGAGGTCCTTTTCAAGCTCAGCAGCGAGGTTCGCTTTGTCGCCCACACCGGGTTTTTGATCGAGGCGAGAGTAGGTTGTGGTATCATCGGCGTACATGTCTACTTGGGATCTAATGGCGTCGGGGAGATCATTAATGTACAGCAGAAAGAGCGTGGGACCTAGGATAGAACCTTGAGGGACACCCGCGTTCGTATGGTAGTTTTGGGAGGCATGCCCATTTAATCCTACCTTCAATGTGCGGTTAGAGAGGAATGACTGGATGAGGTCAAACAGATGTCCAGTTATACCGTAGCTCCGCAGTTTGCATAAGAGGCCAGCGTGCCAGACCCTGTCGAACGGTTTGGAGATATTCAAGGCAACGGTTCGGGCTTTGCCGTTCTTGTCAAGAGCCCGGTATATGTACTCGGTAATGGTCGTTAGCATATCAGCAGTAGACCTGGTGAAGCGAAACCCGTACTGTTTGTCAGAGAGAAGCCTGTTGGCTGTGAGATGCTGAATCACTTCGGCGTTGATAATGGCTTC
The DNA here is from genome assembly GCA_037127315.1 of Ascarosepion bandense. Taxonomy (NCBI): domain Eukaryota; kingdom Metazoa; phylum Mollusca; class Cephalopoda; order Sepiida; family Sepiidae; genus Ascarosepion; species Ascarosepion bandense. The sequence continues at coordinate 1,870,314 of JBBBDQ010000830.1, forward strand.
TAAAACTTTGCCGAAGATCGGAAGGAGACTAATAGGACAGTAATTTGCGGGGTCTGAGGGTTCGCCAGAATTCTTAAATATAGGAACTACACAGGAGGACTTCCGACAGGCAGGAAAACAGGAAGCAAATAGGCAGAGGTTATAGAGTTTAGAGAGGACAGAGGAGAGTTGTGAGGCACATTTCTTCAGTACTGTGATTGGGATTCCGTCCCGCCGCTCGCTTTGTGTGGGTCAAGTTGTGCAATTGAGACCAGCGAAGGTGTAATGTGGACGTTATGTAGCTGAGCCTTAGTTCTGGGTGGGAAGTCGGGTGTAGGTATTCCTAACGAGTCCAGTGTCGGATTGGTGGAGAATCTACGGTCAAAGCATTCAGCCTTGTCCGCTGGGGAGGTGAGAACTTAAAATTCATTGATTAGTGAGGGTATTGAAGTCTTGCTCTTGTTGAGCACGCTTTTGTAGAGTCGCCAGTAATCTTTGGAGCCGAACTTAGAGGATGCTATACGTTGCCTCATTCTGGTAGCAAACGCCCTCTTAGCTTCGTTCAGTACTTTTTTACACTTATTACGTGCTGAGACGAAAAGGCGCCTGTTTTGGTTCGACGAGCAGCTTCAATAGAGCCGGAAGAAATGGTTCCGGTGGGCAATGGCGGCGGAGCAAGCGGGTGAAAACCAGGAGGACAAATTTAATTTTAGCTGGAATTTCCTGGCCGATATAAAAGCATCGATGCCAGCCTTAACCCAAGAGGAGACCTCGGACGCACAGTCTTCGGCAGGAAGATCGAAGACCTTGTTCCAGGGGACGTCGCAGAGGAAGTCTCGGAACGAGTCTCAGTCTGCTCTCTGGTAGCAGTATGATATTCTGCTGGTCTGGTTTTCTTGGGTAGAGTAAGAGCGGATTGAGATGCTGACGGAAACTACGGCGTGGTCAGAGTTTCCGAGGGGGCAGAGCTGCCTGGTACCGCAGGAGTCTGGAATGGAACTCTGTTTTAAATTAATGTTTCGAACATTGCAATTTGTATATCTTCTTCATCTCTCTCTCTCTCTCTCTCTCTCTCTATATATATATATATATATATATATATATATATATATAGGGATAATGCAGAGAATAACTGAGCAGGTTCATGCCGAATTCGAAGTTTCGTGAACCCTGGTTTGCCGCAAAGGATGGTGTTAGCTGAAGTGTGTGTGCCATAGAGTGGCGACCCATGGAGCATCACAAACAATTCACAGCTATTTCAAACTCAACGGCTTTCATTTCAACCTTTATTTAATTTAAAAAAAAAAATATTGAGTAAACCACTACTTCGAGAGGCTCTTTGGCCTTGTATTAGGTAAACAACACAAAAAATATTTGAATTTCATAAAACTTTTAGAATACTTATTGTGCAGTGGACACACGACCCAGAATAATTAATCAGTGACACAGCCACGTCAACGACTACGCTATGGTTTTGAACACTTTATCATTGCTCCTTCATAATTATCATGAATAAAAGAAATTTTTTTTCGATAAAATGAATATAAACAAATCTATATTTTCAGAACACATCATCCCAGTGGACATATACAAATATAATATCGAACCTTCACAAAGGTTAAAGACTTCGGTTCTTTTAGAAACGAGCAAAGTGTACGTTCATGTCCGCGGGCCAAATGACCGCTGTTAAAGAAAACTGACCTCTGGTCACAAAAGATAAGTACGAGAGAACATTCCTCTTGATGTCTTTTAATGGAAGACTAGCCGTTCTTGTTGACATTTGGAACTGCCGCGGCCACAGTCAGCAGAAAAATATTATGTTTCTTTCTTTCTTTCTTTCTTTCCTTTTTTTTTTTTTTTTCATTCTTTCTTTCTTTCCTGAAAGGCCAACAGAAATGGCAGGTCGGATTTCGAAAACTGGAGACTGGAAGACAGTGAAGCTTGAAGAAGAAAAACAGAATTTTCAGCAGGTTGACATTCTGCACACACACACACACACACACACACACACACACACACACACACATACTTGTGTGTGTGCAAAAACAAGGGTTGTATAATCACATAAATTTGCAAACATATGCTCAACGGACATTATATATATATATATATATATATATATATACTACCGGCCATAATGTTTTTTTAAGAAATGATGTATTTCATACTATTTTTAGTATTTATTGGCAAGTGGATAATTCCAAATGAAAATAGAATGGTTCTTTTGTTATTAATACTTTGCAAAATTTTACAAGGCAAAGAAGCAAAGATGAACTCGTCCGAATCACCCTAAATTTTCTTCATTCTTTCATTGATGAAACTGCAATATAGGTAATTATTAAACATTTATAAATTTCATTTGATGCACGTGCTATTGTGCAATAGTAACAAAGTTACCTCGTTTGTATTCTCTTCAGTACTTTGTATGTGCTCACGTGCTTGGTCCATGGTATCCTCAGCATCCTTCTGTAAAACCACATTTCTGCTGCCTTAAAGCCACTCCTTCATCGTCCGACATTTACTGACATATGGAAGGACAGATATCACATAGCAGTCTAGCTCACTTTTCTTTGTTTCTAATGAGTTCTTCCTGTCTCTCAGCGCGTTTCTGTTAGCTTTTGAAACGCGTCCTTGGTTATGCTTACGCGTCTTCGGATCTCGGTGTCACACTTTTCATCCTCCGTCACAACACTTCCCAGGTAGTTAAATTTCTTTACTTGCTTTATTTAAAAATAGCTGACAATTTGTGGATTTCTATTAATGGTGACCAAGCATTCAGTTTTCATCCGTGGTGGACTGGGGTAAGAAATGGCTCATGAATTTTAATGCCTCCAAACAAAGCTGCTAACTATTAACCATTACAGGCAATCGCTCCTACCCACCATTAGCATAGATCAGGCTAGTCTCCCTGAGAGCAAAACACTGCGCCTACTGGGGTTAACTTCACAACAAATCTCAAGTGAAACGACTATATCGAATCCATAGCTATAACCGCTGCTAAAAAGGCCGGTTCCCTGTGTAAGGCCAAGAAGTTTTTCCCGTTTGAGTCCATCCTGCACATATATAACTCTACTTTTCGTCCTTTCATTGAATACTGCTGTCTTATTTGGTCGGGTGCCCCTGCTATCCATCTAGATGTCCTTGACAAAATTCAACGATCCCGTCCTGACAGCCAAGATACAGTCACTTTCTCACCGGCGTCTTTTCTACAGGTACTTTTACGGCATTTGCTCCGATGTACTTAGCTCTCTGGTTCCCGTATGCATGAATTTGCTTGTGCCACAAAATTAGCAACTAGATCCCACCCTTTATTGTAAAACCAATAAAATGTAAACACAAATTCTACTCCAACGGCTTCTTTTTTTGCACTTCCCGCCAGTGGAAATCTCTTTCGTTTACTTGCTTCCCCGACAGCTACAATCTCCAGTAAAAGTGTAAAGTCAATAGTCATCTCCTATCTTGCTTACTTGCATCCTCTCGTTCATGCTCCTTTCTCTATCCACTCCACTCTCAGTATTTTGATCCTTCTCTTACCCACTTCTTGACACGCCCTGTAACCTGTCAATCTTACTCATAGCTTTCCTCCTATGTAACCCCCTGCGCAACAGTGACATTAGACTAGGGGCCAGATGATTATGAAAATAAAAAAATAAGTTTATACTCAGTCTTTTTTTCTCACTTTCTCTTGCTACCTTCTGTAGGAGATCCTGCACTTTCCTTTTTGGTGTCTGTTTTCAGAACTGTGTCATACGCGTATCTTATGTTGTTGAAATTATGCCGCCAGTATCGAATCCTGACAAAGATTCTAGCTTTCTCAGAATTATTTCACTATACAAGTTGAACTGATCAAGTGAGAAAACATATCCTTGTCTGAAGCCATTTCTAATTTTGTATATCTGTAGAATTCATTTCCTGACTGTATGCAAGTGATAACAAGACAAAATGTATAAGTTAAACAAAAGATTTCTATCCCTTTTTAAAGGAACAAAAACGCTTCAAATGTGTGTAACTTACATTCAGTCTTCGAAGCAATCACCATCGGCATCCAGTACCTCCTGCCAACGTCTCTCTAACTGTTCAATACCCTTGCGATAGAACTCGGAGGGTTTTGACACAAAGAAGTCCGTGAGGGCTTTGCGCAAGCCTGCTTCATTGGTGAATGATTTCGCACTAAGATGATTGTCCAGGGAGTAGAAGAAGTGGTAATCGGATGGCGCAAGGTCAGGTGAATAAGGTGGATTGCACAAAGTCTTCAACCCAAGTTGCTGTATGGTATCCCTGATCACTCGCGAGTCATGCGGCCTGGCGTTGTCATGGAGAAAAAGCACAACATTGCAGTTCACTAGTGCTGGCTCCTTCTGGCGTAATGCCTGTTGCACACTTTTCAATTACTGTGAGTATAGGTCTCCAGTGACCGTTTGGCCCGTTGGTAGAAGTTCATAATGAACCACTTGACGACTTGTCCACCAGACACAAAACATAATCTTGCGTGGGTGCATAGGCGGTCTTGCGGTGTGAGGTACAGCATCCTGAGGAAACAACCAATGTCTTGAACGCTTGGGAGTTTCGTACAGAATCCACTTTTCATCGCTGGTAAACGCTCGATTGAAAAAGGATGCGGTACGGTGGCGAGAAAGCAGCGATACGCAGGCTGCCACTCGTTGTCCCTTGTGTACCTCCAACAGCGTTTGCGGAGCCCGCTTGCTCCGTTTGTACGTCTTACCTAGGCGGTACAGGTGAAGTCTAACTGTTTCATCGGAAACGTTGAACTGTCTTGCAAGTTCACCACACGTTAGACTACTGTCCTCTTCAATGGCCGCCGCCAAAACTGCGTCATTCAAGATCTGTGGTCGTCCACTGCGAGGCTCATCATGGAGAGACAAATCTCCCGACTTGAAATTTCGAAACCAACGCCTTGCAGTACGTTCATCCACAGTACTATCCCCAAACGCTTGACATATGCGGCGACTTGATGCAGTTGCTGATAAGCCCACTTTGAAGTTGTAAAGCAAACAGTCCCAAACGATATCTCTAGACACTTCCATCCTTCTCACAGCTGTCCGGCTTATAACTGATGGCCGGGCACGGTGCACGTGTTGTTTTTATAACGTCTGATGTTCCTACTTCCAGCTATCCGAATTTGAAAACAATTGCTACATGCATTTCATATATATTTCAAATTCATTCAATGATTAATCAAAAAATGGACATAACTTTTTTGGTTAACTTGCATTAAGAGCTTCAATGACAAGAAGATGTGAAAAGCCATGAGTGTCTATATCCTGAGATACAATTAGCTAGCCGCCCTGACAGATAGGTATCCTCAAATACTAGTGGACAGCCATTATATATATATATATATATATATATATATGAGGTCAAAATGGGAAAAATATATGTAATGCTCAGTTCTGGAAAGTACTGATTCCTCATGTTTTCCTTTACTTTTATAAAAAAGAATCAATTCCCTCGGTGTTTCCTGCTTTGTAAACAAGATCACTTTCTAACTGCGCGACTATTTAAGCTTCTATATGTCTTTACTTATTTAGATATATTTGTCCCCAGCCAATTATCTATCTATCTATCTATCTATCTATCTATCTATCTATCTATCTATCTATCTATCTATCCAACAAATCATTTAAATATTCAATTATTTCCCAACGATACCCAGTCAGCGAATTGAATACCGATTTCCTGCAATGGAAAACCCGCGGCAAGTGAGACAATGAGTCGTGACTGAAATACGCATGAATCAATATAAAAAAAAAAAAAAAAAATACGTAACACAATTTAAAAATAAGGAAGGCTCACACACACACACACACACACACACACACACACACACACACACGCGCGCGTGCACACACACACACACACACACACACACACACACACACACACACACACACACACACGTGCACCTGACAAATGTTTTCATGAAATTGACAAAACTTATATCTATTTTAAAATGCAAATTGACTTGATTTCGAAGAGAACCGTTTATAATGTTCGTAAATAATACATACATACATACATACATACATATATCTCGTCACTGCAATTAAGTTTTTTAATTCATTTTTCTTGTGTTCGTAAAGTGTTTTTTTTTTTCTTGTGGAGACAAAGAGGAAAACCTGCCCAAAAGTTCAGCATATTCAGGTGCTTTCAGTTATTTTTTTAACCACTATTAAGAACGATTTTTATTTTTTATTATTAATTTAATGTGTGGGTTTTTATGCGCATGTCTGAGGTTAAAAGAATGTGTTACTTTCCAAACACGGTCAGCATTTTGTGGCCATGTTCATAGTTAATGTTATTATACGTTGTTTTTTCTTTTCTATTTTTATTATTAGTCTTCCCACTATATATTTTTATTTGTGATTGAGTTTATTGTACTTGCATCTAATTGATATATATATATATATATATATATATATATATATATATATGTGTGTGTGTGTGTGTGTGTGTGTGTGTGTGTGTGGATAGATAGATAGATAGATAGATAGATAGATAGATAGATAGATATACACACACACAAACACAGTACTAAAAGTATTAGGACAAGAACTATTTTATCTTTTATGTGGCATTAAAATAAAGTTTCAAATCACTCCTGTCCTAACAGTTTTGCACACTAACGGTAGTGCGCAAATGTATTAGGACAGGGCTGATTTTCCTAAAACCTCACTGAAATTCAAATACAGGTTGAAAAGCCAAGTAATAAATATTGATAATTTAAAACTAGGTGTAAAAAAATGTATTAATAAGAATTTATATTTATTTTTTTCTATTTTCTGTTAAACAAGTTATTGTGAAACTACTCATAATTCTATTATTCTTGGATATAACTGACTTTTTTCTTATTCTCGAATTGATAAATCTAATGTTACTTCGCAAGACACACTTTGGGAACAAATACAAGCTGCTTGGTAGGAGATGCCATTAGATACATTGAAGAAACTTGTAATGTTTATGTCTGACAGAATGAATGCTGTGATCAAAGCAAAAGGCTATTATACTAAATATTAAATTTATTTTGTAACAAGTATTTTTCTTGTTAAAGCATTTGTTGAGAAAATCAAATAAAATTAGTTTAATTAAATTGTTTATTTTCTGTCAATATGCCTCATAAAAGATAAAATTGTTCTTGTCCTAATACTTTTGCACAGTACTATATATATATATATATAATGGACTCTCCCGTCGGTTTCAAACTCACTACTCAGTCGTATGTGACTTAGCATTGCTAACCTTGATACCACGTCGAAGCGCCGTAGAATCAGATTTGTACAGTTCTGTGTCTTCCGGCGTTTATTTGTTTTAAATGTCGATGTATGCTTTTAATTGGTGTTAATTGATTTCTGACAACAAAAGAATTGTTTTTCTTTTGCTTTTTTTTTTCTTTCTAATCATGCGCAAACAAGTACCGCTCCTTGAGCGGCGTCTGTTTAGATTTGTCTCATAAAACAGTTATCATCAATAAATGATTGTTATTCTTTATCTCAAATTGACCTGTGCGAGCGTCCGTGCCACGCGAGGGTCATTTCACAAATGGATAGTAAATGTTTTTATTGTGGTTGTTTTATTGCACGGCTTCTTTATATTTAATTTGTTGTTGCGGAGAAGATGATATGTGTCGTGGGTAAATCCAAGGGTTTGTTTATTTGCTTGCTTTCTTTTTTTATACTCACTCTGTACACACACGCGTGCGCACACACACACACACACACACACACACACACACACACACACACACACACACACACATATATATATACACACCCTGATTGAGCACCCTGGAAGAATGATAGACTTTGAAAAACAGTAGCTACTCTGGCTTGTACGCATCGCTCATTCAGTAATGAATTAGAGCACTCTGGCTATTGGGCGGGTATAATGACAATATACACGCTAAAAAGTCTGCCTTCTTCTACCGAGGTAGAATCGCCGACTGACGCCAATTCGGTCGGGTTTCAATCCTGGGTTAAAAGCAATCGGAGTCTAACCCTAGTGATGAGCTGTGATACAGCGAAACAGATCTATCTGCGAATGTCTATATATATATAACCCGGATATAGGAGACCCTGATATAAGATAAACCCGGATATAAAAGATATTCTCTCTGGTCCCAAATTAGAGCCTGTGGTAATGTATATAAAATAGACCAACCCGAATATAAGAGAAGCCCGAATATAAGATAAGTTTTATCCGGTCCCGACAACTCTCTTATATCAGGGTTACACTGTATATATATATATTTACATATATATATAGACATATCTGTAAATTCAGATAAAACTTAGTGGGGAAATAGCCATTTTCAACATGTCATTTTAAGGCATGCATTCTTCGACCCCTTATAAACAGAGAATGAGGATAAATTCTAAGCCCAGAGGTTAGCTTAGGTAAAGAAAGGGGTTGGGATGTATTAGTTTTCATTGGGTTGGGATGGGAGAAGGAATTAGTAGCAATTCCTCCTTGGTAGTGGGAGGTCTGTGGCCTGACCCTTGGGCTAGTAGTTGTAGGTGGTGGGGAAGTAACTGTTTGGCCAACTTTTTTAAAAATTTTAAAATTTTTATTGGGACTAATTGGGGGAAGAGGATAATTATTGTAATTTATAATTATTTCTATGGCGACAGATATGATCTTCCTTCGTTTGTTCAGGAATATATTTTGGTCTTGAAATTTTAAAAAATTTTGTTATATATATATATATATATATATATATATATATATGTCGGTCAGTCAAGTGGCATACGTGATACACGCTTTCTGCGATCATGTTTCTAAATAGACATGACTGCCTGAGCAGAAGATTATCTAGCAGTAGGTTGCCATTGCTTTCTGCGATAGACTGGTTGTTAGCCAAGGCTATAGAACCTAATATGTCCTATTATTTAACCCATAACTGGAGGGAAGACATTAATACATTTCCTAAGGCTATTTGTGCGTGAGTAAATGCAAGGAATTCAACTGGAATTCGAGCTCAGCTTCCCGATTTGTCGTTCCGAGTCGATATCCACTGCACCACAACGCACATCCTATAGGTACCTCCACTAAATCGATAAAAAACAGCATAGTATGAATTAAAAAAAAACTAAACTTAATAAAAACGAAATTTTTTCCATCATAAATTTATATTATTATTAAGAGGAAAGATAATGCATTTTTTATTATTTAAAAATTTTTTTAATCCTTTCTAACAGGTTCGAAACTTTGGTAAAAATTTTGTTTTGATTTGAGTTCATGGGTAACCAAATCGTTACGAGAGTTTACAATGGAAAACGTAATATTAAACAACTCAGTTTGTTTTTTTTTTCCGGTAACAAACACATTAATTTGGAAATTCTTGAAAATATCAAATAGTTCTCGGATTTTCATGAAACTTTCAGAACTTATTCAGAAATGAATTAAATTATATTTGAAATTATTATTTAAATTTTTTTTTTTTGTGTGTTTTTTTTTGGAAAATTTTGCCTCTATTTCCGAAAATCTGCTTCTAATCGTAAATTAAAAAATGCGATATAACCATGACATTATTGAATTTGATAAGCTTTTAATGGCTTGAATAAATCATATAAATTAATGATATCATAGTCTGAAATAGTTTTTCGATTAATAATGAAATTTTTAAAAAGTTGTTTTCAATTTTTAAAAATTATATAGGTCCCCTCACTCATTTTCAATACCTAAATTTAAACTGAATTTTTTAAAATAAAAAAATTTTCTTGAAGTTTAATTTTATAATTTTAGCGTTAATTGAAAGCCAAAAAATTAAGTTTACTAATGTCAGTAAACAAAATACGATGATGTATTTGAAAGGAAATTATATTGATCGGAATTCAAAAACTTTTTTATATAAAAAAATTCAGTTTTTCTGCCATTTTTCATCGATCGACACATTTTGTAAACAAAATTTCTCGGTTTTAAAAAATCTTGCAAAAATAAAATACATCTCGCTGGGAGATTGTTTTATTCAAATTACAGAATTTAAACTTACCTTAATCTTATTTGATACAAGAATTAATTGCTTACTGCCTCAAATGTACTATAAAAGCGTTTCTTAATTACGATAGCCTTGTTATCGGGGTTATCATTGTCATATTAGAGGCGATAGTTGACATGACAGACAGAAGCCGTCAAAAAATGCTAAGTATGGAAGACGAATTTGACATAATCTTAATCGTACGCTTCGTCTTTTTAAATTTTTAAGTATATGCTAAAATTAAAAATTCAACACAATACTTCAGCAATTATCCAATATTTTATAGAATTTTAGTTTCATCTTCTCGAAGATGAAGGAAAGACGTGAAGTAACAGAAAGGTGGTTCTACAGAAGGATGCTGAGGATACAATGGATCGTACGTGTGAGCAACGATAACGTTTTGGAGAGGACAAAATACAAACAAAAATACAACTTATACTTAGCATCAGGAAGAGACAGCCGAGGATTTTAGGTCAGCAAATATGTGCGTTGTGGTGCAATGGATATCGACTCGGAACGACAAATCGGAGAGCCGAGTTCGAATTCCTCTTAAATTCCTTGCATTCAATTACGAACAAATACACTTGATAAAGGTAATAATCCGTCTCTTCCCTACAGTTATAGGTTAAAAAATAGGACAGATTGGGTTCTATAGCCTTGGTTGGCAACCAGTCTACCGCAGAATGCTAAGGCACACTACTGTGGGATAATTTTCTACCTAGTCAATCATGTCTCTTTCGAGATATGATCGCTCAAAAGTGTGTATCACGTATGGCACTTAACTGAATGAAGTTTCAAACGTGATTCTTATAATGGTTTATTAAAGCATAGTATATATATATATATATATATATATATATATATATTGTAAGAAAGTTATAGAACACGTAGATTTTAAACCCACTGTTCAAGCATTTACTTTTATAAAGAGTGCTCGATACAAAGAATGCCGTAGGCAGTTTGTAACCATAGAGATACAGCTTTGGGTTATTGGAGATGGGGGCGGAGTAGTTTAGTTTTGGACAGTATATATATATATATACTATGCTTTAATAAACCATTATCATAACAAAATTACAATATAAAGCCCTACTTTGTATCGAGTACTCTTTATAAAAGTAAATGCTTGAACAGTGGGTTTAAAATCTACGTGTTCTATAACTTTCTTACAATACATATATATATATATATATATATATATATATATATATATATGGACTTTAACATTGTCATTATTTGGACCTTAGATATTTTTCGGCCAACACTTATTCATAGGTAACCGTTGGCAGTTATTAATATTAATGAACGGGACACAGAATTACAAATAATCACTAATGAAGGAAAAGATAGAACTCGTTTAAAATCAAATTTAATAAAATATAATTAAAACATAATTTGGTGTAAATATAATTAAAACATAAGGGGGTGTAAATATAATTAAAACATAAGGGGGTGTAAATACTAGTTCCACAAGAGTTAATAAAATTAAAAAACAAAAAAACTCACAGTCCCTCCAATAGTCTTAAGGAACTGATAAAATGTTCTTTCTGTCAACACAAGTTGTGACGATGGATCTTCGAGTAGATCGCTTCCAGCACACGTAAATGGTAAACGATGCGAGCACTATTAAGGACAGAGAACCAATCCTCGTAGATTGAGGCACAATCCTGATTATCCAGCAGATGTTGTCCGATAGCTGATTCCTGGACGGTTTGTGTAGTTCTTATGTGACGTCCAGGATTGCCAGAACGAATAGTAGCGGAGACATGCTGTAAAATCTTCTGCCCAGTCAGTCATGTCACTTTCGATTCCTGATCACCCAAGCCTGTACCACATTTGGCACTTAAGCGACAGATAAGTTTCATAGCCTTGGTTGGAAACCAGTCTACGGCAAAAAGTAAGGGCGAGCTACTACGAGAAAATCTTCGCTCAAGCGGGTATCACGTATGGCGCTTAACTGACAGAATATAATAGTTTGAGACATGAGTAAAGCTTCTGCGAGAAAATAAAGTAGGGGATCGGTTTTCTATTGTTATGAAGTAATAAATTACCCCCACCATTAATTAGTACTTATTAATAAAATAATATAATAAAATCTATCACTTCTCCCTTCACCTATGGGTTGAATAGCTGGGCATATTGTGTTCTATAGACTTGGTTGGCAACTTGTCTACCGCAGAAAGTAATGGCAACCTACTGTAGGAAAATTTTCTGTCCAGTTAGTCATGTGTTTTTCGAGATATGATCGCCTAGACATATTTTTCATTTTTGAGGTTTAATGCCAAATTTTTGTTAACCAAATTTTCAGAAAATTTTACTATGATATATATTAGTTACTTTAAAATCTAGCGTCTACAATGTTCAAGATCGTTCCCTTGAGATATATTCAAAGACCAAACCAATGTTTAGTCTAAATGTCTGTACAAACCGTTGATCAAATTTCAAAAATTTGGGGGTAAAACTTCCTCGCGAGATAATTAACCTTTACAAACTTTATAGACATTTTCATGTTTTAAAAGTTAGATAGGCGATGTTTTTAATTGATGTTTTCAAGCTAAATGTTGTGTATTAATTAGATCAGCGATCGTAATCAGCAGTCTATTAATCATCCGAATTACTACGATGAAAGTCGAACGGTCACCGATGACCTTTCTAGAACCATTAATGAAACGTAATAACCGGTCGTATTCTCATTGTTCTTAAACGTGACTTGTATGGGCTTCATTAATATCGATCGAGAGTTAAACAGCGCTTAAAATAACAATAGATTAAAGTGAATCTGACACGGACAGATTTTTCACAAGATAGCAAGCAATTGATAGAAATTCCCAACTAAAATAATGTTCATATGAATATGTTGCTATATTGTTAGATTGTCTTGGAGACGTGAAAGCAGTTAGCCACATCGATATTTTGGCAGAGGTGACTTCCACACGCTAACGATTTTACCAGACTATTAAAAGAAAAAAATAATAAATACATTTACGGCCATATCACGTTGAATACACCAGTTCTCGCTCGATCACCGAAGTTAAGCAACGTTGAACCTGGCCAGTACTTAGATGGTTGACCGCTTGGGAATATCAGGTTCGGTAAGCGTTTAGCGACGGATGTGCGTTGTGGTGCAGTGGATATCGGCTCGGAAAGAGAAATCGGTGAGCCGAGTTCGAATTCTAGTTGAATACCCTGCATTCACTTAAGCACTGGTACCCTTAGGAAAGGTATTAATCCGTTCCTTCCCTCCAGTTATGGGTTAAATAACAGGGTAGGACTTGGGGACCCTGCCCTTAAAAACAAAATCCCAATGAAACTTGATACTCGAAAAAAAAGTATTACTAGACACAAAACTTATATAAAAACAATAATAAATTGTTGAAAGTAAAAGGTATTAGCAGCAATAAATAAAATTTAGTTGGCAATAAATGAGCCGCCGAGGTTGATATGCCATAAAAAAAAAAAACAAACAAAAAGTAAATACATTTGATTTGAGTAAAATCTTCGGCGCTGTCCGTTATATCTCTTTCGAGATATGGTCACCAAAGCATGTATCACGTACAGAATTTAACTGACTGACTATTGTTTTTAATCAATTCATCCCAAGCAAGATGTGCTCCTGAGCATGATGGTAAACTACATCCGGCAGCAATGCCTCTGATTGGGAGGTTGTGAAGAGCATGGAACCACCTCTTAATTTCTGTTGCTCTGAGGTTCACCCTGACCTGGAGTGGTAGCACCTGTTAGGGTCCCAGCTATAGGCAAATAGTCAACTCCCAAACTAGGGTCAAAACACTATGAAAGTATAAAAATAAACTTTTATAGAAATACAGGGGTTGGACAAAAATATGTGAACACCTTCAAAATAGCAACCTGATTTTCAGTTGTTTATAACACCGTCAAAGACTTTTAGATTTTTATTTATTTAATGTATTTTTATTACTGCTTGTCTATATTTTTAATAATTTTTTTTCAGTATAATCATCAGAAATCCGTCAACATGTCAGACCTATCAGATTTCCAAAGAGGTTAAATTGTTGGCGCCTGTATGGCAGGCGCAAGCGTAACTGAAACAGTCCGAATGCTGGACGTTTCAAGAGCTGCAGTTTCTAACGTAATGACTGCATATGTAAAACTCGGCAAAACATCGTCGTCGAAGCACAATTCAGGAAGAAAATCAAAGATTTCTGATAGGGCCCGTCGCGAATTGTCAGGAACGACCACAAAACAACAGACCTTAAAGTGACTGCCGAACTTTATGACCATCACGAGCATCCAGTTTCTACAAAAAACGTCCGACGGGACCTTCACAGATCAAGTTTTCATGGGACGGTTGCCATCAAGAAACCTTTACTCTCAACAGCAAACGTTGCAAAGCGTTTAGAGTGTTGTAAAAACCATCAGAACTGGTCTATGGAGCAGTGGAAAAATGAGATTATCTCTGATGAATCATCATTCACTTTATTTCCGACCACCGGTCGAGTATAAGTCTGGAGGCAACCTAAAGAAGCACATGAACCAGACTGCCCTCTTCCTACTGTGAAACATGGAGGAGGATCTGTGATGATCTGAGGGGAGAGCAATATCATGGAAATCCATCGGCCCAATGGTTTTCCTCTATGGCAGAATCAATAGTCAGGACTATTTAAGCATTTTATTTGACCAGGTAGATCCCCTGGTCTCGGAACTGTTTCCACTAGGAAATGCACTATTCCAGGATGATAATGCCCAAATCCACACAACTAAAGTGGTCTCTGAATGGTACGAGGAACATTCTGATGTAGCAGAGCACCTTGTCTGGCCACCACATTTTCCAGACCTGAATATTATTGAGCATGTGTGGTGCACATTAGAAAACAAAGTGAGAATATCCACCACCGACATCGCTGAAGGAACTGAAACCAGTTTTGACAGAAGAATGGGCAAAAGTCCCTTTAGAAACCATTCAAAATTTGTACAAGTCCATACCTCGTAGGATTAAAGCAGTTATTACTGCAAAAGGGGGTCCTACCTCACATTAAAATTCATTTTTCTGTATTTTGAAGGTGTTCACTTTTTGTCCAAGCCCTTTATATGCATAAAAACAGACATTTATAGAAAAATATTCATTTTTGAAGGAAAAATATTACCAACAAGACATTGTTGAAGAAAAAAATATTACCATAACATATTTTTGAAGGAAAAAAACATTGTCAGAAAAACATTTTTGAATACAAAACTAGAAGACATTTTCGGTTTTCTAAAATAAAAAAGAATGAAAACAAAAAATTTCTTTAGATTCTGACTAAATCAACCTTTTCACTAAATCTTTACTCCTGTTTAAAAAGGTCGGGCCTGTGTCTGCGCTACGCGGACCAGGGATTGAACTCACGATTACTTTACCACCGAGCCCACGGAATAATGTCTTAATCCTCTACGCTAGAGGAAGCAATAAGAACGCTAGATTGAAGACACCAATCTCTAGCTTCTGCCCTAAACGCACGGGACAATAGCCTCGAGGACGAACACGCTGGTTCATGAATTTATTGACATCTTAATTGTTCATATGGACAACGTAACGAGAAAATCTACCCCCATAAAGAGTTCAGTTCGAAATTCCCTGAAGGTTACCCGGATTGACAGGCACCTAAATAGGGCCGAAGGGCACAACGTGAGAAAGGGTCCCTTTCGGTCACACACACACACACACACACACTCTCTCTCTCTCTTTCTCTCTCTCTCTCGTCTTTCAATTTATGTTTCTACCCTGAGCATCTTATTTCGCCAAAAATCTTTCTCTCTGTATTCTTCTTCTTCTTCTTCTTCTTCTTTCTTCTTCTTCTTCTTCTTCTTCTTCTTCTACTTCTTCTTCTTCTTCTTCTTCTTCTCATTATTCTATCCTTTCGATTTCCTTCACCTTCTCTTCCTGATTTTAATGGTTTCTTTTCTTCTCTAATTTATCACACGCATTTTCTTTATTTCTATTACCTTTGTGATAATAACCTCTTCTTTTCCCCACTCCATTCTTTTCTTTCTTTCTTTCTTTCTTTCTTTCTTTCTACTGCATTTTAAATTTCCCTTACAACTGTCAATGCCATTTTCTTTCCGCCTTTCCCAAATTCTGTTTTCCTTCCTTCCTTCCTTCCTTCCTTCCTTCCTTCCTTCCTTCCTTCTCCTTTTTCTTTCATTCTTTGTTTCATTCTTTGTTCCTTTCTTTCTTTTTACTATATTAATTTTGCTCATTTCTTTTGATTCTCTTTCCGTCTCTCTAAATATGGCTTTCTTTTTCTTTCTTTCTTTCTTTCTTTCTTTCTTTCTTTCTTTCTTTACATTCTTTCTTTCTTTCTTTCTTTCTTTACTTTCTTTCATTACTTTCTTTATTTTCTTTCTTTCTTTACTTTCTAGCTAAAGAAAGAAAAGAAAAAAGAAAAGAAAGAATGTAAAGAAAGAAAGTAAAGCTAGAAAAAAAAGCTTTCTTTCTTTACATTCTTTCTTTACATTCTTTCTTTCTTTCTTTCTTTACTTTCTTTATTTTCTTTCTTTACATTCTTTCTTTTCTTCTTTCTTTCTTTACTTTCTTTCTTTCTTTACTTTCTTCCATTACTTTCTTTATTTTCTTTCTTTCTTTACTTTCTAGCTTTACTTTCTTTCTTTACATTCTTTCTTTCTTTCTTTCTTTCTTTCTTTACTTTCTTTCATTACTTCTTTCTTTCTTTACATTCTTTTCTTTCTTTCTTTCTTTCTTTCTTTCTTTCTTTACTTTCTTTCTTTCTTTACTTTCTTCCATTACTTTCTTTATTTTCTTTCTTTCTTTCTTTACTTTCTAGCTTTACTTTCTTTCTTTACATTCTTTCTTTCCTTCTTTCTTTCTTTCTTTCTACTGACACTTCCCTCTTCCTTTTTTTACTTTCCACTTCTTTCGATTCCCTTTCACCTTCGTTTTTCTCCTCCTCTCTCTCTCTTTCTCTTCAAATATAACTCCCCTTTATCTCAACATTTTATTCTTTAAACTTTCCTCTGTCTTCTTCCTTTTATACTCATATTGAATTCTTTATTTTGCCATTCTACATCTTCCTTCTTCTTTTTCTCTCATTTTATCTTTATTCCTACTTTTTTCTTTAATTTTCTCTTCGCTTCTCCTCTTCTTCTCCTTCTCTCTCCTCTCTTTTATACTACCTTTTTCATTCTGTACCTTCTTCTAAACACATCACGCTTTCCTCTCCACAGTTTTTAGCCACCCTTGATTACAGGCATTTTGGTGAATTTCAACGAGGCCAAATAATTGAATGGCATTAGTGTGGCAAATCAAATAGAGAAATTGCTAGGTTTTTCTAGGTTGATCATCAAACGGTTAATAATATTTTCAAGAATTTTATTGAAGAAGTCCATTGTCGTGTGAAACAACATTCAGGAAAACCAAGCATCGTGTCTGAGCAAACGAAAAGGGTACTGAAGAGGGAAGTAATCAGAAACCATGGTCAGAGCGTCAAAAATGTCGCCACCAGCCTGGAAATGTCACCATATGCGGAAAGAAAGACTTTGAAAGAGCTAGGCTATAAAAAAACAGTTGTTTTTTTAATCGTTTCACCCCAAGCAAGGCGGTAGCGCCACTGATGCGTGGGGGGGGGTGCTACATAAGAGAAAAAGATTAGATAGGAGGAGAGTAAAGAGAAAGACGAACCAGCTACAGAGGGTGTCAGAGAAAGGAGAATGAGAAGGATGGGAATACAGGTGTGATGACGGTTGCAAAGGTAGAGAGAATAGAAAAGATAGATTGGGTATTAAGTGGTTAAGAGAAGGATATTGACATTGCATTTAAATTCCTGGAGGTTGTAGCCGTCAGCAAAGCAAAAAGGTGGAAAATAGTTCCACAGGCGGAAAGTGCGAGAAAAGAAGCTGATGGAGTAGAATAGTCGGTTGCATTTGGTTGTTCTGTGAATGGGACCCAGTTGCCAGTCTGGTGGCACGAGTAAACTCATGTGGCAGGAACACCAGTGACTTAACCCTCTAGGGCCATTCGTATCATATTTGATACAGTATTTCCCTATAAGGAAACATTTGGTATTTCCCTATAAGGAAACATTTGGTATTCATTGACTGAGCAGTCAGTACTGCTTTCATTTGAAATTTATAAAATATTTCTCTTAAAAAATTTTTCAGGAAAATATTTCTTTCAAGGCTTGTTTTCATACTGTATCAAATATGATACGAATGGCCCTAGAGGGTTAAGTTCGTCGAAGCAGAAGCCATTTGCAAGAAAGAAACCCTTTGATTTCAGAAGTTAACCTGAAAAAGCGTGCGGACTGGGCGAGAGAATTCGAGAGCAAAGATTATGAATTTTGATAGTCTGCAATTTGGTCAGATGAAAGTAAATTCTGTTAATTTTCGAATTCGAGACAGAAAGGCCATTGTCGTGTGAAACTATGTTCAGGAAAACCAAACATCGTTTGTAAGAACGAAACGGACGCTGAAAAAAGGAAGTCATTAGAAACCGTTGTGAGAGCGTTAAAGATGTTGCCAACAGCATGGAAATGTCACCATATGCGGTAAGAAAGATTCTGAAAGAGCTACGTTATAAAAGAAGAGTTGCAAGAAAGAAGCCCTTGAAGCACATGAACAGGCGTATGGACTGGGCGAGAGAATTCGAGAGCAAAGATTATGAATTTCGATAGTCTGAAATTTGTTCAGATGAAAATAAATTCTGCCAGTATTCGAATTCGAGATAGGTTTATGTTTGAAGAAATCAGAATGAGACTTGGAACACTGAATGTCTGCCGGCGACCGTAAAACATGGATGGATGGATTGAAGTGGGGCGCTGTCTCGTTTTGGGGGTGGAGAATTTGAGCTGATTCTTTTTGACTAGCGGTTGAATGGTTCAAAATACTGCCAAATATTAGAGAAGGGGCTACTCTCACTATTTGAAACCAACCAGATTGACAAGAAGATGTAGTGTCACGTCATACGAGCAAAAAAGAAAAGGCCTGGAAGGAATCAAGTAACTGTCATGGGTCACTGCCGGATGTCCTGACATGAATTCAATAGAGCACGTTTGAGAGCAACTTAACCAAAAACTTCGAGAGCGTGAAACCAAAATCCCGTCAGTGGCAACCCTTAAAGAAATATTGCTAAAGGAGTAACAAAATATGGATCCGACGATTGTCGATAACTTGATCAAGTCCATGAAAAATTGAATACAAGCACTGAAGCTAACAAAAGGAAAACCAACTCCATACTAGTTCCAAACACTGTTTATTTATGGTAAATTCCAATCTTTTCATTTTACGTAGCCCCCTGCATTTCAGTGGCGTTACCACCTTGCTCGGGGTGATATGACTAAAAAAAAAAAAATTACGTAATGAAATTTTGAAAAAGGATGTGGATTATTTCTCCTGGCTAAAACTTTTATTAGGCCATTGTATATTTTTGCAATGTCCATTATTGAAGATTTAATATAATTTTACACCTATCACTGATTACATTTTCAGTAGCATCTCATAAGGAAATTCGAAATGAAAACAGTTCGCAGATAGTTTCTTTAATTTCAATTCGTATTATTATATTTGTAAGACAATGCAACAAAGAAGCCCTTTGATTTCAGAGGTTAATATGAACATGCATATGTACTGGGCGAGAGAACACGAGAGCAAAGATTATGAATTTCGACAGTCTGCAATTTGGTCAGATGAAAGTAAATTCTGCCAATATTCGAATTCGAGACAGATTTATGTTTGGAAAAATCAAAATGAGATTTGGACCACTGAATGTCTGCAGGTTTCCTTTTATTGGTTTCACAGTAAAAGGGTGGGACCTAGTTGCTAATTTGTGGCTCGAGTAAATTCATGTATAGGACACCAGGGGGATGAGTTCATCGCAGCAGAAACCGTGAAAGTATTTGTAGAAGAGAGACAGGGAAGCTGCATTGCACCGGTAAGAAAGTGACTGTGTCCGAGCTGCCAAGTCAGGGTCGATCACATTGTCGATTCACCGTTGGATACTGTGAAGGACCCCAAGCTGGATAGCAGGAGAACCCGACCAGATATGGCATCAGTACAAATAAAAATAATAATAATGAAAAATCTGACCAGTTTAATGTTCATGAACATAGAAGTTTTGGAATAATGGTGTAGGGATATCTAGTTTGAAGGGAAATCTGATCTAATTCTTGTTGATGAGCAGCTGAATGGTCTAAAATACTGTCAAATATTAGATAAAGAAATACTCCCATTGTTTGAAGCCTGATCGGCTTCAAACAATGGGATTGATAAGAATGTCAACCTTTTTTGAAGAATATGGAGCGCCATGATATACAAGCACAATAGCAAAGACCTAAAAGAAATCACAAAGTATCAAGTGATTGCCATGGGTTGCCAAAAGGTCCGACATTAATCCCATACAGTACGGCTGGGAAAACCTTGACTGAAAACTTGCAGCGCGCGCAACCAAATTCACATCAGTGGTAACCCTCAAAGAAACATCTAAATTAATTTATAAATGGAACTTTGTCTGTGTCTGTGTGTGTGTGTGTGTGTGTGTGTGTCCGTTACCTAAAGACTCCGAAACGGCTGAACCGATTTTCTTGAAAATTTACACAGTTGTACTATAAGCGTCTGTGAATGTTCTTAGCTAGGTTTTGTGTAGTGGTACCCCCGATAAATATCGAAAATCGATAATCGAAAAAATCGGGTTATAGAAGGAGTGGTCCGATTTTAATCAAATTTGATACACTCATATACAAAGACATAAGAAACGATATTCAGAAGTTTGAAGGTTGCAGTTCTATCCTTGGATGACTTATTTGACTCCGATATTGGAAATCGATACCCCGATATCCTACCGGGTCTGATCAAAATCAGTTTTTCAGCACTTTTATTTTAGTTTTTGCTTCGGGTTTGGCTCTAATTGGGTATAATTGTATTTCTTAGTCTCGGCCATGATACCATTTACTTAGAGGACTTATTGAGCTATCAAAATTCAGTTTACGACGAAAAAACTTATTTAATATCGATACCAGGAAATGAAAGTTTGACTTACAGCCATTCATTTTTCTTTCAGTCTACGGTTTCGCTTTAACTGGAAACAACTATTGCTTTTAGTCTTTCGTGCCAATGTCCAAAGATTCTGAGCTCCAGGACCATGTATTAGTTTTGAAGCTTTTATTACACCCGAGCAACGCCGGGCTATACTGCTAGTATATATATATATATATATATATATATATATATGACAAGGTAAAGAGACTGTAGCTAAAAGTAATTTACAATATGTCTTTCCAGAAGTTAAAGAAATACAAAGAAAACCAGAAAATGAATCAGCCACATTTTGTCTCCTAAATGACAATCCCAAAGATGCTGAAGATGAATTTCAAAATTTCATTCAGTAGTCGAAGAGTCTCGAAATATGAAACCCATAAATATTCAGAAGAAAATACTGGAAGAAATCAACCGTGATATATTTTTATGATCCCCCAAACATATTAACCGATTATTTTTTTCTAAATGTTTCAAATTATCAGATAATTTCTTTTCGCTTTGGTAAAATTATAGGATTATATTTGTAAAACGAACGTAAAAGCCACGCATTAAACTCTGAAACTGATTGACCTCAGGAGCACTTAAGGCCAGGGAACCCCTGCTTTGTTTAAAAGAGAAACTTCTACTTAAAGACACTTATGGGGACCAAACACTGACCTCATCTTTCAAATTTTACTTTTATGCTCGCAAACGCGTGAGAAAAAATTGACGGAATGTTATCACACACCATCAATCTATCTATCTATCTATCTATCTATATATATATATATATATATATATATATATATATATATATATATTGGGATAAATGCTTGACGAATTAAAAGAAAAGTTTTCCTCTGAAGCGTTTTTTAAAACACGTCATTCGAAAAAATTTTCCACTTCGTCATACAGTTTATCTTCTAATATTGTTCTTGATATATGGAAATTTTTATATCCCTATCTCATATGTGTGTGTGTGTGTGTGTGTGTGTGTATGTGTGTGTGTGTGTGTGTGTGTGTGTGGTCAAACTGAGAACACGAACCATGGGTATATAGTACCCAGCTTAAATGACGCCATTTTAATTGCAATTTAATTAAATTTTCAGTACCTGATTTTTTTTTTACCTAAATAATGTTTTTCAGTTCCTATTAATGTTAACTCGAAGTACAAAATTTGAATTGCCTGCATGTAAAATATTTCAAATTAAAATTTATATTTAATACTTTTGTGATAATTTCAAAATTAGGTATAATGTACCCATGGTTAGTAGCGGTGTAACTTTAATTGATGATTAGTGTCACAGGGTTAAAAACGACTAATAATGAAAATTTTATTCATTTTTTATTTAATTTTTCTAGTAGACTTACACGTTTCCTTTTTTTTTTTTTTTTGGAGATAAGGAATTGAAAATTATTCCATAATTTATTACTTACCAAACGCTTTCAGCCATTTCACTGGTCATTTTTAAAGATATTATTTTTCCGTTGTTGTGATTTTGTCCTTATGTTTTTAATGTAACGTAATTTTTGCGCACATGATAGATATAAGGAACGCTCTTTTTCAAAAACAAGTAATATCATTTCATACATCTCGTTCTCTTATGTTTTACGATAAATAAAAAAATCTGTATTTGACATTAGTGTTACGTGTTATAAGTTGTAACAAAAAGAAAAAATATGATTGACCCAAACAGAGAGCTAAATCACAAAGAAATATTTAATTTACAAAAATCCCAAAATAAAAATATTTACAAATATACAATTTTTGCATTCAGGACAGAAACAGTTTACTACTGGTGAGTGTTATGAGGAGAGAAGGGGATGGTAAGGAGTCAAATATCTTTACCAAGTTAGGCTAGCGAGTATTCTAAGTACTATTTTTGGAAATCCTCAAATGTGTATATAAAGAATAATTTTTAGTTTGGTCAATGAAAGAGTCAAAGATTCTGTTTACCAATTTAGTTCCATGAGGTTCTCTTTCGGGTTTTTGTTGTCGGTAACTTTTCGTAGAGATTCTTTCGGCTGAATATAATATACCGAATCACGATGAGGTTGATAATGTCAGCAAATCCTTTTTACTGACTACTCTTTTCCCAAAACGTAATTTTATAGGGGCTAGCACCTAATTAGCATATTTCTCGAATCATCTCGAATTATCTAGATCCGGAAAAAAAATGTAGTAAGTAATCAGGCCGGTCGAAATAAATATATAATACTGTTTGATTATAAATAGAATATCTACTTAAATACGAGTATCGATCAAAAATAATGTTCAAACAAATAATTTCAAATTATCGGTTGTTTAATCTTCGTTGCTTTCCGTTATATATATATATATATATATATATATATATATATATATATATAATTCCGTTATATATATATATATATATATATATATATAATTCCATTGCCTGATGATGAGAATTGATCTCGAAACATAGACATTTCCATGTAGCAATGAAAAATTGACATAACCATATAATTATATTCTATTATATATATATATATATATACATATATATATGTGTGTGTGTGTGTGTGTGTGTGTGTGTGTGTGTGTGTGTGTGTGTGTGTGTGAATTAAGTTTAAGCGACCAATGACTTTTTAAAAAATTTCTTTCAGATTTAACAACTCAAGTCTTTGGCAATTTCAAGGGACGTCAAGCGTTCACACTATGCTCGCCTCCTTTTCCCTCTCACCTTCTTCTTCGCTGACCCCTGAGCTACTTACCCGACCAAAGGAGCGGAGACATCAAAGACATACCTAACTGACAAACGCTCACACATACATACGCACAAACTCTCTTTTCAGCATTTATTGCCCTGAACATTTTAACGTCCGTTGAACTAATCCTAAAGACATTACTTTATTTGTAAAAAAAACTTAATTGATATCTGTGTATATATATAAATGTTGTTTCTATACTCAGTTTGATGTTCTTGTTTTATAACCCCTTTTATAACTTATAGTGGGTGATCTACTAACGAGGCCAAATTCAGTTAATCTGTTCCAACACACGACTACACTTCACTAGAACGGATAACCCACTTTAGTTTAGAAACCATTATAACAATTATTACAATATTAAGCTATTCTCTGTTTCGAGCACTCTTTATAAAAGTAAATGCTTAAACAGTGGGTTTTAATCTCCATGTTCTTTAACTTTCTTATATATATATATATATATATATAGCATAATGATGATCCACGTATACTGTCTTAATATGTATAGGAAAAGCTACTAAAAAGTTGTAAGTTTAAAAATGTATTTTTTGACAGTATTTATTCATTTCTATTAATAGAAATAAATAAATACTGTCAAAAAATAAATTTTTAAACTTACAACTTTTTAGTTGTTTATATATATATATATATATATATATATATTGTTTATCGGCTGTAATCTATATTTTATGAGTGTTATATTATTATTAAGCTTTCTTATATCATTTTTCATGTGTTCTTATGATTTTTTTCATTTCAGAACTAAAATTATATAAGAACTGTCCAAAGATTTTGTACATTCGAGCGCTTTCGGCTATATATTTAGCCATTATCAAGGATGGAGTTTGTTTTGCTTGTAACTAAGTTTGTGTAAAGTTTATGTATATAGAGTTACGTGAATGTTAAGTTCCGAGAACGGTAAGCACATTTTTAACGGATTCTTATTGATATTATGTGTAGGATTTCGGTAAATGTTCGTTTTAGGTGCCGACGGCTTTTCCCCCTTCAAATTTATCCAAAATAGCATTATTTCTGTGCAGATGTATATGCTGAACTCAAAATCAACAATTACTTATTGAAGAAACCTACCTTTTTTGCTTTGAAAGTCCATAAAAAAACGAACTATATCTCGCACTTTTTCTCTCGCGTAACTCTCACGAAGTCATGTAATTAACTGCAGAATGACGTTCTACGTAGGCAGAATTTCCTGTTGAATTTTGGTTGTTTTTCTTTCTTTACTGAAATTTCCGGCGATGTACTTCCTGTATGAAAGTAACAAGCGTAGAATTACAATAGCGCATTATTTTTTACTGGAAGTACATCGCCGGAAGTATCAGTAAATGAGGAAAAATCGAGCAAAAATCTGCCAAAATTCGTTGCAGTCCGTCATTCTGCAGTTAATTACATGACTTACACAACGTCCACCCTCGTCACTTTTATAGATATAGATTAGAGCTTCAAAAACAGCTTCCCTAATTTCCGAATTGATACTTTCTCTCATGGAAAAGTTTAGTCCACACGAAATTCAAATAGTTAACATCGGTTCTTTCCTAAATGTCTACCACGGGTACACTGCCAGCAACCAGTGTCAGGTAGTCCTGGAAATTGCAAAGGACATCAATGCAGGAGTTACAAAGTCAAATTGAAAACAAATAACTTTGTTTCAGCGAATTCTGGAAAGTGGCAAACATATTTCTAAATACAGGCAAACCGTGTGGCCGCAAGTTAGCAAAGAAGTGAAGTCAATTTTGCTTCTCTTCGATAGTCTGCTTTCCCATGCTAACGGGTTCCAGCTGACATATCAGTAAATCATGCATTGTGTGCATATCCGTTCAAAAGTGAAGCCCCCATATTGTTTCAAGAAAGAGTTTAGATACTTGAACTTAGACTCTAAAACACTTTTCGAGTAAATTCGTTCCTTATTGTTTAAAAAATATGTATAAATACTTTTACCGTCGCCGAATATCTTCTTCTTCTTCTTCTTCTTCTTAGTTTTCTTCTTCTTCTTAGTTTTCATCTTCTTCTTAATTTCCTTCTTTTTCTTTTCTTCTTCTTCTCGAACCCCCTCCTTTCTTCTTCTATCTCCTTTTCCATCTCGTCTCAAGTTCATTAATACATTTTTTCTCATTGATTTTTGTCCAAAAACCTTCTACTTCTCGTTCATTTTTATTGAACCATCTCCTTCATTAATTAATTTATTTGAGCCTAGGGATTAATTTTCGAACCCAGATAAAAGTCTGGATCTTCATCGTCGCAGTGTCGTCCTAAGCGAAGTTTAATGACTTTTTTTTTTGTTGTTATCTCCTCTTACTCTTTCATAACAGCCACATTTTTCTGAACATTGTTTCTTCCTTCTTTCGAAAAAGAGTGACATATTCAAATTTCTTGCCGTTCTTCTTTCACACTCGGAGACTTTTATCATTAAAATGGGCGTGCCTGTATTTTTACCTCCATTGACCCGATGCTAGACAGCAAAATGCGAAATCTTCTGATCTCTTTCGTGTCTTACTTATCACCGGAAATATCAAAAACTAATGTCACTGATTCGTTAAACCCAGGACGCTGATGAGGTAGTAGACGAACTGGCAGTCATGTAAATGATGATTAAAGGAAGGAAGGAAGGAAGGAAGGAAGGAAGGAAGGAAGGAAGGAAGCGAAGAAAATAAATAGAAGAGAGGATGATAGACTAAAGGAATTGAAACAAATAAGAAATTGGTGAAAAGAAAGGATGAATGAAAAGAAGACTGAAATAAACAAAAAAAAAAGAAGAAGACTGATACAAAACAAAAGCAGAAGATAAAAAAAAGAGAATATTGAAAGAAAGAAAACATTGAAAGAAAGAAAGAAAATAAAGAAAGAAAAAAGAGAATATTGAAAGAAAGAAAGAAAGAAAGAAAAGAAAGAAAGAAAGAAAAAAGAGAATGTTGAAAGAAAGAAAGAAAGAGAATATTGAAAGAAAGAAAGAAAGAGAATAAAGAAAGAAAGAAAGAAAATATGAAAGAAAGAAAGAAATTAAAGAAAGAGAATATTGAAAGGAAGAGAAAAAAGAAAGAAAGAAAGAGATAATATTGAAAGAAAGAAAAAAGAAAGAGAATATTGAAAGAAAGAAAGAAAGAGAATATTGAAAGAAAGAAAGAGAATAAAGAAAGAAAGAAAAAGAGAATATTGAAAGAAAGAAAGAAAGAGAAGATAAAAGGAAAGAAAGTGAATATTCAAATAAATATAGAGAAGGCTGTAAAAAGCAATTTCTATGCAAGCAAAAAACAGGGTAATAAAGAACATTTAAAGAAAGAATATTGAAAGAAAACGAAAAAAGAAAGAAGAAAGAAAGAAAGAAAGAAAGAAAGAAAGAAAGAGAATATTGAAAGAAAAAAGAGAATATTGAAAGAAAGAAAGAAAATAAAGAAAGAAAGAAAGAGAATATTGAAAGAAAGAAAAAAGAGAATATTGGAAGAAAGAAAGAGAATAAATAAAGAAAGAAAAAAGAATACTGAAAGAAAGGAAGAAAAGGTAAAAGGAAAAAAATTGAATATTCAAAAATTATAGAGAAGGTTGTAAAAAGCAATATCTAAGCAAGCAATAAACAAGGTCATAAAGAAAGAGAATATTGAAAGAAAGAAAGAGAAAAAGAAAGAAAGAGAATATTGAAAGAAAAAAGAGAATATTGAAAGAAATAAAGAAAATAAAGACAAAAGAGAATATTGAAAGAAAGAAATAAAGAAGGAAAGAAAGAAAGAGAAAGATTGAAAGAAAGAAAGAGAAGATGAAAAGAATGAAAATGAATATTCAAAGAAATGCAGAGAAGGTTGTAAGAAGAAATCTTTAAGCAAGCAAACAAGGTAATAAATAAAGAATATTTAAAGATATTATTGAAAGAAAGAAAGAAAGAAAGAAAGAAAGAAAGAGAATATTGAAAGAAAGAAAAAAGAAAAAGAGAATATTGAAAGAAAGAAAGAGAATATTAAAAGAAAGAAAGAAAGATAATATTGAAAGAAAAAAGAAAGAAAGAAAGAAAGAAAACGAGAATATTGAAAGAAAGAAAGAGAAGATTAAAAGAAAGAAAGAGAATATTGAAAGAAAGAAAGAAAGAAAACGAGAATATTGAAAAATAGAAACACAGAAAGAAGAGAATATTGAAAGGAAATAAAGAAAAAAGAAAGACAGTAAAAGAAAGAAAGAAACAGAATAATGAAAGAAAGAAAGAAAAAACGAAAAGAATATTGAAAGAAAGAAAGAGAATAGTGAAAGAAAGAAAGAAAGAAAGAAAGAAAGAAAGAAAGAAAGAAAGAAAAAGTGAATATCTCTTCCGAGTGGTGCTTATTTTTGAGTGCAGGAGGGGACCCTTGCAACTGGACTAAATAATAATTAGGACCACGTAATATGTGCGTTGTGGTGCATTGGATATCGGCTCGGAACGAGAAATCGGGGAGCCGAGTTCGAATTCCAGCTGAATTCATTGCATTCACTTACGCGCAAATACTCTTGGGAAAGGTATTAATCCGTCTATTCCTTCCAGTTATGGGTTAAATAACAGGACAGATTCGGTTCTATAGCCTTGGCTGGCAACCAATCTACCGCAGAAAGCAATAGCATCCTATTGCGGGATAATCATCTGCCCAGACAGTCATGTCTCTTTCGAGACAACGATCGCCCAAGCGTGTATCATGTATGGTACTCAACTGACTGACTGAATTCATACAGAATTTTTTTTTTTTTTTTTACTCCCACATGATTTAAATAAAGGTTGGGTTTACAGTGTAGATCAACGCGTACTTAAACCAAAGAACAAAATTAATCAAGCCCCCTTGACACAAGCCTGTTAATATGGACCACCATAACAAGTGCAGTTTTCATATTTTCTTTGAAAACATGTGACGTATATCTTGACAAACACTTTTTTTTTTTCATGTGCATGAATAATTTACGTGATCATCGTTAAAAATCAGGTTTTTAATAATCACTGTTCTATTATTCATTTCCAATCTATTATTCTGGTATTTTCATAGATAATTAAATATTCTTTGATAACGCTTATCATGTATTTGCGTAGTTATTTTAATACAGTCATTGTCGAGCCTTGAATATAGTAACCATCCTAGCATTGGATAGACATGTTAAGGCCGCACGCGTATGGACGCTAAGCCAACGAGCAGTATGCATTCCTTTGAAGCTCTTCCCACCAAATTGCCTCCTAAAATCGATACTGCCATATCTCTCCTCGCTTCTTCTTCTTCTTCTTTTTCTTGTACTGTGTCCCTTCCGGACGTAGGCGATCATGGATTGCTACTTGGCTCTGTCTCTTTTCACTCTCAACATTCTTCTTCTTAGTATCTCTCCAAAACCTCGCTTTGCTATCAATTTGCTCAAGCTCATAAGATATGTATCACGTTTTCTCTTTTGTCTCTCTTTCCCTCTATCTGTATTAGATTCTCCAGGCACTATTTTCTCATTAAGTTTCCCAGGAAGCTCAGCTGTTTCTTCCTAGTGTTAAGTATGAGTTTTCTTCTTGCTTGCAGCCGCTTCAACACATCGTCGTTGCTCACGTGTTCGATCCATGATATCCTCAGCATCCTTCTGTAGAACCACATTTTTGCTGCCTCAACCCTCTCCTTTATCGTACAACATTCCTATAATAAAATGATTTTTGAAACAAATACGGTTTTTCGTTGATACAGTCTATAAAGTGGCGTTAGGGTCCGAGGTGCTGAAAATATTGACGATACGTAACCCGCCATTATTTAGGTTTAAATATGAAAAGCTAGACAACTTACAAAGATGATTTCAATGTAGTGATAAAAGATTTTATTTTGTATATTTATACTAGTAGTATAGCCCGGCGTTGCTCGTGTGTATTGAAAGCTTTAAAGCTTTTCTAATCCATGGTCGTGGGGCTCAGACTCATCCTAAAGAATATTTGTGTGAAGTTTGGTAAGAATCAGATAAAAATTGTGGATTTGTATAAAGGACATACAGACAAATAAACAGACACACACACAAACATCTTGCCTTATATATATATATATATATATATATATATATATATATATATATATATATATATATATATATATATATATATATATATATATATATATATATATAATATAATATATATATATATATATATATAATATATATATATATATATATAATAATAATATATATATATAATATATATATATATATTATAATATATATATATAATAATAATATATATATATAATAATATATATTAATAATATATATAATATATATATATATAATATATATATTATAATATATATATATTATCGATTTTCTGCACTATTTTAAGAACTGCAACCTTGAAACTTCTGAATATCGTTTCTTATGTCTTTGTCTATGAGTGTATCAAATTTGATTAAAATCGGACCACTCTTTCTATAACCCGATTTTTTCGATTATCGATTTTCGATATTTATCGGGGGTACCACGACACAAAACCTAGCTAAGAACACTCGCAGACGCTTATAGTACAATTGTGTACATTTTCAAGAAAATTGGTTCAGCTATTTCGGAGTCGATAGGTAACGGTTACACACACACACACACACACACACACACACACACACACACACACAGACACACACACACACACACACAGACACACACACACACACACAGACAAAGTTCCATTTATATATAAGTTTAGATTATATATATATATATATATATATATATATATATATAAACAAATGTTTATTTGCTCTACTAGTATATTGAGCGCTTTATGTGTTAGGTTACTCATCTCGGGTTCTTTCGACTCGTACTTTGACTAATGTTCAAGTGCTTAGTTCGTTTCTTTTTTTGTTTCCATTTTTTCCCCTCCGCGTTTATACTCGATGTGTTTTTCGAAACGTGTTCAAAGACAAATTTACATTTACATATCTCTATATATATATTCTTAACTTTCCTATCATTTTTGTCAATCTGTTCTGCCGCTGTCTATATATCTTTTCGCATCATTGGAGTCAGCACTTGGTGTCTCGAATTTTGC
The DNA here is from genome assembly GCA_037127315.1 of Ascarosepion bandense. Lineage (NCBI taxonomy): Eukaryota > Metazoa > Mollusca > Cephalopoda > Sepiida > Sepiidae > Ascarosepion > Ascarosepion bandense. Next base: position 1,901,012 of record JBBBDQ010000830.1, read on the forward strand.
AGACATCCTGTCTTGAATCAGAGAAAAGACCATTTCTTTTAATTGATAATATTTGGGGTTGTGTTTGACAGGATGGTGAAGATGACGATATTATAGTTCTGTGTATCTTGTGCCCTCCCCAGTCGTGGGATTTGCAGATTGGTCTCGATGCGCCGTCAAATGCTAGGAACTAGTATTGTATTTGTATAACATATTATTAGCCCTTATCGATTATGTTAATAAAATAAAGGAAAGCGAAAAAAAAGTGAGGAAAAATAAAAAAGAAGGAAAAGAACGAGTTCGAACTTTGACCCGATCAGAAAAGAATGAAAGAAAAATAAGAAAATACAAGGCTGAATGAAAGGGATGAAAAAAAAAGGGGTACAAAATAGAAGGAAGGAAGGAAGGAAGGAAGGAAGGAAGGAAGGAAGGAAGGAAGGAAGGAAGGAAAGGTTGGATGAAAATAGAAGGAAGCATATTGTTAGATGGGATCAAGAAAGAGAAAGACGCATAGGGAGAACTTTGCAATAAAGGAAGGAAGGAAAGAAATAGACAAAACAAAACGAAGCAAGGAAGGCAGGCAAGGAAGGAAGGAAGGAAGGAAGGAAAATAGATGAAAGAAAGAGTGAAGAAAGATGGACGGATGGAAAAAAGCTTGGGTGAAAGAAAGAAAAAATGAAGGAAAGAAGAATAGTAGATGAAAGAAGGAAAAAGGGAGGAAGGGTGGATGCAAATGGAAGGAAGGAAGGAAGGAAGGAAGGCAGGAAGGAAGGAAGGAAGGAAGGGAGTGCGTTAGTGGATGAAATCAAGAAAGAGAAGGACGAAAGGGGAGAAAGTTGGAAGGAGGGAAGAAAGAAAACAGACGAAATAAAAAAGGAACGAACAAACGAAAGCAGGAAGAAAAGCAGGAAAAGACGAATGAAAAAAGGAAGGAATGTTGTAAGAAATGAAGGAAGAAGAATATTGAACGAAATAAAAAAAGAAAGTAAGCGAAGAATGATAGAGAGAACGTTCAATGAAAGGAAGAAGGGAAAGAATGAAGAAAAGAAAGAAAGAAAGAAAGAATCTGTGTCGTGGATAAAAGAAAGAAAAGAAGGATTGAAAGAAGTATGGATATGTAGCGTGAGGAGGAAGGAAAGTAAGAAGGAAGGAAAATAATGAATGAAAGAAATTCCAGATGAATAAGGATGAAAAAGAAGGAAACAGAATAGAAAGGAAATAAAGAATGAAGGATAAGACTGGTAAATTTTTATCTCGGCACATGCAGGTAGGGCCAAGTTTAGGGCCCTCGCTGACCTCGCAATTGAGGGGAGGGGCGCAAGTTCCCTAGGGGCCGCAAGACTCAGGGAAGCCGCAAGGCTTCTTGACTCCGCAGATCTATTGTAATGAAAAAAATTAACGAAATAATTATTAGGATTAACTGGAAATTTATTATCATACTTGTATGTTGAAATAGACATCTATCAACCCGTCTCGCTCTCTCTTTATATATATATATATATATATATATATATATATTTTTTTTTTTTTTTCTAAACATATGCTGTTAAATATAAGAGAAAATGAATGTCTATTATGTTTAATCATGAGCCGTTCTAAACGTCGTATTTTTGCTTTAATTTCAGTTGAAAATAAAGACAAAAATTCTCCAACACTTGGATAATTATTTATTGGTTTTCTTCTAAGCTTTCGGCTCACATGAGCCATCTTCAGAGAGGTAGTTTAAACTGAAATATTATAACATCCACCATCACCGACGATTTTATTTTGTGTTGGCATAAAACTCCGCTTGGCAACGGCAATAGTTACCAAAAATAATAAAAGTAGTTCTTAAATTTGCGATGCGGTTTTATGACGTCACACCGCGTGATAGCGCGAAATGACAACAGAACCATGTAGTCAAATGCAATGTAATATGTTATTTCTGGTTTTAAATTTGATTTTATTCAGTGTAGGTTGTTTAGATTTGATTTACATGGCCTCCAATATCTGCAGGTTTCTCTTACTGTGTGTATGAGTAAGGATCACCGTATTGTTGACCAAAATCTGTCTGATAAATCTGTCTCAATAAAATCATATAATCTTTGATTAACGAAAGTTGGTTATAAACAACCGACAATTTGAAATAATTTGTTTGAACATTATTTTTTATCGATACTCGTATTTAACTGGGTAAAGATATTTGATACCTTCTTTCCCCTTCTCTTCCTCGTAACACTTTGCCAGCCAGCAGTAAACTATGTTTCTATTTGAATGCAAAACTGTATATTTATAAACATTTCTATCTAATGTTTTGTGAATTAAATATTTGTCTGTATTTTAACTCTGAGTTTTGGTCAATGATTTTTATTTTTATTTTGTTACACTAACAGGTAACATAAATGGGGGCTCGTTTTCGTAACAGTACGAATCCTTGATACCTTAACTTTCTCAATACACATTAACACCTACAACTCATGTTATTCTTTCCTTTTAATAAATTACTAAATTTAACATACAAAATGTATATTTTATTATTCCACTCTTTTACACTAATCCACGCATTCCAACTGACAACCAACCTTCTGATGATAATTCTGCATAAAACTTGTAAGCTGTAGGGAGTTCGGTTAAGTATGACACAAGGCCGAATCAAAGAAACATTAACTACGATACACTGTTGACTCCCGACATACAAAGAACACGCACTGTAGGCTACAATATCATCCCCACTTTTTTTCTCACTCAAACCAAGTATTTTCCTTTCTTTACACACGATCAAAAAGGAATAGCCAATTATTTATTAGGTATTGGCAGGGCGTAACGGACGTGTGAACTATCGAATGGAAGGAAAAGCACAATGAAACAAATAATAATCACTCAGTTAAGTGCCATGCGTGAAACACGCTTGGGCGATCATGTCTCGAAAGAGACATAATTGACCGGACAGAAGATTTTTCCACAGTAGGTTACCATTACTTTCTGCAGTAGATTGGTTACCAACCAAGGCTATAGAACCCATTCTGTCCTGTAGGTTAAAAACCTACAGCTGGATGGAGAAGTGGCGGATTAACGTGATTCTTAAGGGTATTTACGCGTAAGTGAATGCAACAAATTTAACTGGAATTCGAACCCGGCCCTCCGAGTTCTCTTTTCAAGCTGATATCCACTGAACCACAATGGACATAATAATAATAATAATAATAATAATAATAATAATAATAATAATAATAATAATAAATCCCTGGTTCTATACACGTAACAGAGATTGTAAAATGCGATAGCGAGATGGCAAAAATGCATTGAACTGTTGAAAGAAGCAACTTAAAAGCTAAGCAGGGAGCTGACAATCGGGAAAAACATCGTTATAAACAAAGAGCTTCTGAACTTCCGCTGAACTTCTGCGTGATATCCATCTTCTTATGTGGCAGTGAATGCCGGGCAGTGTCATCGCGGATGAGGTAAAAAACGAGTTGCAGCAGAAATGGGGTTTTACAGAAGAATACAGAAAATTCCATAAATAGAGCGAGTAAGCAACAAAGAAGTCAGAAAGAAAATGGCAACAGAAACAATTCTTGTACTCAGAATCAGAAAATAAAGACAGTTGAAGTTCTTTGAATGACATAACGGGGCAGAAGGGCTTGGCAAACTTCATTCTCACGGAGCATATTGAGGGAAAGAGAGATCGTGAAACGGCAGCGAGTCACTTACCCTTGCGTGATCGTGTGAATGACATAATGGGGCAGAAGGGCTTGGCAAACATCATTCTCACGGAGCATATTGAGGGAAAGAGAGATCGTGAAAGGGCAGCAAGTCACTTACCCTTACAAGATCGTGTGAATGACATAATGTGGCAGAAGTGATTGGCAAACTTTATTCTCACGGAGCATATTGAGGGAAAGAGAGATCGTGAAACGGCAGCTAGTCACTTACCCTTACGAGATCGTATGAATGACATAATGGGGCAGAAGGGCTTGGCAAACTTTATTCTCACGGAGCATATTGAGGGAAAGAGAGATCGTGACACGGCAGCGAGTCACTTACCCTTACGAGATCGTGTGAATGACATAATGGGGCAGAAGGGCTTGGCAAACTTTATTCTCACGGAGCATATTGAGGGAAAGAGAGATCGTGAAACGGCAGCGAGTCACTTACCCTTACGAGATCGTGTGAATGACATAATGGGGCAGAAGGGCTTGGCAAACATCATTCTCACGGAACATATTGAGGGAAAGAGAGATCGTGAAACGGCAGCGAGTCACTTACCCTTACGAGATCGTGTGAATGACATAATGGGGCAGAAGGGCTTGGCAAACTTTATTCTCACGGAGTATATTGAGGGAAAGAGAGATCGTGAAACGGCAGCGAGTCACTTACCCTTACGAGATCGTGTGAATGACATAATGGGGCAGAAGGGCTTGGCAAACTTTATTCTCACGGAGCATATTGAGGGAAAGAGAGATCATGAAACGGCAGCGAGTCACTTACCCTTACGAGATCGTGTGAATGACATAATGGGGCAGAAGGGCTTGGCATACTTTATTCTCACGGAGCATATTGAGGGAAAGAGAGATCGTGAAACGGCAGCGAGTCACTTACCCTTACGAGATCGTGTGAATGACATAATGGGGCAGAAGGGCTTGGCATACTTTATTCTCACGGAGCATATTGAGGGAAACAGAGATCGTAAAACGGTAGCTAGTCACTTACCTTTACGAGATCGTGTGAATTTTTGACTGAAGTTGGAGCGAGGGCTTTAGCAAAAGAAGAAAATTAATACGAGCTGCATGAAATTGAAAGTTATTTGTGGTGCAGTGGATATCGGCTCCGAACGAGTAATCGGGGAGCAGATTTCGAATTCTAGTCGAATTCCTTGCATTCACTTACGCACAAATACCCTTGGGAAAGGTATTAAATCGTCTCTTCCCTCCATTTATGGGATGAATAATAAGACAGATTGGGTTCTATAGCCTTTGCTGACAACCAGTCTGCCGCAGAAAGTAATGAAAACATACTGCAACTAATTGAAATAAACATCCCCGTTACGTCTCCTAAAATTCCCTAAATTTTTATGTTGATGATCAGCTTCGATTAAGAATCTCAATGTTATTTTATACAATTCATTTTCACATATATCCTCTGATTCGCGAAGATAATATTATTTAAAATGATCGATCATAAAATCGTTTGCACAGTGCGTAGCCGTTCCTACCCTGTCATGTTTCCTTTTAGCTCAGTTTGCTGCATTCACTCATACATTGATTTGTTTTGAAATAACAAAGAATGCAGCTGAATAGGATGAACACATTCTAAAAACAAATTTGATATTTCTCGCTGTTTCTAAAACGCAGTTACAATAACATTTTGTTTTGCTCTTCAGGTTCCCCTTGCAGATCTACGTCTGTTCTTCGTTGCTCTTGCGACATTATTATAGGGTATAACATTATCTCATTTCTGACAGCCGATGGGTTCATGAAGTAGGTAAAAACAACGGCCTGTAGCAATTCATCAGGGGGTTCTCGACAAAATCCAAAGGAAGTTATACAATATAATTAATCCCGATATAGCAACTCGACTTCAGTCAATTTCTCCACGACATAATGTAGCTTCTCTTTGTCTTTTCTACAAATATTATCACGACGTCTTCTCTAAAGAGCTTCTTGCCTCTGTACCCTGACCACAAAAATTTACTAGAGTCCTAGATTGGCATCTTGGCCTCACCCTTTCATTGTCAAAATAGTCAAATGTAACCGCAACTTCTACTCTGTCAATTTCTCTCGCACTTTTCGCCTGTGAAAATAACTTCTACATACTTGCTTCCCTGATAGCTACAATCTGTAAAAGTTTAAGTGCAACATCAATTGCCATCTTTTATCTACTTGATTCCCGTCCATATCTTAAATTTTCTTCAACATACCAATAGCTACAATCTGCAAAAATTTAAATGCAACGAGAATTGCCAACTTTTTTCTACTTGATTCCCATTCATATCTTTTCTTCAACATCCCAATAGCTACAATATACAAAAGTTTAAGTGGATCGTCAATTGCCATCTTCTATCTTCTTGGTTCCTAACATTCAATTATCCTTTTTTCTACATCTGCAGTACTGTGTTCCCTCTTTTCTTTCTTTGTCTTACACTGTAACCACTAAGCACCAGTGGCCGTATTGCCTTGCTTGGGGTGAGTCAATTATTAAAAAGAATTAATATCCGGAGAAAAATTATCCGAAATTTTCTCTTATTAGTAAATGACCATTTTGTATAAAGCCCTTAGTGTCTACAGTCAGTCAGTGGTGCAGTGGATATGAACTCGGAACGAGAAATCGGAAAGCCAAGTTCAAATTACAGTTGGATTAGTTGCATTCACTTACGCAAAAATATCATTAGCAAACGTATTAATCTGTCTGTTCGCCCTAAAATAGCAGGACAGATTGGGTTCTATAGCCCTGTTGTGCAGGGGGCTACATAAGAGAGTTTTAGTTTTAGGCAGGAGGAGAGTCAAGAGGAAGATGAATAGTTACAAGGGGTGAAAGAGAAAGGCCAAGAGAAGGATGTGAGCACAGGAGTGAAAACAGTTGAGAGAAAGGAAAAGAACAAGATACGCTGGTTGATGTAGAAAGACCTGGAGTCAAGTGGATAAGAGATGGGAATTGACATTGCATTTAAATTCCTGAAGGTTGCTATCAGAAAAGCAAGTATATGGAAGGGAGTTTCATAGGCTGGAAGTGCGAGAAAAGAAGCTGTTGGAGTAGAATTGTCGCATGCATTTGGTTGATTTACTTGTAAAAGAGTGGGACCTTGTTGCCAGTCTGGTTGCATGAGTAAATTCTTGTGTAGGGGGCACCAGTGATTTGAATTTGTCAGAGCAGAAGCCATGAAAATATTTGTAGAAGAGACAGAGAAAAGCCCAATCCTGCCGGTGAGAAAGTGACTGCAATCGGAAGCAGATCATGTCTCAAAAAGGATCTTCAAAGCACATATTATGTATGGAAGGATACTAACTGAAATACTTAAACTGTAATTTCAGCAACTTTGAAAATAAAAATTTCACTGAAATATGTTGAAAAAAAGTCCAAGTTTCCATCTGGAAGCAAGAAAATAACTACTTAGTATTTTCAGTCATTATTACTTTCAATCAAAATATATAAAATATTTATCTTAAAACAGTCGTCGTGGTGCAGTTGATATCGGCTCGGAGCGAGAAATCGGGGAGCCGATTTCGAATTCCACTTGAATTCATTGCATTCACTTATGCACAAATACAATTGGGAAAGGTATTAAACTGTCTCTTCCCTCCAGTTATGTGTTAAATAACAGGACAGATTGGGTTCTATAGCCTTGGCTGGCAACCAGTCTACTGCAGAAAGCAATGGCAACCTACTGCGGGATAATCTTCTGCCCAGTCAGTCATGTCACTTTTGAGACATGATCGCCCAAGCGTGTTTCACGTATGGACTGAGTAACTATAAAAAAAAACTTTTTCCAGTATTGATGGGCGTGGAGTTCCTTCCAAACTTTTTATTTCAATTAGTATGAAATGTCAACATCTTGATTATTTAATTATTTTCCCTTTGAATTACATCTGCCATCCATTTTAGTTGGCAACCAGTTTACCGAAAAAATAATGGCAAACTGCTACGGAAAAATATTCCGAGACATGATCTCCCAAGCGTGTATCACGTATGACAACTGACTGATCTGTACTCAGATTGACATTTTCAGTTCGCAAGTGGAGCAACTATTGATTACAAGTCCTTCACAAATAGCCGTTTTCTTTGGCTCCTCCCCCGCCGTAGCAGTCGATTCTCCTTAAAGTATATTCCACAATGGCGGACTGCCGCAAACATATCATTAACGATTTTATTAAAAGGCTTTTACTTGATGCGTTTTAGATGTTAAGTTGTCCTGTGTCCTTCAACTGCAGTCAGTCGCTTTTGATGACAAATCTCTTCTCTCGTTCCTGTTTCTTGTACTTTGGCTTTCTGCTTGGTCTCCACCCTACCCGCTCTCGACGCCACACGCCGATGTTTGATTCTTAATGCTCCAATCAGTGCCGTCGCCGCCCCAATTATGGGGGACGACCAGTGAACAATGGTTAACAGCGCTGGCAAAAGATCTGAGAACCACATCAAAAGACGAATGCAATGAAGGAAGAAAGAAAAAAATAGAGATAGAAAAAAGAAAATATATTCATTTTGAATACAAATTGTTTTCTGTTTTTTTTTTTTTTTTTTTTTTTTTCTTCTTCGGGATCAAAATAATGCTAATCACTATTTTATTATTTTTCCTTATATTCCCAAATATTTTTAGGGGATATCTAATATTTGAAAGGAATGTTCTCTTCCCAAATCATCATCATCATCATCATCATCTTTTACTTTTTTAATTTTTCTTCATCACTTTTTAAATTTCTTTCATCTCTTTCTTCTTGATTTATTTCTTTTTCTCTTTTTCATCTTTTCTTTCTCTTTTTAATCTGCTTCTCCCTTTCCTTTCCTACCCTCCTTCTTTTCGTGTTCTTCTTCCTTATGTTCTTTTTAATTCTATCCTCTCTCCACATTTTTCTTCTTCTCCTTGCTTACTTCCTTTTTAAATTTAACTTCCTTTTTTTCTTTCTTGTAGTTTTTCTTGGTCTTTTCTTCTTCTTCTTCTTCTTCTTCTTCTTCTTCTTATTATTATTATTATTATTATTATTATGTCATTTTTCATCATATTTCGATTTCTGCTTTGGTCTCACTACCAACCAAGTCTGCGGGGAGACCTAAGGCAGGTCGTGGCGTGTTGTTATGACTCCATTTCATATTTTTCTATCTTCCCTATCATCCCTGGCATTACATAGATAAAGTTTTCCTTAGTGTGTGGGCTGTACTTAATAAGACAATTTTTTGTATATCTCTTAAGCTGGGGTTTCCAGGGATTCTTTCAATGTGTTGTTTTGTTCCATTTTTTATCATTCCAAGTGCACCTACTATCACTGGCACAACTCTTGTTTTCAATTTCCACATTTTTTCTATTTCAATTTCCAGGTCTTTATATTTTGACAGTTTTTCAAATTCCTTGATTGCTATGTTACAATCCGCTGGACAAGCCATATCAATTAATAGACAAGTTTTCCCCTTCTGGTTTTTAACAATAATGTCTGGCCTGTTTGCTTCAATTTTTCTGTCTGTGTAGATGGTGTAATCCCATAGAATGGTTACATCTTCTATTTCTGTAACCGGTGCTGGGTGATGTTTATACCAGTGTTTGCCTACAGCTTTTCCATAATGTTTGCATATTGCCCAATGTAAATATTGCCCAACTCTATCGTGGCGATTTTTATATTCATTTGGGGCAAGCACAGAACAGCCTGAGATTAGGTGGTCTATTGTTTCTTGGTGTTTATCACAAAACCTGCATTTTGGATCCATATTATTATGCATAATATTTGCCTGAAAGTTTCTCGTGAAAAGACTTTGGTCTTGTGCTGCAAGAATAAAGTCTTAATTATTATTATTATTATGAATATTATTATTACGAGTGGACCTGTGCCGTCAAAATATTGATATCCATACACCGTCTAAAATGACGGCAACATATATTTCGATGTACCTATTATTATTGAGTATCTTACATTAAGACATAAGAAAAAATAATGCAGCCCCTCCACGTGAAAAGAAGGACACACACACACACACACACACACACACACACACACACACACACACACACACACATATATATATATATATATATATATCAGCATGCAGTGTGGGTATACAAGAATCCAAAGGAGTATCCTGTACATATAGTGGTAGGATAACTCTCTAAGAGAGCTCTAAACATATATGCATATAAATACATATACAGCAATTTCTTTTTTTAATCATATCACCCCGAGCAAGGCGGTAACGCCACTGATGTGCAGGGGGCTACGCAAGAGCGAAAAGATTTGGAAAAGAGAAAACCGGAAACCACATCCTAAACAGGGAACAAGGAATGAGCCTCTATACCTGTTCAATAGATGTGGGTGGAGTGTGAACCGGGCGATAGTTTAGTCTATCTACTCCAATTGAAAAAATAAGAAAAAGAAAAAATAAGAAAAAGAAAATTGAAAAGATTGGAAAAGAGAAAGCCGGAAACCACATCCTAAACAGGGAACAAGGGATGAGCCTCTACACCTGTACAATAGACATGGGTGGAGTCACCCGGCTGCAGTCACTCTCTAACCGGCGTGACGTGGCCCCCCTGTGCCTCTTCAACAAATATTTTCACGGCTTCTGCTCCGATAAACTTAGATCACTGGTATGAATTTGCACGAGATACTAGATTAGCAACTAGGTCCCACCGTTTCACAGTGAAACAAATAAAATGCAACCACATATAAGAAAAATTAAGGCAGACACGTTATTTCATGGTGATCGGAACTATGGGCCTATTTCAGGCGAACCATCATCAGCTTCCGTCTTTATTTACAAAGGATTTTACAAGAATGAGATTCACAAAGACTAAAAAAAAAACGAATAGAAATAACGGTCGCTCCCTTAAAGAGAAAATGAAAATTTAAGAAAAAATGCATCAGTTCTATATACATATATATATATATATTATTTTTCTTTAATCCAAATTGGAAGAGTAGGAAGGTAAAATCCAAGAACCTGATCCTAATTAATATTAAAAAATTTTAACATTAAAAAGTGATGCAGGCAGAGAGCTCAATGTTCAGAGCCAATATAAATTAAAGAAAATTTTCACACCTTTAAATTTTGAAAATTTTCTCTACTATATATATATATATATATATATATATATATATAAACATAGTGGATAAAAATTTGTACATATTCTAAACTATAATTTATAATAAATATGCACAGTTCTATATTATATATCGAGCACTGTTTTAAATTAATGTTTTGGATGTTGTAAATTATTCTGCGTTCCTTATTCACTCGGATATATATATATATATATATATATATATTTTCACTACCCGCCGACATAATTATTAGAAAAATAAATTAATAAGGCACTGTTAAAAAGTGAACACGCAGCAAGAACTTTCATAACTGGTAGTAAAGCTTACTAAATGGTAGTCAATAGAATGACCTGATCCCACAATGCCTTACTTTTATCTTTCTAATAAACTGAGCCAACACTTCCTAAATATTGTTTTTCTCTCCATGAGCATGACAGGAGGGATATATATATATATATATATATATATATATATATATATATATATATATATATATATATATATATCCAAAAAAGAAATAGCATGTAGTTAAAATCACAAAAACCAGATATTATTAATATTAATTTTAATTATTTCAAAAATGATCCTGGTAGAGGGCTCGACGTAAATAGTATTATATATTTATAGAGACAAGTATGTATATTTTGTCAAATATAACTCCAAAAACTACATTCCTTGTATGGTCATTTCGACGAAAACATTTCGCTTCCTCAGCAACGACCAAAAACAAAATTTTATAGCAAATATGGTACAAAAATTCACATACCGGATAGTAACTAAAAATAATTCCATACACAGGAGGTTTACATAAAAAAGATATATAAATAAATAAAAGGAGGGGAAATTTAAGAACAAAAATAAGTTAAAAATTTGTTGTCCAGACATTGATACAGATGGCACGGAAGGAAAAGAAAAAAGAATCAGAGAAAAGAGTAATCGGACTCAAGACTCGATTACAGAAGAAGACTTTTCCGTCTGTATAAAAAAAATTAATATTTAACCGTGTCACTGGAATGGAAGAAGTAAGTGAAAAAAAAAAGAAAGAAAAATGGGGAAGGCAGAGGGAGAGTTAAAGGAGAAATTAGACATATAAAAAAGAGGAATAAGGAAAAGGGGAAAAAAACTTCTGTAGCCATGGTAACGAATGCTTGCTTCAGAGGGTGAAAGGAAGGGAAAGCTACATAAAAATAAAAAAGAAAAGGAAAAAAGAAAAGGTAAAAGTAGAGAAAGAAGATAGCATATAGTAATATTCAGATCTGTTAAAAATTTATTCCAAAAATTTGTTTAAGTTAATATGATCTGTCTAGTGCAAAAGATTTAATATCCACGAATAGAATAACAATAGAGTATTATTATAGTAGTTCTAAAATGAGAATTTGGCAAATAATATATATATATATATATACATACAAACACAAACACACTCTCACACACACATACTGATTCCATATGCCTGTAGCTTAGAGGTTAGTGACTCCGACAGACACCGAATCGGTCGAATTTCGATCCCGGTTAGAAGCAAGTGGATGTGTCTAGCCACACTGATGAGCTGTGATACAGAGAAATAGGCTTGTATGTGGATGACGAAAATATATATATACATGCATGCATTAACACGTATATACATACACACCATACGTATAAATCTACCATCCGCCCATGCATTGAATACTGTTGCCATATCTGGTCGGGCGCCCCTGCTATTCTCCTTGAGCTTCTAGACAAGGTACAGCGGAGGGTCTGTAATGTGATCGATACCGACTTAGCAGACCGCCTGCAGTCTCTCTCTCACCGGCGCGACGTGGCTTCCCTGTGTCTCTTCTATAAATACTTTCACGGCTTCTGCTCCGATGAACTTAGATCACTGGTGCCCCCTAGGTTCGAATTTGCACGAGATACTAGATTAGCAACTAGATCCCACCCTTTTACAGTGAAACCGATAAAATGCAACCGCAACTTCTACTCCAACAGTTTCTTTTCTCGCACTTCCCGACTGTGGAATTATCTTCCACATGACTGTTTTGCCGACGGCTACAATTTCCAGGAGTTTAAATGTAAGGTCAATAGACACCTCCTAACAAACTAACTTCCATTCTTTCAAACACTCTTCCCACCCACCCAACTATCTATCACCCCCCCTTCTGACATTTCCTATATCTAACCACTCTTCCTATTTACCTCCCCCTATGTAGCCCCAAGCGCAATAGTGGCAGTGGAATGCCTTGCTTGGGGTGAAATGAGTAAAAAAATAAAATAAAATATACACGCCCAAAAGCAAACATATGCCTTTATGTAGAAATACAGAAATGTACATACATCTGCACACCATATATATATATATATATATATATATATATATATATATTGTTGGGGATCGCCCCTTTTTACACAATCAATGGACTCGTCCAATGTGTCCTTATAATCCTGTCTACATAGAACGGGTATCTGTAGGGTGTCTGTAGTGTGTTAGAGAGTTGTTATTGTTAGAGTTGTAGTGCTTGTCAGAGCAGTTGAACCGCAGCTCGTTGGTCAGCAAGAATATAGACTTATTACCCGGACTTACTTCTTTGTTTATATTTGACTCCTACTAACAAGTATTCCTGAATCTACTAACCGTCTACAGGTTGTATATCTTTTATTCAATATACTTACATTTTTCCTCTCATATCTTTTTTGTGTTATTATTATTATATTGTGTGGTTTTCTAAACAAGAATCCACAACAATTTGGCGACGAAGATTCGAAGAAGTTCACGCGGAGGAAAAATACATTCTCGCTAAACAACAATTTGGCGACGAAGTATTCGTACAAATTCACGCGGAGGAAAAAAATACGTTTTCCCACGTCAGTCGACAACAAGCAATTGGCGAAAAAGGATTTCGAAACAAGTTCACACGGAGGAAAAAAGACGTCACATCAGTCGTAAAGGAATTAGCGACAAAAAGAACGAACTCACAAATTAACGTCGAGGACCTCGAAAACCACATAAGCGGAGTCGACAATATCAAATTAACGATTCACGCACAAATCGCACAACAAAATCATGATGAATTTATTTTTTCTTCATCCCCCCCCCCCCCCGCCCACTGAATCACTTTAACAAAGTGTGTTACAAATTGATTCAAACAAGTTGACCACAAACAAGTTGTCGACAATAGCACCGAGAGATAGTGAAAAAACTGTCGGTAGTAATCGCTAGAAAGTAAATGATAAAAATCCAATCTCTCACGGAATCGAAACAGCAAAATCATGGAGGATTTTAAAAAGGGAATCCTGGAAATCGTTAAGAGACAAGTGGAAATGCAAAAGTCTAACGAAGAAAGACAAATTGAAATGCAAAAGAAACAAATGGAAATACAAAAGGAAAATGAAGAAAAGCAAATAGACATACAGAAAGCAAATGAGGAAAGACGAACACAACTGCAAGAATTGTTATTGAAATTAACAAGTACAGCTCTAGAAAGGAACACAGAACAGGAGGAGACATTTTCACAAGATGCGGTGTGGAACGCTATAGAAAATTTTAAATACTCAATTGAGGAGGATAAAAATTTTGGAGAGTTTTACAGGCGTTATGAGGATATTTTTAATATCGACTGTCAGCTTTGGAGTGAAAAGAAAAAAATTAAGACTCCTACTCAGGAAATTAGGCACAGAAGAACACACTAAGTTCTCCCGAAAAAGACGAATGATCTAACGTTCGATGAGTCAGTGACAGGTCTCACAGAGCTTTTAGCCCAAAGATCTCGTGGTTCCATAAAAGGTGAAAATGCCTTAATCTCAGAAAAGACGAAAACGAGGACTATTCTACTTTTGCAGCTATCGTCAATAAATACTATGACGATTTTAAATTGTCGGAGCTTACCCCAGACAATTTCAAGTGTCTCATATTTGTCCAAGGAATAGTTGCTGCTAAAGACAGCGAAATGAGAAAAGGAATTCTGACCAAACTGCAAAACGAGCCAGATCTAACATTACAAAAATTGTCAGAGGATTGCCAGAAATGCTTCAGCAAAAAGAAAGATAGCAAGGACATTAAAGAGTCACGAGTCGCGCACATTCGAAAGGTAAAAAGAAATTTACGTTTTGTACCTTCCCCTCAGACATAATGCCAAAGAAAAAAATACAGAACTACGGTTGACAAGAATCCAGTAAAAAACAAGCCTCCCCCTTCTGCATGTTACAGATGCAGTGTATGGCATTGGTTTAAAGATTGTCTTTTTAAGCACAAAAATTGACGAGCATGTGGTAAGATGGGTCACAAACCTACGGTATGCAGAAATAAAAATCAACTTAGTAGGGTAAGGTCTACGAGAGTGGAGGATGATAACAAGCAAAATATGAGAAAATACGTTGAAATGGTTGCTAGTGATACACATAAACCAAAGAAAGAATGAAGAGCCAAGCTCGTCATTTCCAAAAAAGGTTTGGCGCGATGGAAAAAATACTTTAGTAGTCGTTGAGAATATTAAATCTCAAACCAAACAAAAAAAATAAAAATATGCTAGCTCCTCCCAAAAAAAAGCTAGGGAGGTGGGTGTTGGGGATCGCCCCTTTTTGCACACTCAGTGGACTCGTCCAATGTGTACTTATAATCCTGTCTACAGAGAACGGGTGTCTGTAGTGTGTCAGAAAATTGTTATTGTTAGAATTGTAGTGCTTGTCAGAGCAGTTGAACCGCCGCTTGTTGGTCAGCAAGAATATAGACTTATTACTCGGACTTACTTCTTTGTATATATTTGACTCCTAATAACAAGTATTCCTGATTCTACTAACCGTGTACAGGCTGTATATCTTTTGTTCAATATACTTACATTTTTCCTCTCATATCTGTTTTGTCTGAAAAATTCTCTCTCTCTCTCTCTCTTTATATATATATTGCATGTTGAGTTCTCTACATACATACGCAAAGCAATATTTATAGTCAGCTAAAAGTAAAATAAATTTCATCCTTAATAATAACTAAAAGTATGGCCCAAAGCGTTTAGAGAAATGAAATATTCGGACAATGTTTATCTAATTTATGTCGCGAAAAGAAAAATTATACGATGACATGAAAAACTATATAAAAACTTAACCATAGCATCTTGTCTGTCAATTCTAATGAAAATTGTATAAAGAGAGTTTGCTGCCTTAATACACTATATATATATATATATATATATATACATATATATATATATATATATATATATATATACACACACACACACACACACACACACACACACACACACACACATATATATATGCACACACACAAACACACACATATATATATACAGACACACAAACACGCATATATATATACACACACACATATATATATATATATACACACACAGAAACACACACACATATATACACACACACGCACACACATATATATATACACACACACAAAAACACATACACACATATATATACACACACACAAACACACACACACACACATACACACACACACACACACACACACACACACACACACACACACACACATATATATAGTAATGAACCTAATCACAGTAAGTCAACACTAATAATAACAGACTAAACCTCCGAAAATAGTGCTAACTTAACAGTAATTTAAACCGTCTTGTAACCCGGCGAGAACTACCTCGTGGGTTAAATAATGGGGGGAGAAAAAAAAAAGAAACAAACAGCGCACAAGAACAAGACGTCTACTGCTTTTTGGAAAGAAAAAAAACAAGACGAAACCTTAACAATATAGTGCTCGATATGAAAGTACGAAAGTACGAAAGTAAAGCGAGAATACAAGAAATCTAGAAGCGAGCCACCACCTACCGCGGTTTCACACTACGGTTTTTCTGGGTAAGAGCCTCTTATCCTGAAGAACCGTAGTGTGAAACCACGGTAGGTGGCGGCTCGCTTCTAGATTTCTTGTATATATATATATATATATATATATAAAAGAAAATTCAACATATAACTAAAAGCTGATATATCCGGATTTATTACGACAGATATATAAACACGAAAAATCAAATAGTTTAATTAAAAATGTTAATATATATATATATATATATATATATATATATATATATATACGTTGGCACAGAGAAAAAATATTAAAGTTTGATAAAACGTACAAAAGTGTACAACTTAGTATAAAATATAGCGAGCCTACCAGAAATGTCAAAAACATTTTTAAAAAGCACATACACCAAGAAACACATGCAGAAAAATAAATCAAGAAAGACATACGATCTAATGTCTAAAAACATCAATGAATAGATAAAACCACACGCAAACAATTTCACACAAACACACACTGAAGACGCTCAGATATACACCCAATATACAGTCAGTCAGTTAAGTGCTATACGTGATACAGGCTTGGGCGATTATGTCTCCAAAGAGACATGACTGACTGGGCAGTATGAATTAAATTATTGTTTTTTTAGTTTCTTTTTGGGTCAAAGCCGACATGGACACTTTCATCCCTTTTCGGAAATACCACCTGAAACATCAGTCTTCTCTATGGCTCACACCAGCATACTCGTTTACTATAGCACACACAAATCAGCTATTCCAGTGTGAAAGTGGAAAGTCATTGTTTACCGAGAGAATAAACACCGCATAGCCTCTAACAACTTTCACCTGATCATCTCTATAGTGGATTCCCACAAAGCACATGAACCCGATGCTATCTTTGTAATAGTCATTAAGAAGTGTGCTTCCGAACTGGCTCCTGTTCTCTCTAATAAATGTCTTGCTGTCTCCTGCTTTCCTGCCTGTTAAAAGTCATCATCTGTTGCTCCGATTTTTAAAAACTCCAAGAAACCGTCATACCCTTCCAACTATCGGCTTGTTTATCTTTCTTCCTCATTTTGGCAAACCCCTGGTGTCTCTAACCAATGCTGAATTGGTTCATCATCTCTCATCTCAAAGACTTTTTTAAGACAAGCAATACGGTTTTTGTTTCTCCAGGTCAACTGCTGATGTACAGACGATAATTGTGGAAAGACGCTCTAGATAGAAAAAACAAACAAAAACAAAAAACAAAAAAAATCAGTGAAGCACGCGTTGTACCATTCAGTCAGTTAAGAGCCATACGTGAAACACGCTTGGGCGATCATGTCTCGAAAGAGACATGACTGACTGGGAAAAAGATTATCCCTCAGTAGGTTGCCATTGCTTTCTGTGGTAGACTGGTTGCCAGCCAAGGCAACCAGTCTACATAACAGAACATAATCCGTTCTGTTATTTAACCCGAACATAATCCGTTCTGTTATTTAACCCGTAACTGGAGGAAAGAGACGGATTAATACCTTTGCCAAGGGTATTTGCGCGTAAGTGAATGCAATGAATTCAACTGGAATTCGAACTCGGCTCCCCGATTTCTCATTCCGAGCCGATATCCACTGCACCACAACGCACAACCCGTTGTAGCATTATATATCTCAAAAGCCTTTAATAGAGTCTGGCATACACTTCTTTCCAACAAGCTTAAAATTCATGATTTTTGAGCTGATCCAGTCTTTTCAATAAGATCGGGATAATCAAAGATACCCTGAACGGGTACCCGTCTAGTTACTTTCGTACTAAGGCGGGTATCTGACTGACTGACTGATTGACTGAAAGAGTTTTCTTCAACTCAGTGAATAATTCTACAGTCCCCAGTTTTATTCCGATTCCTAAATTTGCCTAATGAGGAAAGAGAGCCTGGAGAACCTGATACTGACTGGCCAGATAGAAGGAAAGAGAGACAGAGGAAGGCAGCGGATAACATATTTGCAGGGCCTAATCAGGTGGTTGACGGAACGGGGGTTCAGAGGAGTAACAGGAGCAAACATACTAAGAGCCACAAGGGATAGGGAGACGTGGAGAACCATGATCGCCTACGTCCTGAAAGGACAGAGCACATAGAAAACAAGAAGAAAAAGTACACCAAACTCCTGGATTGATGTTTATTTTGGTGACAATGATTGAAAGGTGGTTATTTTTGTAAGTGACCACTTGTTTTATCTGCACAGTCTACAATAACCTTCCGCGGGAAAATAATCTGCCCAGTCAGTCAGATCTCCCAAGTGTGTATCACATCTAGCACTTAACTGACTGAATATAACAGCTGAAACCATAAGTAAAGCTTCGACAGGTCATAAAGAGGGGAATCGGTTTTCTATTGCTATAAAATAAAAAAACAGATACCCACTAATTACGGCTTATGAATATAATAATATAATACAATCTGTCTCTTCTCCCTCTAGCTATGGATTGAATAGGAGGACAGATTTGGTTCTATAGCCTTGGTTAGCAACCAGTCTACCGTAGAAAGCGATGGTAATTTACTACGGGAAAACCTACTGCCCAGTCAGTCATGTCTCTTTCGACACATGATAGCCCAAATGTGTATCACTTATGTCACTTACGTGACTGACTGACCAGTTTGGCGGTCAGTTCTCGTTATGTTACAGTTTAAATGGATAGACGTAACCGTAAGTCCTATGCTAATAGTTTCTTCTCTCGCACTTTTTGCTTGTGGATCTCTATCCCGGCTTTTTGCTTCCCAGAAAATTTTTAACTGCCAAAATTTAAATGCAATGTTACTCTTTATCTTCTGTCTTATTTGAATCTTGTTTTGTTGTTGTTGTCTATTAAGAATGTTTCTTTTTTCTTACATTTTTTCATAATCAGTAACCACCCGTGTCCCAAAGGTATTCTTGCATTGGGGTATTTTTTTTAATTTGTGTTGTAACCTAAAAAGTTTACTAAATGAGAAATTTACCCCAGTGATTGTAATAAAGGGTTCGGTCCGAAATTCCAAACACCTGAAGAAGGCCGAAACGTCGCACAAATGGCAACAAAAATGAAAACAATAGTCCGAATAAAGCAAATACTGGGAAATTTACCGTTGTTCCCAGCACACAACAGATCTGACTCAAGGTCATTTTTAACGTGGGTTTATCAGTAGTACCTTGAAAAATATTCCCAAATCCCCTCGGTACTTCCTGTTTTGAGGACGCCTCAGTCGTCAGACAATAAATTCAGCTCTCTCTCGAGGGAGAGATAAAGTCTGGGGGGATGGCCCCCTAGGACTTGGGTTAAAATATAAATCACTGCTTAAGATAAATGGATTTTTTATAACGCAATATACCCCTTACACAATAGTCCCAAACGTATTTATGAGGATTGGGACATAACCATTAATATTCATACATATATATATATATATATATATATATATATATATATATATATATATATATATATTGTAAGTTTATGTTTCAGATAAATGCGCCAGGAAATTCATTTTTTTATTTATTTTATTATTTTTTATTTTTAATAAAAATCAACACAGAAAATTCTTATTCTAACTATTCATTATATAAAACTAACAGTATAGCCTGGCGTTGCTCGGGTGTAATGAAAGCTTTAAAACTAATCCATGGTCCTGGAGCTCAGACATTTTGGACATTGGCACGAAAAACTAAAAAGCAATAGTTGTTTCCAGTTAAAGCGAAACCGTAGACTGAAAGAAAAATTAATGGATGGAAGTCAAATTTTGATTTCCGGGAATCGATATCAAATAGCTTCTTTTTTTTTTTTTTTTTAATCGTTTCACCCCAAGCAAGGCATTCCACTGCCACTATTGCGCTTGGGGCTACATAGGGAGAGGTAAATAGGAAGAGTGGTTAGATATAGGAAATGTCAGAAGGGGGGGATAGATAGTTGGGTGGGTGGGAAGAGTGTTTGAAAGAATGGAAGTTAGTGTGCTTGAAAGAATGAAAGTTAGTTTGTTAGGAGGTTTCTATTAACCTTACATTTAAACTCCTGGAGATTGTAGCCGTCGGGGAAGCAGTCATGTGGAAGAGAATTCCACAGTCGGGAAGTGCGAGAAAAGAAACTGTTGGAGTAGAAGTTGCGGTTGCATTTTATCGGTTTCATTGTAAAAGGGTGGGATCTAGTTGCTAATCTAGTATCTCGTGCAAATTCGAACCTAGGGGGCACCAGTGATCTAAGTTCATCGGAGCAGAAGCCGTGAAAGTATTTATAGAAGAGAACAGGGAAGCCACGTCGCGCCGGTGAGAGAGAGACTGCAGGCGGTCTGCTAAGTCGGTATCGATCACATTACAGACCCTCCGCTGTACCTTGTCTAGAAGCCCAAGGAGATTAGCAGGGGCACCCGACCAGATATGGCAACAGTATTCAATGTACGGGCCGATGGTAGATTTATAAATGTGCAGGATAGATTCAGACGGAAAAAACCTCCGGGCCCTGTACAGAGAACCGACTTTCATAGCAGCGTATGTAGCAATGGATTCGATAGTCATTCCACTTGAGGTTCGCTGAGAGTGTGAGACCAAGGAGGCGTAGTGTTTTACTCTCTAGGAGGCAAGCCTTGTCCATGCTAATAGGAGGAAGGTGCGATTGTCTATGATGATTAATTGATAGTAGCTTCGTCTTAGAAGCATTAAAATTTACGAGCCATTTCTTACTCCAGTCCACTACGGATTGGAGGTCCTTTCCAAGCTCGGCTGTAAGGTTAGCTTTGTCGCCCGCACCAGATTTTTGATCGAGGCGAGAATAAACTGTGGTGTCATCGGCGTACATACCTACTTAGGATCTTATGGTATCAGGGAGACCATTAATGTAGATCAGAAAGAGCGTAGGACCTAGGATAGAGCCTTGAGGGACACCCGTGTTCGTATGGTAGTTCTGGGAGGCATGTCCGTTTAATACCACTTTCAATGTGCGGTTAGATAGGAATGACTGGATTAGTTCAAACAATTGTCCAGCTATACCATAGCTCCACAGTTTGCATAGAAGGCCAGCATGCCAAACTCTGTCGAACGCTTTAGAGATATCCAAGGCAACGGTTCGGGCTTCACCATTCCTATCGAGTGCCTGATATATGTACTCAGTGATGGTCCTTAGCATATCAGCAGTAGACCTGGTGAAGCGGAAGCCATACTGTTTGTCTGAGAGGAGCCCGTGGGCCGTGAGATGCTGAACGACTTCGGCGTTGATAATGGCTTCGGACACTTTGCCGAAGATCAGAAGAAGGCTGATAGGTCGGTAATTTGCGGGGTCCGAGGGTTCTCCAGTGTTTTTAAATATAGGAACTGCAGAGGAAGACTTCCAACAGGCAGGAAAGCAGTAAGCAGATAGGCAGGGGTTGTAGAGCTTAGAAAGTACAAAGGAAAGTTCGGGGGCACATTTCTTTAAGACTATGATTGGGATTCCGTCCCCTCCGCTCGCTTTGTGAGGGTCAAGTTTTGAGATTATCTTAGAGACAAGCGAGTGTGTAATATGGACGTCATTCAGTTGAGCATCAGTTCTAGGTGGGAAGTCGGGTGTAGAAACTCCAGACGAGTTCAGTCTCGAATTATTCGAGAATCTGCGGGGAAGCAATCAATCTTGTCCGCTGGGGAGGTGAGGACCTCAAATTTGTTTATTAGTGGGGGTATTGTGGACTTGCTCTTGTTAAGTACTCTTTTGCAGAGTCGCCAGTAGTCCTTGGTGCCGAACTTAGATGATGCTATGCGTTGCTTCATTCTGGCAGCAAATAGCATCTTAGCTTCGTTAAGTATCTTTTTACACTTATTACGAGCTGAAGCGAAAAGGCGTCTGTTTTGGTCCGACGCGTAGCTACGATAGAGTCGGAAGAAATGATTCCGGTGGGCAATGGCGGCCGAGCAAGCGGGCGAGAACCATGGAGACGAATGAGATGTAAGCTGAAATTTCCTGGCAGGGATGAAAGCATCGATGCCAACCTTAACCCAGGAGGAGGCCTCGGATGCACATTCTTCGATGGGAAGACTAAAAACGTTGTTCCAAGGGACGTCACAGAGGAAGTCTCGGAACGAATCCCAGTCTGCTCTTTGGTTGCAGTAGGATATTCTACTTGTCTGGGTTTCTTGGATTGGGTAGGAGCGGAATCAAATGATGACGGAAACTACGGTGTGGTCAGAGTTACCAAGTGGGCAGAGTTGTCTAGTAGTGCAAGAGTCTGGGATGGAGGTGAAGCAGAGGTCTAGCAGTGAGTCCCTTCCGTTAGAGTTGTCGGAGAAACGCGTGAGGAAGTTCACCACTTGCGTAAGGGATTGGGTTATTGAAAAGTTCATGGTGTGGACACCAGCAGGGTCGGTGACAGAGTTCTCCAGCCACTTGGTGTGGTGGGCGTTAAAGTCACCAAACACAAATATATGGGCGGAGGGATGGGAAGAAATGGCTTTGTCAATATTGTCAGCGACACTGTCAAGTAACGAACAGTCAGGGGAGGGAGGGGAGCGGTAGAGAAAGAAGAGATAGCTAATCGAGCTTAGAAGTGAGAGGCGGAAGCACATGAAAGAATGGTCCGGGGATTCAAGGGATGTCGCCCTAGCTAGGGGAAGGTGTTCGCTGACATACACACCAAGCCCATGCATATGAACATTGGAGTCCTTCCTGAAAAGGGGAAGGTAGCCAGGAACGTCAAACTCAGAAGAGGGAATACAAGGGTTAAGGTTCGTCATAAAATGAATTTTGAAGGCTAAATAAGTTCTCTGAGTAAATCGTATCATAGATGAGACTAGGAACTAAAATTATACCTACGTAGAGCCAAACCCGAAGCAAAAACTAAGGCTGAAAAAATACATACATACAGGCAGATAAACAGACACACACACAAACATATTGGCTTTTATATATATATATATTATCGATTTTCTGCACTATTGTACGAACTGCAACCTTGAAACTTCTGAATATCGGTTCTTATGTCTTTGTCTATTAGTGTATGAAATTTGATTAAAATCGGACCACTCCTTCTATAACCCGATTTTTTTGATTATCGATTTTCGATATTTATCGGGGGTACCTCCACACAAAACCTAGCTAAGAATATTCGCAGACGCTTATAGTACAGCTGTGTAAATTTTCAAGAAAATCGGTTCAGCCGTTTCGGAGTCTATAGATAACGGACACAGACACACACAGACACAGACACACACACACAGAGACAAAGTTCCATTTATAAATAAGTTTAGATTAGATAGGCTTCCGGTTACATCACCTTAAAAAAAGAACAATTCTCTACGATAACCGAATTTAAGAACGGATTTGTATTCATGTTGGCTTCGTTTCTTTACTGACGTGCAATTTCCCTTTGTGAAGTTATAAATCCCCCTCTTCTTCCCCAATTATGGGTTAATTAATAAGATTTGTATCATTAAACCGTTATTATATCAAAAAACCGAATAATCTCTTCAAATCTAAAAAATATTTTCGGGCTTTAAATAACCTGCAAAAGGTTGATAAGCCATAAAAGATTAAAGTATGGATCAATCAATTATATAAAATATGTAAATGAAATAATTTGTCCAAAATGCTAGCAGTTTAAATTGAAATTTGCGAGGAAATAAAACGGGTGGTTTAAAGAAGTATGTTTGTCTCTGCCCGTCTATTTGAATCTCAATTATTTGGACTAATACGATGGCAGAAAATAAGGATGCCTTTAAAATTCAAATACGCCGAGCAGGAAGACAATTTTGTGGGGAAGAAAAATCCACCCACACTATCTTTAATCCAACCAGATCCTTCAAATGATACGCAACAGAATTTAAGAGATGGGAGGGAAATATATTAAATATTTAATAATAAAAAAAGGTCACTAGTAATAAGGATAGGATTTTTTCCCCAAAAACTATAATCGTTCCAGCAAGTCTGTAAAAATAGAAAAAGTGAACAGGGCCGTGCTTAGGGACCCGCAAACCCCGCAATTGCGGCAGGGCAAGTTTCCTAGGGGCCGCAAGGCTCCTTGGCTTCACAGATCTATTGTAATGAAAAATTTTTTTTTTAAATAATTATTCGGATGAACTGGAAAATTATTCTCATACTTGTATGTTGAAATAGATATCTATCAACCCGTCTCGCTCTCGCTCTCTTTATATATATATATATATATATATATATATATATATATATATATATATATATGACACCAAATCGGTCGAGTTTCGATCCCGGCCAGAAGCAAGTGGATACGTCTAGCCACACTGATGAGCTGTGATACAGCGAAACGGGCTTGTATGTGGATGACTAATATATATATATATATATATATATATATATATAATCTTTGATAGAAGTCTTCCGGCCCCGAAGAAATGGGTATAAAATAGCTAGGAAATCATCAAATATAGCTAAAAGTTGTGAAAACGTTCGTAATGTATAGCTTCAATACGGCAATTCCGCGATTTCTTCCGTTTTTTCGTGATCACGGAATATCTGCGTTCCGAGAGTGTGTTATTTTGTTTAAAGTACCATTTATTGTGGGATCAGTATGTTCGGGTTTGGAGTGAAAGTTGCATTTTGAGGGTAGAGGTGCCGTAAGGCGCTTTTTGCCGGGGAACCGCGATGTTGGTAACCTCGGTACTGGAAGTGAATATACCAAACTCATGCGATGGAATGGATCGTTAAATCGAAAGTGTTTGTTGCAAAACTCCCGAAAGGCAGGATAAATATCATGATAGCTGAATAATGATGATATGAATTTATAGGAATAAAAAAAATGTATTAGTCAAATGCGAGAATGTCTTTTCTCATTTGGGGAATTTATTTTGCTTTCATTTTTTTTTTCTAAAAAAGAAAGAGTTACTCAATGCAAAACCAGTTTATCTAAATACTCTCTCTCTCTCTCTCTCTCTCTCTCTCTCTCTCTCTGTGCGTGTGTGTTCTAACTTTACAATTATATGTTACTAACCGAGAATACACAAGGAGGAGAATGGACCGGAAATATTAAAATCCGAAATGGAAGCTGCAATGGCCAAACTGCGCAGAAACAAAGCAGCTGATCCAAACGGTATCGTAATAGAGCTGCTGATAGCCCTGGAAGAATTCGGCATAGAAAAAAATACCGAAATAATAAACGAAATTTATAATAATGGAATAATACCAGACGACCTATGCAAGTCGATATTTTATAGCACTGCCGAAGAAACCAGATGCAAACGAGTGCGAACTACACAGAATTATCAGCTTAATGAATCACATTACAAAACTGATTATCAGAATCCTGATGAATAGAGCGAGAAGCAGAATCAGGCCAGAAATAGGACAGGAATAGTGCGGGTTTGTCAAAAACACTGGAACAAGGAACGCCATATTTATGATTAGGATGCTCTCTGAAAGGGCAATGCAAATGAAGAAGGACTTGTACCTATGTTTTATTGATTATGCGAAGGCATTCGACAAAATACGACACAAAGAATTGATGGAGATGCTCAGCAGCCTCGATATTTTTGGGAAAGACATAAGAGTAATCAAGAATCTCTACTGGCAGCAAACGGCATGCGTACAGACATGTAACGATTTCAGTAGATTTACAAAGATAGAAAGAGGCATAAGACAAGGATGTATCTTTTCACCGGATCTGTTCAACTTGTACAGCGAGAATATTTTGAGGTCTCTAGATGACACGCCAGGATTTGTTATTGGAGGCCACAACTTGAACAACATAAGGTATGCAGATGATTGAGTGCTGATTGCAGACACGGAAAGAAAACAAGACCTCCTACAGAAGGTATCAGTGGAAAGTGACAACAAAGGACTACAAATAAACTTTAAGAAAACTGAATGCATAGTCATCAGCAAAAGATGCAACCCAGAATGCCAAATACAGGTGGGGGATACTAGAATCAATCAAGTACAAAAAATTTAAATACCTAGGAAGTGTTCTAACAGGAGATGGAAAGTGCGACACAGAGATTCAAAGGCGAATTGGCATGGCAAAGGACGCGTTCCAGAAGCTGAGTAAAGTAGTAACACACAGGGAAATTTCACTAGAAACAAAGAAAAGAGTGCTGGATTGCTATGTGATGTCAGTTCTTCAATACGGCAGTGAACGCTGGACAATATCATCGAAAATGAGGACAAAACCTGAACCAGCGGAAATGTGGGTCTACAGAAGGATGCTGCGGATATCGTGGACCGAGCATGCGAGCAACGATGAGGTGTTGAAAAGAATGGCAACAAAAAGGAAATTAATAGTGAGCATCAGGAAGAGACAACTGAAGTTCCTGGGACATGCAACGAGGAGGAAGAGCTTGGGGAACCTGATACCTGATGGCTAGATAGAAGGAAAAAGAGACAGAAGAAGGCAGCGGATAACATATTTGCAGGGCCTAATCAGGTGGATGACGGAACTCGGGTTGCGAGGTGTAACAGGAGAAAACATACTAAGAGCCACCAGGGAGAAGGAGACGTGGAGAACCATGATCGCCTACGTCCTGAAAGGACAGGGCACATAGAAGAAGATGAATTCTTTTTATATCCATCTGACTTTATTTGTCAAAACCTATGTTATTCTGTTCATATCTATCTATCTATCTATCTATCTATCTATCTATCTAGATATGTCAGTCTGTTCATATCTATCTATCTATCTATCTATCTATGTTAGTCTGTTCATATCTATCTATCTATCTATCTATCTATCTATCTATCTATCTATGTCAGTCTGTTCATATCTATCTATCTATCTATCTATCTATCTATCTATCTATGTCAGTCTGTTCATATCTATCTATCTATCTATCTATCTATGTCGGTCTGTTCATATCTATCTATCTATCTATCTATTTATCTATCTATCTATCTATGTCAGTCTGTTCATATCTATCTATGTATCTATCTATCTATCTATCTATCTATCTATCTATCTATCTATCTATCTATTCGGGCACCTCGGCGTGATGTAATGCTTGTAAAAGCTTGTCGTGCTAGAATCTATTACAACCGAGTAGTGATTTCGATCCTCACTGAGTGCCACATACTCTCGGTCTTGTGCTGCATCTAAGCCACGCTTAGAAAATCCACTATCTGTGTCTGTCCATATCTAATTTTTTTTTACTTCCATATGCCAAATTCTGTCTGTCGATCTGTCTGTCTCTCTGTCTATCTGTCTGTTCATATTCTATCTGTGTTTGTCAGTCTCTCTACTAAAATATTTACTCTTCTCTCTCTCTCTCTCTCTCTCTCTCTCTCTTCTACATTTACATTCTTATTCTTCAACTATCTCTGTTTCTGTGACTCTTCGCTCATTTTCATTCCCCTTCTTTGTTAATCCACCTAAAGTGACACGTGTCTCCAGCCACATTGGTATATTTAATTCATAATTCTGTATTTACGCCTTTGTTCTGACCACATCTTCCTTCGAGCCCGTCACCAACCCTCGGTTTCTTGGCTAGTTTTTCCAGACTTCCCCCTTCGGGTTGAGATCTTCTCCTTCCTAATTACCAAACCTGCCATCTTCCTCACAGAGGGTAATCTTTTTTGTTTTGCATCTAAACTTATAGAATAACACATGAGCTGGAAATGCTTTTTGGAGTTCTGAATTATCAATAAAAACAAAATAAAAGACAAAAAAAAAATGAACACTCGACAAGTTCTTGGTTGGTCGGAGTATCATTTTGACCCACTCCCTCCGGTCATAATCGACACGTCATTTTACTTAATACTGGGATAAAAAGTTTCCTTACCTTCGAGACCCAACCATAGAGCAGGTTTTGTTCGTTCGTTTTTTGTTTTTTTGTTTTTTTGTTCTTTTTACATTTTTTTTTTTCATTTTATCTGTTTGTTTTTTTTAGATTGCATTTCCGTTATTTCCAGGATATTTTCAAAAGTTTTCTCATCGTTTTTTACTAATTTGTTTTGACATTTTACTTCCATTTATTAAGCTCAAGATAGACAGGCAAGAGGCAACAATATGATGCATTCAGTGAGTCCTATATCCACTACACCAGTAAGTATGCTGGCCTAGCTTATTTATTAAAAATCCACCCGATTTTTTTAGAATTTTCTGCAGTCGTCGACAGAGTGTTTGGTGATACTGCCTTGTTCGTTTCTTGCAAAAAACTGCATATTTACACGCTCAGGGTAGTAATTATATATATATATATATTGTTCTAGGCTTTTTCCAGGCTTTGTCTTCTACAAAACAGTAAAATACAAGCACTGTTCTGTTTTTTTGTTTTAAGATTTGTTTGACTTTTGATAACACAGCATATATATATATATATATATATATATATATATATATATATATATATATATATATATATATACTAGCAATTTAGCCTGTTGCTGTTGCTTAGCGAGTTTTATGTCAACACAAGATAAAACTGTCACTGATGGTGGATGTTTTTGTGTTTTCGTCTTTGTGACCTCTCTGAAGATGGCTCATGTGAGCCGAAAGCTTAGAACCAACTTAATAAAAAATTATCCAAATGTTGGAGAATGTTTGTCTTTATTTTCAACTGAAATTAAAACCAAAATACGATGTTTAGAACGGCTCATGATTAAACATAATAGACATTCATTGTCTCTTGTATTTAACAGTATATGTTTAGAAAATTATCTGCTATATATTAACGAAACTTGGTTATAATATGGTGATACCGACCTAGCAAAAGCGAGGCAACGGATGTTTGCACCCTCACAACCAAAAAGCAAATGACCAAAACTCGACGATGCGCAGCTGACCTCGCGCAGATGTTCCGGTTGAAAAATAAAAATTAATTAAATATTAAATTTCCAGTTCGCGAGCCTACAAGAATTTTATTTATCGGCCAATGGGAAGCCCATAATCAAATTCAAGTGTGAATCCCAAATGATCTGCTGCGATCCAAAAAGTCGAAATAAAAAGCCGATACAGAAAGCAAAGCACCCAGACAGACAGACCGATGCAGGCCGAAACACGGAGTAACTCGAGAGAGAGGAGTGTAATCAGTATCCCCTCGACCTAAGTCAAGCGGCTTACTATCCTAGCCTCCCTTCCCCTCCTCTTATCTTTGGCTGTCTCAAAACTACTTACTGACCTAAGGAACGAATACATCAAAGACATTCCTTACTTACAACGCTTCCACATTGCTAAGCATTAATTCTCTTTTCAGCATTTTATTGTCATGAACATTTTAACGTCCGTTGAATCTATATTTCAAGTATTACTTTAATTGTAAAACCTTAATTGATATGTGATACATATAAAATGTTATTTTTCAACTTAATTTGCTTTTCTTGATTTATAATCATTTTATGACTTATAGTGGGCTATCTACAACAAGGCCAAATTCTGTTAACCTGCAACAATATACTACTACCCTTCATTAGGACAGACTCTCCACTATAAACTGGAAAAGAATGGATAACCCACTATAATAAACAACCGATAATTTAAAATGATTTGTTTGAACATTATTTTTTATCGATACTGGTATGTACGTAGATATTCTGGGACCAAAGTGAACTATATCCAGGTATATTGTGGTTGATTCATTAATTCGTTTATTATGGCTAATCAACCCAACGCAACTTATTTAAAACCAGAGAATAATTTTAACTGGTAAGTTTTTGGAAGAGGATAATAATGATTTAGCGATAGAAGTTTAATTAATTAGCCCCTCACTGTGGTGGGGATAAGAGGTGCCTTCATTGATCTCTCAATGGCATTTTCGTGGAAGTGAATTAAAAAAAAAACGAGTGGAATTGAAACTCTGCTTTCCGATTAACAATTCCGAACTGTTATCGACTTCGAACGACAAGTCGGGGAGCCGATTTCGAATTCCGGTTGAATTCCTCGCATTCACTTGCGCACAAATACCCTTTATACCAGTTATGTGTTAAATAATAAGACAGATTGGGTTCTATAGCCTAAGCTGGCAACCAGTCTACTGCAGAAAGCAGTGGCAACCTACTGCAGGGTAATCATCTGCCAAGTCAGTCATGTCTCTATCGAGACATGATCGCCCAAATCATGTATCACGTATGACACTTAACTAACTGACTGAATATAATAGTTGGAAACATAATTAAAACTTCCACTGGGCATAAAGTGGTGGATCGGTTTTCAATTGTTATAAACTAATAAACTGATCCCCCACTAATTTAACTTAATATAATAATCTAATATAATCTATCTCTTCTGCCTCCAGCTATGAGGTAAATGGCAGGACAGATTGGGTTCTATAGTCTTGGCTGCAAACCAGTCTACTGCAGAAAGCAATGGCAACCTATTGCGGGGTAATCATCTGCCAAGTCAGTCATGTCTCCTTCGAAACACAATCGCCCAATGCATGTATCACGTATGGCACTTAATTAAATGACATTACACCAACCAGACATCCAAGCATACAGTGCCCGGTATCTGCAAGCGATCTCCCATCTAGATACTCTCCAGACCTGATGTTGCTTAACTTCGGTCATCATATGTGTTCTAAGAGGTGCATACTTTGGGGACCGGTTTAATCTAGGTCGTTTAGTTGTGTTTTTCAAGAGATCCCTTGATTGCTGCCAGAGTCATCAAAGGTGTGCTCAGGCGCCTAAATTTCTTAGTACAATGGAGAGAGTTAACGTCTTTGTAAAAGATCTCCAGTGACGGGGTCAGTTCCAGAATTCAGGATAATTAAATATTCAAACGATACACTATTGTTCAGGTTAATTTAAATAATGTGCGAAATTGTTTTCACATTCCATTGGAGTCATGTTGCCAATTAAATATTTTCCTACTGCTCAACATATCCAAACTGATTTAGTTCCCAGAGTTAAATTCGTTATCGACATAAAGTCTGAAAAATATTGCGTAAAAGATCCAAAATATTTAGATTAATCAAAGCAATCACTTCTTGCGTCATTGCAATTTATCGAGAATAAACATGAGTAGGGGATCTTTTTTCCGACAACACCCATTTAACTGGCCTCAAAGCATTATGTATACAGAAACCGTCTGGCCTCAACAATGTTTATATTCATTCTTTTCCACTGACAAACCCGTTCTTACTGATTTTTAATGTTTTCTAAAGCCAATATTATTTCTAAACATCCCTTAGCCGAAATCCTAAGTCATATTGGATTAGCAAAATCGGCCTTCTAAAAGATAAACAACGTATTAATAAACAGGAACATTTCATTAGAAACAAATAAAAGAGTACTGAATTGCTATATAATATCAATCATCTTACATGGCAGTAAATGCTATACAGTTTCGTTTCTTTTGTTTGCTTAACGGCATATCAACACCTAGAGGGTCATTTATTGCCGAAATTTAATTAATAATTATTCTTACAAAAATGTATTGCTGGTAACTTTTTTTCTGTTTTACAAAAATGATTTTTTTTTTTTAATCGTATCAGCTCGAGCAAGGCGGTAACGCCACTAATGTGCAGGGGGCTACGCAATAGTGAAAAGATTGGAAAAGAGAAAGCCGGAAACCATATCCTAAACAGGGAAAAAGGGATGAGCCTCTTAACCTGTTCAATAGACATGGGTGGAGTGTGAACCGGGTGATAGATAGATCTATCTACTCCAATTGAAAAAAAAAAGAAAAAAAACCAAAGTGAGAAGATTGGAAAAGAGAAAGCCGGAAACCAAATCCTAAATGTATTTCTGGTAATTATTTTATTTCTGTTTAAAAAAAAGTGTATTATTGCCAATTTTTTTATATATATTTTACAAAATTGTATTGCTGTTAATTTTGTTTTATACGACCATCATAGCCCGGCGTTTCCCGTGAAATTCAGAACATTTAAGTAGGAGAAGATGCAAGACACCTTCCGCCATTGCAGAGTCCCATTGATTGTCGTCTTTTTTTTTTTTTTAATCATTTCACCCCAAAGCAAGGCATTCCATTGCCACTATTGCTACATAGGGGAAGGTAAAAAAGGAGGAGTGGTTAGGTGTAGGAAATGTCAGAAGGAAGGTGATAGATGTGTAAGGATACCGAGGATGAGGGTTGGGCAGATGGGAAGAGTGTTTGAAAGAATGGGAGCGAGTTAGTGTGTTAGGCGGTGTCTGTTGACCTTACATTTAAACTCCTGGAGATTGTAGCCGTCGGGGAAGCAATCATGTGGAAGGGAATTCCACCGTCGAGAAGTGCGAGAAAAGAAACTGTTGGAGTAGAAGTTTCGGTTGCATTTTATAGGTTTCACTGTAAAAGGGTGGGATCTAGTTGCTAATCTAGTTTCTCGTGCAAATTCGTATCTAGGGGGCAGCAGTGATCTCAGTTTATTGGAGCAGAAGCCGTGAAAGTATTTATAGGAGAGACACAGGGAAGCCACGTCGCGCCGGTGACAGAGAGACTGCAGGCGGTCTGCCAAGTTGGTATCGATCACATTACAGACCCTCCGCTGTACCTTGTCGAGAAACCCGAGGAGAATAGCAGGAGCACCCGACCAGATATGGCAGCAGCATTCAATGCAGGGGCGGATGGTAGATTTATAAATGTGCAAGACTTCCAGTTATCCGCGTTTGGAGTAGGCTTCTCTTCGGTAATTATAATGTTTATAATGTTAAATAGATAAATTCCTTTAAAACTCGGTTATATAAAAAAATAATTATATAAGAAATTGTTGTTTAAAAATTGTTAAAAAATTTCATTAAAAAATTCTATTTTCTTTTGTTTTGCGTAAACGTAATTTGAGGTTTTGTGTGACATTGTAAACAACGTTGGGCTTGTTTTTGTTTCAAAATTACGGGGGAAAACATTTTCATTTTTTGTTGATTAAATGAATTTAACATAAAAGTAAAAATTATTTATTTTGTTTTACTGAAATTAGAAAGACTATTACATTCTCAGTTCAGAAATTTTCGAAGAATATTTAAAAATGTAGACATTTAATTTGAGATGATAAAGTTACATTAATGCCACATGAATTACAGAAAGTTGGTTTCCTGCATAAAATATTTAGCGAAAAAACAAAGCTTTATTTTTTTAAATTTTATTTTCTGAATTATGAAATATATATTAAATCTGAAAAAAAAACTTAAATAATTGAATTAACCATTGGTACTTTTTTTTCCTTACATATTTTGATTTTGTTTTAAAAAAAACACTTTTTTAAAAATATTTCTCTTGTTTCAAAATTACGGGGAAAAATATTCACATTTTTTTGTTGACCAAATGAATTTGTAAAACGTCGGAATTAAAATTAGTAATAAAGGCTCATTTCTTTTTTTAATAAAAAATATTTTAGTCGCGTTTGACACGTGTGATTTGATTTCTGTGACGTAATTTAGCAACCATCTTAGAGCTTAGATGTTTTACGGAGCAAATGTAAACAATCAGCTCCATTGACCAAAAAGTGTGAAAGGGAAAATTGCTGAACTTAAAAAACTCTAAAAGTATGTGTCGACTTGGCTTCCCTGTAGATATGTGTCCCTAGAAAGTTTGAATGGCGTAGCTTAAAAAAATGTAGGCGTGCATAGGGAACAGTCAAATACAGACTCACAGATTGCCTTTTATATATATATATATATAGATATTTTTTACAAAAGCGTATTGCTGTTTATTTGTTTATTTTATTACATTGTTCAAAAATATATTCCTGGTAATATTTCTCTTAAAAATATATATTGCTGGCAATATTGTTTTTCTTTAGAAAATTTCCTTTTCTATGTGCCTTCTCCTTTCAGGACGTAAGCGATCATTGCTTTCCACGTCTCCCTATACCTCAGGGTATAGCACTCTTTTTCCTGTTACACCACGCAACCCCTGTTCTGCCATCCACCTGCTCAGGCCAGTCAAGTACGTTACACGTATTTTTCCCTTGTCTCTCCTTCCCTCTATCTGACCTGTTAGTATCAGATTCTCCAAGCCCTCCTTCCTCATTGCGTGTCCCAGAAACTTTAGTTGTCTCTTTCTGGTGATCAGTATTAATTTCCTTTTAGTTTCCATCCTTTCCAAAACCTCACCATTGATCACATGCTCGATTCATGATATCCGCAGCATCCTTCTGTAGAACCACATTTCAGCTGCTTCAAGTTTTTCCTTCGTCTTTGATGATATTGTCCAACATTCACTGCCATATTTAAGAACTGACATCACATAGCAATCCAGTACTTCTTTCTTTCTGGAGAAAATTTCCTGTGTCTTAATCCTCTACTCAGTTTCTGGAACGCGTGCTTCGCCATGCAAATTCGCCTTCGGACCTCTGTGTCGCACTTTTTGTACCTGCTTGATTTTAATATTCCCCACCTCTATTTAGCATTTTGGGCTGCCCTTTTTGCTGATGACCATGCATTCGGTTTTCTTGCAGTTCATTTGTAGTCCTTTCTTGTCACTCTCTTCGGCTACTTTCTGTAGGAGGTCTTATAGTTTCCTTTCTGTGTCTGCTATCAGCACTGTATCATCTGCATACCTTAGGTTGTTCAAATAGTGGCCTCCGATGATAAATCCACGTATTAGATCTCGGGTCCTCAGAATAGTTTCACTGTACAAGTTGAAAAAGACATTGCTGGCACGTCTACTACAGAAATGTATTTTTATACTTTCATGGTGTTTTGCCACCAGTCTTCGGGTTAACTATTTAACCATAGCTGGAACCCTAGCAGATTCTATCACCTCGTCATACCCAGGACGATTGACAGTTTCTTCACAGATGAAGAGGTGACTTGATATAAGGGAAATGTAATTCTACAACGGATATTTGAATACCAAGGACTGAGCAAGTGTACAACGATGAAGTTTTAAGGAAAACAGAAGCAAAATGAATACTTTTCACAAAGAGACACTTGGTATTTCTAGAACACATAATGAGGAAAGCGGACTTGGAGAATTTCATACGCGCAGGGCATACTGAAAGCAAAAGAGGGAAACATCGAGTAAAATAGGTAACGAGCTTGCGAAAATGGGTGACAGAACAGAGAGTGAAAGTGACTGTAAAATGACAGCATTGCTAAGAGCTACAAAGGATAGGAAGTTGTGAAGAGCCATGATCACCCGCGTTGTGGGAGAACACAATTCACAAAAATAGGCTTAAATTTTATTTTCCCTTTAAAATCGGAGTGAACTGTAATTTTCTTTAAAAATGGGCATGAACTTTAATTTGACTTAAAAATCGGCTTAAATTTTACTTTCTCTTTAAAATCGGATTGAACTTTAATTTTCTTTAATATTGGGCATGAGCTTTAATTTCCCCTAAAAATTGGAGTGAACTTTTATTTTCTTTAATTATGGGCATGAACTTTAATTTCACTTAAAAATCGGCTTAAATTTTATTTTCCCTTTAAAATCGGAGTGAACTTTTATTTTCTTTAAAAATGGGTATGAACTTTAATTGCCCCTAAAAATCGGAGTGAAATTTTATTTTCTTTAAAAATGGGCATGGACTTTAGTTCCCCTTAAAAATTGGCTTAAATGTTTCATTTCCCCTAAAAATCGGAGTGAACTTTTATTTTCTTTAAAAATGGGCATGAACTTTAATTTCACTTAAAAATCGGCTTAAATTTTACTTTCTCTTTAAAATCGGATTGAACTTTAATTTTCTTTAATATTGGGCATGAATTTAATTTCCCCTAAAAATCGGAGTGATGCATGAACTTTAATTCCCCTTAAAAATCGGCTTAAATTTTATTTTCCCTTTAAAATCGGAGTGAACTTTTATTTTCTTTAAAAATGGGTATGAACTTTAATTTCCCCTAAAAATCGGAGTGAACTTTTATTTTCTTTAAAAATGGGCATGAACTTTAATTTCCCCTAAAAATCGGAGTGAACTTTTATTTTCTTTAAAAATGGGCATGAACTTTAATTTCCCCTAAAAATTGGAGTGAACTTTTATTTTCTTTAAAAATGGGCATGAACTTTAATTTCCCCTAAAAATCGGAGTGAACTTTTATTTTCTTTAAAAATGGGCATGAACTTTAATTTCCCCTAAAAATTGGAGTGAACTTTTATTTTCTTTAAAAATGGGCATGAATATTAATTTCCCTTAAAAATCGGCATGGATTTTAATTTCCCCTAAAAACCGCCTTAAATTTTATTTTCTTAAAAAAAGGGTAATGAACTTTTCGGACAACCCAATACTTAACCTCAGGACGAGGCAAATGAAATTTTTAATGCATATAACGAGTAAAGTTGTCTTGAAGAAATTGCTACTTAGAGTGTATATTGAAGACAAGAGGAACAGAAGAACTCAATGCATCATATACTTCATGAGTTTGAATTAGAAGATGACAAGGCAGGACTTAAGAGAAATAACAAAAAGATAAAATTTATTAATAGCTACAAAGGACATTGAATTGTGGATATCGTTTATGTCCTGAGCAGACAATCCATATAAAGAAGTATCTGTTTATTTTCATTATTATTATTATGTCATTTTTCATCATATTTCGATTTCTGCTCTGGTCGCACTACCAACCAAGTCTGCGGGAAAACCTAAGTCAGGTCATGACGTGTTGTTATGGCTCCATTTCATGTTTTTTTTATCTCCCCTATCATCCCTAGCGTTACACAGACAAAGTTCTCTTTAGTGTGTGGGCTGTACTTAATAAGACAATCCTTTGTATATCTCTTAAGCTGGGGTTTCCAGGGATTCTTTCAATGTGTAGTTTTGTTCCAGTTATTATCATTCCAAGTGCACCTACTATCACTGGCACAACTCTTGTTTTCAATTTCCAAATTTTTTTCTATTTCAATTTCCAGGTCTTTATATTTTGACAGTTTTTCAAAATCCTTGGTTGCTATGTAACAATCTGCTGGACAAGCCATATCAATTAATAGACAAGTTTTCTCTTTCTGGTTTTTAACTATTTGCTTCAGTTATTCTATCTGTGTAGATGGTGTAATCCCATACAATGATTACATCTTCTATTTCTGTAACCGGTGCTGGGTGATGTTCATACCAGTGTTTGTTCACAGATTTTCCATAGTGTTTGCACATTGTTCAATGTAAATATTGCACCACTCTATCGT
Source organism: Ascarosepion bandense (assembly GCA_037127315.1). Taxonomy (NCBI): domain Eukaryota; kingdom Metazoa; phylum Mollusca; class Cephalopoda; order Sepiida; family Sepiidae; genus Ascarosepion; species Ascarosepion bandense. Next base: position 1,938,401 of record JBBBDQ010000830.1, read on the forward strand.
GGTGATTTTTATATTCATTTGGGGCAAGTACAGAACATCCTGAGATTAGATGGTCTATTGTTTCTTGATGTTTATCACAAAACCTGCATTTTGGATCCATATTATTATGTATAATATTTGCCTGAAAGTTTCTAGTAAAAAGACTTTAGTCTTGCGCTGCAAGAATAAAGCCTTCAGTCTCAGACTTTAATCCAGATGCACGTAACCATCGATGAGTATTAACTCTATCAAAATTGGATTTATTGGCACGTTCTGGATATTGGCCATGCAGAGGCTTGTCTTGCCAGCGTTGTTTCATCTGTTCAAGAGCTTTATCTTTGGCCTTCATTTTCATATTTTTGCCACAATAGTTCTCGGTTTCTGTTTTGCTTTTCTACAGAATCTACTAAATGTAAATCTTGTTTCTATTTACTGCCTTCTTTTATTATTGAATATTTTTTCTTTCTGTTTTCATGTTGTTTGACTGACTGTATCATCCGGTCCTTTGTTGTTTCTATGTATGTTAGTAAGCCAATTGTTGTTGTCTTGTATGAAAATTCTAGCTGAATAAGACCTCTTCCACCTTCTTTACGGTGTATGTATAGACGGTCTACATCAGCCTTTGGATGATGCATCTTATGCTTAGAAAGAAGCTTTCTTGTTTTAGAATCCATTCGCCTGATGTCGTTTAGTGTCCAGTTTAAGATGTTGAAACTATATTGAACAACTGGGAATGCAAGGCTATTAATGGCCATAATTCTGTTCTGTGAATTCAATTCAGTTTTTAATATCAGTCGTAACCTTCTATAGTACTCTTTACGCACTATTTCTTTCATTTTTTTATGGTGAATTATTTCTTCACTTCTTCTGGTTTCAATTCTTTTATTGTTACAGCAGAGTCTAAGCTAATTGACGATGTTTCTTGTAGTGATCCACTTAAAACTGTAACTTTAGCACATTTATCCAAATTGAATTTCATTCTAATGTCTTCGCTGAAGCATTTTGCAGTTTGCAGAAGACCTTCCAACTCATCATTCTTAGCATACAACTTTAAGTCATCCATGTAAAATAGATAGCTTATTTTCTTTTGGCCTATTTTATAACCACATTCTGTCTTATTAAGTTGACTGGTTAGTGCTATTAATGATATGCAGAATAGTAAGGGAGACAAAGAATCACCTTGAAATATACCTCTTTTGATGTTTATTTCATCAGACTTATAGGTTCAATTTATATGATTGAGGTAAAGGGTTGTTTTCCATCTCGACATGCATTGTTTGATGAAATTGATGATGACGGGTGATATCTTGTATATATTTAAAGTCGTTATTATTATTATTATTATTATTATTATTATTATTTCTTTTGATTTCTGGTATATGCACATTTTCTGGGTCCTACCCAAACACCTGACGTCAGAAATGGCATTATGGTATTTTAAACTGCACATTTGTGAATTAAAAAAAATAAAACAAGCTAAATTCTCTCATTAAAGAGATTGCACCCTTCGTACTTGTGAGAACAGGTTTTTATATTTCTTTAAGACATGAGCTGCCGGGATCTCTTCAATGAGTTTATCAGAATCTTTTTTCCAGTTTAATCCAGGTCTCCATCACAACTGAGATTATTGCCGCCCTCATTTTTAAGATGTCTACAATATCATTGCATTTGGAGACATTTTTGACGATCTTTTCATTCTGCATGATCTGCCATGAACATGTGATGAATGCGAAATAAAAATAACCCTCTTTTTTTACTGTTATCAAATTCGCAATCCTGTGCAAAAATTTATTTTCACCAAGAGAAAAAGGGATTCGTTTCGGCCTGAAGAAAGAACCAAGGCAAAATCTACGCAAAAATTTACTTTCACTAATGAAAAGAGGGCGGCTTACAAATTGAGATAAAATAACGAGATGATGTCGAATGCTTATTAATATAAATAGGCAGAGAAAGTTTAACTAAGAAGACATATATATATATATATATATATATATAGAGAGAGAGAGAGAGAGAGAGAGAGAGCAGCATGCTTCTTAATAACTCTGGTGTCAAATTACACGTTGATACATTATCAGCATCTAATGAGAGCCGTGGCATTTCAAAGAACCCTGTTCAACTCTAGACTAATTGCCTTAAAATATATCTTTTTATTCATGTTGAATACAAGCGTATAAATTTTATGTGAGAAATGAAATCTCTTAATTTGTTTTAAGCATTTTATAATATTACTTCGTGTCCGATGATTTAATATGAACATTTTCTCTTTTTGACAATTCATCGGAACTACCGAATTTGATGTTTGATTACCTGCCTTGAAACATGCCACTGAAACTTTAAATGTGTAAATTTTTCAATAAATTCCTTGTCTTGTTTCGTTAAAATTTACCCTACATTATCCCTACATAGTTCAAACATAAGAAAGCATATTCTGTTTTTTGTCTTTGATGTTGTTGCTATTATTATTGTTGTTGTTAGCGGCGATGGTGGTTGTGAGGAGAAAAAAATTACCAATTTCAAGAACATTTATTCATTTAACGGATAATATCGGTTCAGTTTGTTTCCCTTTAACAAACTGGATGCCATATTTAATCCACCAATCTGGAAAAGAATTCAGGCCAATGAAAATTAGGTTGTTTTTTTTTGTTTTGTTTTTTGTTTTTTTCCTGCGTCAAAACTCAATACGAGCCAAAAAGCGCATTACTTTTCCCCCGTCTCAAATGTCAGTCGATGACATTTTCGCCCGAAACAAAAAGTCGTGAACGTTTTGTTTACATTTTTGTTCATTGACGTCTGAGACAAAACGGCAGAGAGGAAAAAATATATCGCTTTCAAAATCATTTCCTAAGGGGTCGAATTATTTTAAGCTAGTCATTCACATTGTAGTATATCTTAAATATTAAAGCATTTAACTCCTAAAGGGGACTTAACTCTATCTCCCTTAACGGAAGTTTTTTTTTTTTTTCATTTGCTCTCTTTATTTTATTTTATTGCTTTATTTTTTAATTGCTACCTTTTATTCTGTCCAGTAATAAATTTGAGAAGAGTTTCAACTTTCAACTTTGGTATTTTCTTTTGTTTTTCCTAGCTTGGTTGTTGGAAATTTGTTGCGGAGTAGTTATCGCACTGAAGATAGTAATTGTGCTATGTTGGTTGCTAATCGACTTAACGCACCCAAAATGTTAGGAACTTGGTAATCTTCCACTGTAAGCTGAATCCTTAGTATTCGGCGATGTCCAAATTGGAATTAACTAATAGTTCTACTGAAGTTCAATAGAACTCTAAAAAACTCTCTAGAACTTCTAAGAATTCCTAAGAACTTCCCAAGAACTTCTCGAGTTAAATCCCGTTAACTCTTATTAATATAGGAGGGAGAGTCCATTTCACCATAACAACATTTTACAAGTAGAGAAATGGACTTGAACTAGACAAATTAGATGCATTAATACGTAGAAATGCAGGGTACGATGTGATGGTTCTCCAAGCGTAGCTTAGACGTCGCACAAAGCCAAGATCGAACTCACTATCCAATCGTAATCTTGCTAACCATTACACCACGTCGTGGTGTTGTGGTGATACCGACCGAGCAAAGCGAGGGAGCGGATGTTTACTCTCGGAGGTCCAGAAAGCAAATGACCAAAACTGGTCTTTGTGCACCCGGCTCCACGCATATATTCCGGCAGAAAACCAAAAATTAATAAATATCAAATTCCGAGCTTACGCGAATTTTATTTATCGGCCAATGGGAAGCCCAGAATTAAATAAGGGTGTGAATCCCCAAATGACCAGTTGGGACCCACAAAGACGAAATAAAAAGCCGACACAGGACGCATCGCCAGTTGAGAAAATACGAGCATAATTAGCACGTCTCTTGACCACGTCAATCGATCATACCACGCTCGCCTCACCTTTCCCTTTCACCTTCTTCTTCGCTGTCCCCTGAGCTACTTACCCGACCAAAGGAGCGGAGACATCAAAGACATACCTAATTGACAAACTCTCACACATACATACGCACAAACTCTCTTTTCGGCATTTACTGCTATAAACATTTTAACGTCCTTTGAACCCCTCCTAAAGACATTACTTTATTTCTAAAAGAACCTTAATTGATATATGTACATATATAAATGTTGTTTCTATACTCAATTTGATTTTCTTGTTTATAGTCCCCTTATAGTGGGCTATCTACTAACGAGGCCAAATTCAGTTAATCTGTTTCAACAACACAACTACGTTTCACTAGAACAGATAGCCCACTATAGTGTCCATATGATATTCAAAATATAGCTTAGATGCAGCCCAAGGCTCAAAATATAGAGAACCCAGTTAGAATCGAACCCACTATTCAGTGTTCTAACAAGACAAGCTTGTTAACCATAACACCACGTTGAAGAGTTAAAGATTTTCTAAGCTGAGTTTAGATGTGACACAAAGTGAGAATCCTTTGGGAATGGAACCCACTATTCAGTCGTAACTGGTCTTGCAAGACCAGCTCGCTAACCATTAACCTGCGCCGAAGTGCCCAAATGTAGAGATAGTTTTGCACAATACTGCAAATTACTACAAAACCAAAATGTTAACTGAAAACTGTTCTTAAATAGTCTAATCGGATTGGGACTTTCAATATGGATGTCATGCATGGTGACCAAACCCAGTTCAGAAATATGGTGCGTAGCTTAGATGGACCGAAAGTATGGGGCACTTAGCGAAGATCGAACTCACTATTCAGTCGTAACTGGTCTGGAGAAACAACACATATTCTTTATCTAGCTATGGGTTAAATAGAAATATTTGTATTAGCAAAACCATTACTGTTTCCAAAAAATAAAATGACGTACAAATATTTAGGTTTCATCATTAAATAACCCATAGATGTTGATATGCCGCCATACAAAAGCAAAAACACTATCAAATTTGTAAATAATAACTTAGTCCAGATAACTCAGTTAACTTTCAGTGATTGATTTTCAAATTTTATTTATATTATGAATATAACACCCTTTCAAAATCGATACAAATTTAATATTTTTTCGGTTCTAACAGATTAATACTTGGGAAAAGTCTAATAAATGTTAATTTATAAAAGATATTCCCTAGAAAGCTGTTCCCTATGTTTTTCCGAGGGAAAATCTCACTAGAAACAAATAAAAGAGTCCTGGACTGCTATGTGAGATATTTCCTTCTGTATGGCAGTGAATATTATACGATCTCTTCAAAGATGAAGAAGTGGTTTGAGACAGTAGAGATGTGGTTCTACAGAAGGATGCTCCGGATACCATGGACTGAACAAGTGATCAACGATTAGGTGTTGGAGAGGAAGCAAACAAAATCTCATACTTAACATCAGGAAGATGTTCTTGGAAGCACGTAATGAGGAAGGAGGGTCTGGCGAATTTAATACTCACAGGACGGATAGAAAGAAAAAGAAAAAGGGAAGGTAGTGCGAGATATATTTGATAGGTCTGAGCAAATGGATGGCGGAGCGGAGTTTGGGAGAGATACCAAGAGAAAACATATTGTAAGTGAGCCACAAGAGACAGAGCTAAGTGGAAGTCCATGATCGCCTACGTCCTGAAGGGACACCTCACATTAAGAAGAAGAAGAAGAATCAAGTATAACAAGGTAGAGAAGGAGCGCGAAAGAGAAATGAAAGTCAAAAAGGTGAAACGGTTAGATCAGCGTTTCTCAGCCGGGATACCCCGGGAGCTTAAGAATCCGCAAAAGGTCCGTTAGAGTCCAGCAAGAACAAGGGAGATAAGCTTTTGACATTGTTTTTAATTTCATATACGTAGTATTACTAAACACGCACAATAGATTCTTGGTTATTGTACTATTGTAATATATACTTCATCCCATCTAACCTATTGCGTTATTAAAAAAATATAACAGTCATTAAGAATATATTTATATTCTTGGTTATTTTAATATTCTAATATATATATATATATATATATATATATATATATATATATATTATTTAAGGATATAACAATTACTGGAAATATATTTATATTCTTCGTTATTGTAATATTCTAATATATATATATATATATATATATATATATATATATATATATATATATCAGCAGTGTGGTTATAGAAGAATTCAAAGGAGTATCCTGTACATACAGTGGTAGGATAACTCTCTAAGAGAGCTCTAAATATATAAATATATATGTATATAAATACATAAAGAGCAAATATAAGAAAAATTAAGACAGACACAATATTTCATGGTGAATTGGAAGTATAGGCCTATTTCCGGCTAACCATCATCAGCTTCCGTCTTTATTTTACAAAGGATTTTACACGAATCGTAAATTTGTGTAAAATCCTTTGTAAAATAAAGACGGAAGCTGATGATGGTTCGCCTGAAATAAGTCCATACCTCCAATTTACCATGAAATAACGTGCATGCCTTAATTTAAAATATAACAATCATTGAAAATATATTTATATTCTTGGTTATTGTAATATTCTAATATATACTTCATTCCATCTAACCTATTTTGTTTTTTAAAAATATACCATTCTTTGGGAATATATTTAGTGATGACTGTCCATCGTCAATGTATGCACTTTCAAATAGGTATCTTCACTCATTTGCTGAAAAACAGCATATCATAATATTAAAAGGCTCCAAAATTAACAAAAATATTTTTATCGCCAATATATTTATGTTATCATGAAGGGGAAAAATCAGCATATTTTTTCATTATTAAAAAAATGTAATGCTTTCTAACACGTTCGAAATTTTTGTTAAAAATCTTGTGTTTTTTTTATTATTTTCGTCAGGGAGCAGCCCGATTTTAACAAAAGATTATAGCGGCAAACGTAATATTACACAACACACTTTCTTACCGGTGAAGGGCACCTTGACGTGTTGTAATGGTCAGCTAGTTTGTCCCGCTATAACTGAGTAGTGAGTTCGCTCCTCACTGGTTACTCCATACTTTCGGCCTTGTGCCATATGTAAAGCGGCGCTTAGAAAATCAACTATTTTGCCCGTGAAAGGACATTTATTTGAAAATTCTTGCAAAAATCTAATGATGGTGTGAATGAAAATTCCCTGATGAAGTTTTATAAAAAAACAGTATGAATTTTATTTAGTTTTATCAAAAATTTTGCAAAGAAGTATTAATTTTCCTTGAAACCAGTTATTCAAAAATAATATCTCCAACGTGAACTACGATGGAAATAAAATTAGAAAAATATGGTATATAATTTGTTTTTTTGTTTTTTGTTTTTTTTGTTTGTTTTTTTTTTTGCGCAGGGATTCGTTGACATGTAATTTATTTTAAGGGTTACGCAAGGGTAAAAATAGGTTGAGAAATGCTGGTTAGACTGTAGCCAGAATAAGGAACAGTGAAAAACAGACAAATCAAAGTTGAGGCAACCGCGAAAAGGTAAAGAAAGCCAGAAAAACGAGTCGCACGTACAGACAAAGGAGAAAAGTGAAAACGAGATAATAATAATAATAATAATAATAATAATAATAATAATAATAATAATAATAATGTAAACACATGGAGCTATAGAATATGAAGTGGAAAACCACAAAATATGGAAGATGATAATTATTTTTTCCTGGGGCCCTCGTCCTATCATCGAAAAGTCTCTAATGCACACACTGCAATGGTTTGGTCCATTGAGAGTCATCCAATGGTTTAAGGGGACAGGAAAAGCACTCCGGTTCAAGCACCGGCCGTTACAGAATCTTAATTTGTTAGAAAGGTCGGTGTTACGAAATGAAACACGCAGTATAATAGCTCTCGGGAAAGTGGGCACACACACACACACACACACACACACACACACACACACACACACACACACACACACACACTCCCCCACTATATAGATATATTACATTGCTGAAATAATTTCTGGATTTATATTATATGTACTGAGTTTTCCTCTCTCTCTCTCTCTCTCTCTCTCTCTCTCTCTCTCCCTCCCCCTCCCCCCCCCCTCTCTCTCTCTCTCTCTCTCACTGCGCCTATGGATTAGGCACTAGCGACTCCAATTGACACCAAATCGGTTGAGTTTCGATCCCGGCTTGAAACAAGTGAATTTCTAGCCACACTGATGAGCTGTGATACAGAGAAACAGACTTGTATGTGTATGACTTATATATATATATATATATATATGTGTGTGTGTGTGTGTGTGTGTGTGTGTGTGTGTGTGTGTGTGTGTGTGTGTAAAAATATACTCAGTTATGATCTGAGATTAAGGACAGGATTGTTAAATAAAATAAAGACAAGAGGAAAACTGTATTTTAAATCGCCTACGCATTTCGTCCTGTGATGGACTTTATCAAGGCAAAAAGACGAAATGAGCTTTATTCTAAATTACATATCTATAAACAAACAGTGCTGGCAACCACAAAGACGCTCACAAATCATTTCAAAAGATCAACAGAATATTTTAGTTTATAGAATTGATTTAAAACACAGTTTTCCTCTTAACTTTATTTTATTTAACCATATATATATCATCCGCATACAAGCCTGTTCCGCTGTATCAAAGCTCATCATTGTGACTAAATTAACCCGACTGAAACCCGACTGTTATAAACATGCACAGACATACACACTCATATGTACAGGGTGCAATGCGTAAATTTTCATCGTTTTAATTTCACATGTGAGCGTTGGTTGTTTTTAATTTTGACTGTACAGTATAGTATTCGAACTCGGCGCCCCGATTTCGCGTTCCGAGCCGATATCCAATGCACCAGAACGCACATCCGCATCATATACGTAGTATTACGAAACACGCACAATAGATTCATGGTTATTGTAACAGTGTAATATAAACTTCATCACATCTAACATATTCAGTCAGTTAAGGGCCATACGTGATACACGCTTGGGCGATCATGTGTCGAAAGAGACATGACTGACTGGGCAGAAGATTATCCCGCAGTAGGTTGCCATTGCTTTCTGCGGTAGACTGGTTGCCGACCAAGGCTATAGAACCCAATTTGTCCTGCCATTTAACTCATCACTGGAGGGAGAAGAGATAGATTGTATTACATTATTAAATTAAGTATAATTAGTGGGGGATCAGTTTATTACTTCAAAACAATAGAAACCGATCCCCGACTTTATGCCAGTAGAAGTTTTACTTATGTTTCCAACTATTATATTCAGTCATATTCAGTCAGTCAAGTGCCATACGTGATACACGCTTGGGCGATCATGTCTCGAAAGAGACATGACTGACTGGGCAGAAGATTATCCCGCAGTCGGTTGCCATTGCTTTCTGCGGTAGACTGGTTGCCGACCAAGGCTATAGAACCCATTCAGTCCTGTTATTTAACCCATAACTGGAAGGAATAGACAGATTAATAACTTTCCCAAGTTTATTTGCGCGTAAGTATCTTATCAAAAAATATAACAATCATATTTATATTCTTGGTTATTGTAATATTGTAATATATATATATATATATATATATATATATATATATTATGTTATTTAAAAATATAACAATTACTGGAAATATATTTATATTCTTGGTTGTTGTAATATTCTAATATATATATATATATATATATATATATATATATATTATGTTATATAAAAATATGACAACCATTGGAAATATATTTATATTCTTGGTTATTTTAATATTGTAATATATATATATATATATATATATATCAGCATGCAGTGTGGGTATAGAAGAATCCAAATGAGTATCGTGTACATCTCTAAGAGAGCTCTAAATATATATATGTATATAAATATTTTATATTTTAATTTTAAATCAACTCTAAAAACTAAAATATTCTGTTAATCTTTTGAAATGATTTGTGAGCGTCTCTGTGGTTGCCAACACTGTATAGTAGGGTCAGTTGGGCACCATCTCGGGTTTTAAAAAAAGCACCATAACGCAAATTCGCAATGCCACAAATTTAGCAACGGCATGTTATACTGCTTGGCATTTACACCGGAATCTCTAATACGAACATTTCAGAATGTTTGGATGTCAATATGGATACAGTGCATAGGATTCGGAAAGAGTTGGATGATATATCCAGTCAACATAATGGGATTTGGAGATCACCATTTATGCCTCCATTCATCTTCCATCAAGCCCTCATACTGAATAGCGAGGCCTACATCAGTTGCGTTGAGGAAGTAGTGTTTCACTAGGTCAAGACGGTGACTACTGGAAGACACTATATCTAGCAACAAAACTCTGCACCATGCTACACAAGCAGAACGACCCAGTCGTGGCTGTTAGACAATTTCTGCGACTACATCACTCTTTACATCTGGACACTTACATCTTTACATCTGGACACTTAACTTCCCAGAATGAAACCTCATTGATGCGTTGGGCGTAGTTGAGCAAGAGACCAATAAAACTCCCTAAACACCAAAGATAAACAGAAGGCAAGGATTATGGCAGCATTAACTAACTAAAGAAGGAGACAATCCAGAAGATTACAGTGCTGTCTTGGTTCAGGAGGATGTCTTACCCGTTATACCCAAATTGTGTAGGGGCAGCTTTTTTTTTTTTGTTGTTGTTGTTGTTTCCGTAACAAACTTTTTATTTTATGGGGAAGGGTTGTTAGCCCTACGCCCAACCTCCAAACCTGGAGGAAGGTGATTTTCTAAGCGTAGCTTAGACGTAACACACGGCGGAAAGTAAGGGGAACCCAGTGAGGATCACATCACCCCTTACACCTAACTCCCCAGACTGCAACCCCCTTGATTATTATTTGTGGGGGGGCGCAGTTGAACGAGAGAAAAAAAAACTTTGTGACACTAAAGATAAACTGAAGGCAAGAATTAGGGCAGCATTCACCAACTTGAGCAAGGAGATCGTTCAGAAGAGATGCAGGAGATTCCGAAGTCTTCGCAAAACTGTGGTGGAAGCCCATGGCGATTTTATTAAATAAATTTAGTCTTTCATATTTTAAGATATTCTTTGTGTAATTTGATAAATATACCGGTGAAAATTAGATGGCAGTTTTATTTTCATTTTTGTGTAAATTTAGACGAGGATTTATCCATCGCACCCTACCCTATATATATATATATATATATATATATATATATATATATATATATGGATATGCCTGTCTGTCTGTTTGTGTGTTTGCGTCTCCATTCTAACGAACGCTATTCCTCCGAAACCCTTGGTCCGATTCCAACCAAAACTGAGTCACTTGTCGACCATGACATGAGCCTTTGATGTACGCAAAACATTTTCGAATCGATTTACAGGGTACGGCAGAAATCGCCGAAACACTTACGAATTTATGAACTCTTCTCCTCCGAAACGCCTTTTGCGAATTCAAAAAAATCGGGCAACTTGTAGATCAAGGTCCGAACCTTTGATGTACATTAATTTTATTTCGAATCAATGTACAGGGTTTGTCAAAAATCAACTACAAACATAATATCGGGTGGTCTTTTGCGCATTTTTATGCATTTCTCCCAAACTCTTCACTCAAACTAAACCAAAATCGAGTCATTGGTAGAGCAAGATCTGATGTCTTCATATGCAAAGAAAAATGTCAGTTGACACGCAGGGTGCGGCAAAAATTAATGAAAGATGTTGCTTTTTGCGATCGCTTATATCTCCGAAACGATTAGTTGTATTCCAACAAAAATAGGGTCCTTTTTGTAATGTCTATCTTATCATATGCCAAAACAATTTCACGTTTTCTACAAGGAGTCAACCCCTCCGAAGTTGCAGAGACAAAGCATCCACTTTTTCGGCGTCACAATGTTATCGTATCACATTACAGGCTACCGTAACGCCCTCCCCCGTTCTTCCAATTGTATATACATCATTCCCGTTTATTGGTAAAATTGACCAAGCATGAATCTCGTTTTACAAATACAACAAAAACCAATATTTTGCATTTTTTTAACTTACGCGTCATGGCAACATCATGCTGGACCTTTTTGAATAAGCACTTGACGTCAACATTTCAACATAACCACTAAAACTCCCCCGAGCAACGCCGGGCTATATAGAAAGAATATATATATATATATATATATATATATATATATATATTATTTAAAATACTAAAATACAATCACACCTATTACCTATTCACCTCTTACCTTAAATACAAACATTTAATCTTTCTTCCAACATAAAATTCTACTTGTTACGCACCTATTACCTACTTATCAATTACCTTAAATTTTTAACATTAAATTTTACCTCTTACATTAAATTTTATCGCAAACGGTGATCTAATTAAAATTTAAAATTTAGTAGAAAATTTGATTTCCTAAATCCAAAATTAAGATTAAATATACAAAATTAGATTAATTATAAAAACTCTGCTTAAATACAAAAATATTCTGTACAAAATAAGTGTCCAACCCCGTACCTGTTCTTCTAAGAAATCCAAATCTAGTCGCAACATAATAAAAACTTACATTCTAACTGCTAATGTTAAATCTGTCTAGAAAACTCACAGACACACATTAATTAACCATATCCACTCCCCACACTATTTTCTTCAAAATTCTAATGGACAATCCACAAGACTTATTCCCTTATCACTAACCCCCACCAACATTCCACACACAACTGACCAAATATAAGAAAAGAGGCTTTCCATTTCTGCCCACACCGCCTGATGTGACATTGAAGTTTCAATATCGAAACAAATGTACTATTTGTAGTGGAAATATATATATATAAAATTCTGTACATGTTCTAATATATATATATATATATATATATATATATATATATATATATATAAAATAATTTGCAAACATCATGTTTGTTGATTTTTAATAAAATCCGTTCACACGGATAATCTTCGCGTATTACAATCAAAAGATTTTTTAATATTTTAATGTTTTAATTTTTTAATTTCTAATTTGTTAATTTTTAATTTTTTTAATTTTTAATAACACGCTTTTCCGTTTATATTTGTTACCATTACTCACATCACTGAAGATGATCTCGGAAAGTACTTGGGTACCTTAGGAAATGAATGAGAATAACATCTGTCATCGTTACAGCTCATTTCTGATATATTTTGATTGTAATATGCGAAAGATTACTCGTGAGTATGAACGGATTTTATTAAAAATAAACATAATGTATGCAATTTATTTAATCTGACATGTTTTTAAAAAATGGCTGCTTAAATACACAAATATATATATATATATATATATATATATATATATATATATTAATACAGGTTTCATTGAATAATATAGACAAGTTCTGTAAGATCCATTCGTATGATCTGATTAGCTTGATAGTGTTGTCATGGAAAGACGACAAGAAATCGCAATAATTGTTGATTTTTATCAGGTCTGAGCTTTCGGCTTACATAAGCCATTATCAAGGGATGAACATTTAATGTTCAGTGAACATAGAACATTTAAATTATTATTAACAGAATGGAGCTCTACAGAGAAAATTAGACAGGTCCATTTTTTGCGTCGCACATAGCTGTAGGCCGAGAAGGAATGGTAGTGGGTTTTTTGTTCAATTGAGTGTATAGTGGCATGAGGAATTGATCTGGGAACTTATTCGAGCAACAAGATTAGCTACTATGTCTCACCCTTTTACTGTGAAACCAATAAATTGTAAACGCAAATTCTACTCCACCAGCTGTTTTTCCCGTCTGTGGAATTCCCTTCCGTTTACTTCCTTTCCCTACAGCTGAATCTCCAAGAATTTAAATGTAAAGTCAATAGTCATCTCTTATCTCAGAAACCTGCATCCTCTCTCTCATGCTGCTTTCTCCGTCCACTCCACTCACGTCATATTCTCATCGTTCTCTTACCCAGTTCTTGACACCCACTATAACCTGTAACTCTTTCTCATAACTATCCTCCTATGTAAACCCCATGCAAAACAGTGGTAGTAAAATGCCTTGCTTGGGGCGATATGATTAAAAAAAATTCTATACTATTATAATGTGGGTATAAAGTGGGGGATCAATTCTACATTAAAATCAACATATAAACTGATCCCTCAATATATGGCCACAGTCATCCTTCTCTTACCCACTTCCTGACACCCCCATAACCTGTCACTCTTTCTCATAACTTTCCTCCTATGTAAACCCCCTGCAAAGCAGTGGTAGTAAAATGCCTTGCTTGGGGCGATATGATTATGAAAACAACAAAATCATTTAAGAGGAAGAAAAATATTGAGAAAGAAAAAAACAGAAGAAAAAGAGAAGATGACGATGAAAGAAGAAGAAGGAATGTTGAGAATGAAATATTAAATCAGGAAAGAATAAATAAGGAAATATTGTAACAAGGAAATGAATGAAATAAAGAATACTGGGAGAGAAAAAGTATGACAACAAAGGAAGAAGTTGCGAATGAAATAACGAAAGAATCTTGAGAAGGAAAACTAAAAAAAGGGAAAGGTAGGGTGAAAGAATAGAAAATAAATTTAGAATAAGAAGTAAGTAGAATAAGAATGAATGAAAGAAAAATAAGAACATAAATGAAGGAAAAAATAAAAAAGGCGAAAAAGCAGATAACGTAAAAGATCAAAATCTGTCATTCAGTTAAGTGCCATACGTGATACACGCGTGGGCGATCATATCTCAAAAGAGACTGACTGGGCAGAAGATTATCCCGCAGTAGGTTGCCATTGCTTTCTGCGTAGACTGGTTGCCGACCAAGGCTATAGAACCCAATTTGTCCTGTTATTTAACCCATAACTGGAAGGAATAGACGGATTAATACCTTTCCCAAGGGTATTTGTGCGTCAGTGAATGCAATGAATTCAACTGGAATTCGAACTCGTCTAGTCAATTTGTCGTTCAGAGTTGATATCCACTGCACCGCAACACGAGGATTTATTTTCAAATATTTTGATGTTTGGCATGCTGCACATTCGAGTGGACGGGCATCAGCGTAAGTGAATGCAATGAATTCGGTTGGAATTCGAACTCGGCTCCCCGATTTCTCGTTCCGAGCCGATATCTAATGCACCACAACGCACATCTGTACATTGAAATAATGAGCAGTAAGAAAAACGTAAATGGAAAAACAAGACTTTTTTTAAGAAATATAAGAAAAAAATTAATGGAATATTTAAGAAAAGAAAACAGAATAACCGAATAACAGAATAACCGAATAACAAAGAAGAAGAAAAACACTCAATATAAAGAAAAGAGGAAATATGGAGAAAAATAGGAACAAGCAAACAAATGTAACCAAAATACATTGAAGTAAAATAGAACAGGGAAAAGGGAAATATATGTTAGTCAAACATTTGAATGGAAAAACTAAAAATACCCCCCAAAATAATGTAAGCCTAAAAAAAAAGGAAAAGAAAGAAAAAAGAGAAAAAGAAAGAAAGAAAATTATATGCAAAAACCAAAATAGAAAAAGATATAAAATGGAAAAATACCAAAAATGAAACTAGAAAAAAGTATAAAAATCAAAAAAGAAATAAAGAATTAAAAAATACCTAAAAAAACAAGAAGCGAGCAGTAGTTTGGGGTAAAACCAATAATATTTCCCTAAAGTGCAAATAAGCGCATGCGCATCGCTCTGCCAATTCTGCGCATGTGCACTTCTGATTTTGGCGAACATCTTCACCTCTGGCATTTGATCGCATAAGAGGAAAAGACAAATGTGTTAAAATAAAACAAAAAAAAAGTCATGTCTGTATTTGGCCTGAAATTGGGGACAGCATAAAGCTACTGGTTTCTGGAGATCGTCGAATGTCACGAACACCTCCATATTTAGTCAAAGTAGTTTATTAGTAGCACTTACTAAGTTTTACTTAGTGTCTCACTAAGTTTCAGTTAGTAAGGCACAAGGCTAAAAGTTTTAGGCATTGACCATTTGATAAGTTTTTTTTTTCTTCTTTCTCATTATTGGTATATTTGGTTTCTGGTTTCTTGCTAATTTAGTTTAATTCGATGCGGATCGAACTCTGCACGGCAGTAATGAGACCAACTCTTCAACCACTGCGTTACACTGAAGTTATTATTATTATGTCATTTTTCATTATAATTCGATTTCTTCTATGGTCGCACTACCTACCAAGTATGCAGGAAGATATAAGGCAGGTCGTGGTGTGTTGTTATGACTCCATTTCATGTTTTTCTATCTCCCCTAACATCCCTAGCGTTACATAGACAAATTTCTCCTTGGTGTGTGGGCTGTACTTAATAAGACAATTTTTTGTATATCTCTCAAGCTGGAGTTTCCAGAGTTTCTTTCTATGTGTTGTTTTGTTCCATTTTTTTTATCATTCCAAGGGCACCTACTATTACGGGTACGATACTTGTTTTCAATTTCCACATTTTTTCTATTTCAATTTCCATTATTATTATTATGTCATTTTTCATCATATTTCGATTTCTGCTTTGGTCTCACTACCAACCAAGTCTGCGGGGAGACCTAAGGCAGGTCGTGGCGTGTTGTTATGGCTCCATTTCATGTTTTTCTATCTTCCCTATCATCTCCAGCATTACATAGATAACGTTTTCCTTAGTGTGTGGGCTGTACTTAATAAGACAATTTTTTGTATATCTCTTAAGCTGGGGTTTCCAGAGATTCTTTCAATGTGTTGTTTTGTTCCTTTTTTTATTATTCCAAGTGCACCTACTATCACTGGCACAACCCTTGTTTTCAATTTCCACATTTTTTTCTATTTCAATTTCCAGGTCTTTATATTTTGACAGTTTTTCAAATTCCTTGATTGCTATGTTACAATCCGCTGGACAAGCCATATCAATTAATAGACAAGTTTTCTCCTTCTGGTTTTTAACAATAATGTCTGGCCTGTTTGCTTCAATTTTTCTGTCTGTGTAGATGGTGTAATCCCATAGAATGGTTACATCTTCTATTTCTGTAACCGGTGCTGGATGATGTTCATACCAGTGTTTGTTTACAGCTTTTCCATAGTGTTTGCACATTGCCCAATGTAAATATTGCCCAACTCTATCGTGGCGATTTTTATATTCGTTTGGGGCAAGCACAGAACAGCCTGAGATTAGGTGGTCTATTGTTTCTTGGTGTTTATCACAAAACCTGCATTTTGGATCCATATTATTATGCATAATATTTGCCTGAAAGTTTCTCGTGAAAAGACTTTGGTCTTGTGCTGCAAGTATAAATCCTTCAGTTTCAGACTTTAATCCAGATGCATGTATCCATCGATGAGTATTAACTTTGTCAACATTGGATTTATTGGCACGTACTGGATATTGGCCATGCAGAGGTTTGTCTTGCCAGAGCTGTTTCATCTTTTCAAGAGCTTTATCTTTGGCTTTCATTTTCATATTTTTTGCCGCAATAGTTGGTTCTTGGCTACTGTTTTGCTTTTCTACAGAATCTACTAACTGTAATTCTTGTTTGTATTTACTGCCTTCTTTTATTATTGAATATTTTTTCTTTCTTTCGTCATGTTGCCTTACTAATTGTATCATCCAATCCTTTGTTGTTTCTATGTATGTTAGTAAGCCAATAGTTGTTGTCTTGTATGACAATTCCAGCTGAATAAGACCCCTTCCACCTTCTTTACGGGGTATGTATAGACGGTCTACATCAGCCTTTGGGTGATGCATCCTATGCTTAGAAAGAAGCTTTCTTGTTTTAGCATCCATTCGCCTGATGTCGTTTAGAGTCCAGTTTAAGATGTTGAAGCTATATTGGACAACTGGGATTGCAAGGCTATTAATGGCCATAACTCTATTCTGTGAATTTAATTCAGTTTTTAATATCATTCGTAGCCTTCTATAGTACTCTTTACGCACTATTTCTTTCATTTTTTTATGGTGAATGTTTTCGCTCTCATTTACACCTAGGTATTTATAAGCTTCTTCTGGTTTCAATTCTTTTATTGTTACAGCAGGGTCTAGGCTAATTGAGGATGTTTCTTGTATTGATCCACGTAAAACTGTAGCTTTAGCACATTTATTCAAATTAAATTTCATTCCAATGTCTTCGCTGAAGCATTTTACAGTTTGCAGAAGACCTTTCAGCTCATTATCATTCTTAGCATATAACTTTAAGTCATCCATGTAAAATAGATGGCTTATTTTCTTTTGGCCTATTTTATAACCACATTCTGTCTTATTAAGTTGACTGGTTAGTGCTATTAATGATATGCAGAATAGTAAGGGAGATAAAGAATCACCTTGAAATATACCTCTTTTGATGTTTATTTCATCAGACTTATAGGTTCCATTTATATGATTGAGGTAAAGGGTTGTTATTATTATTATTATTATTATTATTATTATTATTATTTTCTTTGATTTCCATTGTCTACTCATTTCCTTCCGGGTCCCAACAAGAAACCTAATTTCAGAAATGGTATCATGACATTATTCTCTGAACAATTTTGTAAGAGAGAAGAGTCAACGTAAGAATACAAACATTTTACATCGATAAAGCCCTTCGTTAGGTGTGGGGTGTATTTGTTTGTACAATTTTATTATTATTATTATTACTATTATTATTATTATTATTATTATTAGTAGTAGTAGTAGTAGTAGTAGTAGTGGTGATGGCAGTAGTAGTAGTAGTAGTAGTAATAGTAGTAGTAGTAGTGGTGATGGCAGTAGTAGTAGTAGTAGTAGTAGTAATATTTGCCCCTTTCCTGATTGAGACGGTCTTTCACTAAGTCTTTTGTTTGGGACCTGAGAAAGATTTTGTGGCGATTTGAGTAGGGTTTTTTTGTATATTAGATAGCAAATATGTTTGTAGAAGTTAGAATTGATTAAAAAAATCCCATCATGCAACAAAAAAAAAAAAAAGAAAAAATGAAACGGAATGTCATTGAATCAGGTGATATCAAATGACACAACTTCCGGAAAAAAGGTTTGGCATATTTTGGTCACTGACCGTCCTTCGGAGTAAGGCGTGAAATTCGACACCGACACAAAAAAAAAAAAAAAAAAAAACTTGACCCAGAGGCATGAATAGTATGTAGAAAGCAAGCTTCACGAAACGGTAGATCCAAATTTGGAATTTTCATGGCCCAGATTTTCACTCAAACGTTATTTCTCCCATTCTTGATTACTTTTCGCTCGAATAGTCTTCTTCCTCTTTATTTGCCGTGTCCTTTTAGGACGTAGGTGACCATGAACTGCCACTTGCCTTTATCTCTTGTCGCTCTTGGCACTTTCCTCTTGGTCAGTCAGTTAAGTGCCATACGTGATACACGCTTGGGCGATCATGTCTCGAAAGACTGGGCAGAAAATTATCCCGCAGTAGGTTGCCATTGCTTTCTGCGGTAGACTGGTTGCCGACCAAGGCTATAGAACCCAATCTGTCCTGTTATTTAACTGGAAGGAATAGATGGATTAACACCTTTCCCAAGGGTATTTGAGCGTAAGTGAATGCAATGAATTCAGCTGGAATTCGAACTCGGCTTCCCGATTTCTCGTTCCGAGCCGATATCCAACGCACATCCTCTTGGTATCTCTCCCAAATCCTGCTCCGCCACACCTCTTGCTTAGGATCATCAAGTATCACTCGTGTTGTTTTCCCCGTCTTTTTCTCTCTATCCGCCCCGTGAGTATTAGATTTTCCAAGCGTTTCTTCTACATAATGTGACCCACACATTTCAGCTGATGTTAAGTATAAGTTCCCTTTTCTTTTCCATCCTTTCCAAAACATTGTTGTTGCTCACATGTTCGGCCCATGGTATCCCCAGCATCCTCCTGTAGAACCACATTTCTGTTGCTGCGAGATATTGTACCTATAGAAAATTGAATAACAAGATTGTTCGTCTCGTTTCATTCGTGCTCAAAAAAATCTCTCAGTAACCAAATCCGAATTTATCGGCTTTCATTTTTTTTTTTAATTTGTTTTTTTACTGTTGTCCCCTAACGCAAATTACGAGAAACGTTCAAAGTGAGGAGTTACTAAATGAGGATATTGTAAGGGAGTACACGAAGGAAGCAAGGTTTGCATTCTATGTAGATAAGGAGGACAGATAACTGTTCGACTTGAAAAACTTAAGACTCAAATGATCAGAGAAGCATATTGTCGGGAATTTGTTCTACATTGCAATGTCTGAATGAAACTGACTTCTTGCTATGTTTTTAACATGACAAAATAAAATGGTTATGGAAAAATGACACACTCGCCGAGTATTGGAAATAACTAGGGAATTTATTATTGTGGAAACATGAGTACAGCGAACAGTTGTAGATGTTGAACCACAGTATCTTTATCGAGAGCGTGGTAAATCTCAGCCTGCCATGTTTGCTCGCCTCTGCCGGAAGTCCCTTCCCCTTGCCTCCCAGCATGCATCTCTTAGTTGGGGACGGACTTCCTTGAATGGTCCAGGGGAGGTAAATTTTGGCCCTTTTTATGGTGATCCTCATACTTTTCAAGAACGTAAAGTGAAGAGAATGGCAGTTTACTAAGCGAGCTTAGATGCGGCACAAGGCCAAAAGTATAGAGCACCCAGTCAGGATTGAACTCACTACTCTGTCGTAATTGATCTAGCGAGACAAACTTACTAACCAGTACACCGCATTGAAGTGACCTTTTTTGTTTTTTTGAGAAACTAGGTGATTATACCGAGGACAACAGAATATGAAAGGGACAAGGAGTCGACTGTGCGTACGTGACCTTAGGGGTACTAGCTATGAAGGCCTGAACTGGTGGGATCAAGGAAAATAGTTCGCCCAAATAACTTTTTACCAACGTCCCAGATGAAGAAACAAATATCATTATTAGTGACTGCATCTACAAACACCCGTCAAGCTCTCCTCCAAAATTTGAATACCAACTGCGTCTCCTCGGCTTACCTCTCACAACAGATTTGCATTTTATACTGCTGCCATATCAGCTCTGGTGCTCCTGCTTACCGCCTAGGTGACCTTGAAAAAATCCAACGGAGAACCTGTAATGAGATCGATCCCGACTTGGCAGCTCGGATACAGTCACTTTCTTACTGGTGCAATGTGGCTTCTCTGTATCTCTCCTACAAATACATTCACGGCTTCTGCTCCGATGAACTTAGCTAGCTCACTGGTACCCCCTATATATAAACTTATTCGAGCCACAAGATTAGCAGCTATGTCCCACCCTTTTACTGTGAAACCAATAAATTGTAAACGCAAATTCTACTCCACCAGCATTTTTTCTCGCACTTCCCGTCTGTGGAATTCCCTCCCGTTTACTTGCTTTCCCTACAGCTACAATCTCCAAGAATTTAAATGTAAAGTCAATAGTCATCTTCTATCTCACTAACCTGCATCGTCTCTTTCATGCTTCCTTCTCCGTCTACTCCACTCTCATCAGTATTCTCATCTTTCTCTTACCCACCCCATATAACCTGTCCCTCTTTTCTTTTTTTTTTTTAATCATCTCACCCCAAGCAAGGCATTCCACTGCCACTATTGCGCATGGGGCTACATAGGGGAAGGTAAAGAGAAGGAGTGGTTAGTCATAGGGAATGTCAGGAGGAAGGTGACAGATGAGTAAGGATACCGAGGATGAGGGTTGGGCAGATGGGAAGAATGTTTGATAGAATGGGAGCAGGTTAGTGTGTTAGGAGGTGTGTATTGACCTTACATTTAAACTCCTGGAGATTGTATCCGTCGGGGAAACAATCGTGTGGAAGAGAATTCCACAGTCGGGAAGTGCGAGGAAAGAAACTGTTGGAGTAGAAGTTGCGGTTGCATTTTATCAGTTTCACTGTAAAAGGGTGGGATTTGGGGGCCATAAGATTATAAAAAGAAAAAAAATCTTCGGAAACTACTCCTCACCTGTAGCACGAAAGCCTCTCTGATCATAATGGCAACACTACATCCAAATTAATGACATCAGCAAGAGAAACGCATTAGGTACTGCTTTTTTAACTTTTTACATATTTCCTTTATCCTGGAAGAGTCTATGTGGGTATAACTTTGTCCTTTCCATTAAAAAACGAAGAACATGAGAATGAGTCGGCTCTTCATACGTGGCATAACTGTGAAGTCCTGAACTGGAACTGTATTTTATGGCATATCAACCTCGGCGGGTCATTTATTGCCAACTAAATTTTATTCATTTATTACTGGTAATACCTTCTTCTTTCAACAATTTGTTGTTTTTATATAAGTTTTGTTTCTAGTAATACCTTTTTCATTTTTTCGAGTATCAAGATTCATTGGGATTTTTAAGGGCAGGGTCCCTAAGTCCTAGACTTTTTTTAACCCATAACTGGAGGGAAGGGACGGATTAATACCTTTCCCAAGGGTACCAGTGCTTAAGTGAATGCAGGTTATTCAACTCGAATTCGAATTCGACTCACCGATTTCTCTTTCCGAGCCGATATCCACTACACCACAACGCACATCAGTCACTAAACGCTTACAGCACCTGGTATCCCCAACCGGTCACCCATCTAAGTACTGACCAGGCTCAACGTTGCTTAACTTCGGTGATCTAGCGAGAACCGGTGTATTCAACGTGATATGGCCGTAAGTACTAATGTATGTAGCTCGTTTCAACATCTACCAAAGAAAATAGCGATAAATAACGATGTTTGGCCGAGCGAAAAAATGTTGAACTGTTAAAAACAGTTTCTCGCCCACAAGGCCGTGCAAACTGTTTTGAACTTAATCATGACAGGAAAGTAAGGATTGGGCAACTCTTTACAAGATGTGGCAACAATACTCCTTTTGTTTTTTGTTTTTCTTTTTATCTGAACTGGCTCTTGAAAAGACAGAGCATACAGTCAAAATCAACATTCTTCTTTATTGAAGATTTAATCAACCAACCTGTGAGAAGAAAATAACCAAAAACATTACTTCCTCAATTACCCGTGCCACGATTTTCTGTACATAGATTATCCGGACGTGAAATAAAGAAAACAAATGAAATCCTCCAGGCATTTTTCAATGTGGTTTCCAGCTTTCTCTTCTCCAAACTTTTCACTATTACGTAGCCCCCTGAACATCAGTGACGTTACCACCATGCTCGGGGTGATACAATTAAAAAAAAAAATTATCTAAATTTTTTTATAAATGGAACTTTCTCTCTGTGTGTGAGTGTGTCTGTGTGTGAGTGTGTCTCTGTGTCCGTTATCTATAGACTCCGAAACGGCTGAACCGATTTTCTTGAAAATTTACACAGGTGTACTATAAGCGTCTGCGAGTGTTTTTAGCTAGGTTTTGTGTCGAGGTACCCCCCGATAAATATCGAAAATCGATAATCGAAAAAATCGGGTTATAGAAGGAGTGGTTCGATTTTAATCAAATTTCATACACTCATAGACAAAGACATAAGAAATGATATTCAGAAGTTTCAAGGCTGCAGTTCTTACAATAGTGCAGAAAATCAATAATATATATATATATATATATATATATATATATATATATATATATAAGGTAAGATGTTTGTGTGTGTGTCTGTTAATCTGTCTGTATGTCCTTTATACAAATCCACAATTTTTATCCGATTCTCACCAAACGTCACACGAATATTCTTTAGGCTGAGTCTGAGCTCCAGGACCTTAGATTAGTTTTAAAGCTTTCATTACACCCGAGCAACGCCGGGCTATACTGCTAATCTGAACTAAAACCATTCTATTGAACCAAAAACATCTTTTAACTGTGTATTGTAGCGTAGGGGTGCGTGTTCCTTGTACGTCGGGAGTTACCAGTGTAGTGTAGGGGGCTGTTTAATGTTTCTTTGATTCGGCCTTGTGTCTTACTTAACCGAACTCCCTACAGCTTATAAGTTTTATCCAGAATTATTATCAGAAGGTTTTTCATCATCAGAAGGTTTTCATTAGTAGGTTAGTTGTCGGCAGGTTGGAATAGATGGAATTGTGTGGAATAATAAAATATACACTTTGAATCTTAAAATAGAAATTTATTAAAAGGAGAAATAACATAAGTTGTAGAAATTAATGTTCAGTTAAAAACAGTATTAAGAAGTTAAGGGTAGAGTTCGTACAAAATGTTCGAGTAGTAATTATTGAAATATATAAGGAGAAACAGAACAAGGTGCGGCTTGACCATATCTCCGAGTCGATTACATTATAGTTCTTTCGTTTCTCGGGTCCCATCTGTCTGACTCTTGACTGACGCCGAGGTCAAGTATGTAGTTCTTTTAAAATTCCACATTAGATCGCCAAGTCCTTCCAAGTCCTACAAGTCTTGCCCATTGGTCAAAAACTATTTTAACACCTACTTGAGAATTCTGGGTTCGACTTTTTCGTTAAGCACATAGTCAATCCTTTTTCTGTTTGGGAAAACCAGGATTTCACACATCGTTGTGAATTTTTTTAAAAGGGAAGAAGAGAGTTAATTAATTTCTTATTCGCTACAAAATAACTGATCTGCGCTCCCTCGCAAGAAAATGTTTATATTAGACGATGGAAAAATTACCGCGAAGTTTGTTTCCCCCCCCCCCCAGTCGACGCTTAGTCGATCATTCAGTCAATTGATCTCGTCGTGCTTACGTTTATGATGCTCTTATACCGGAAGTCAGTGTTGCAGACATTGATTTTCTCCGGCTGAGTGTAAATTCTTATTCTTAAAGGAAATTGATCGGCTCAAAATCATTGAACGTATAGACCTTGTCTGGCACCATATATAATCAGAAACGATTTGTAAGTCTTAGGGAAAATTACTTCTAACTGAAAAATGGCTCCAATCCAAATGCCGTAATTCCGACTGACGACTGAAAATATTCTTGAGGAATTCATAGCGGTAAACATCGATATAAATAAAGCAGAAAAAAAAACCCTGCTTCAGTGCAGACGGCATTGGACATGAATACCTAACTGACTAGGGTATTGGTGAATTTTACGGACAGCAGATTTGTAGAGGAGAAAGAAGTCCCCCAAACGATTATTAAAAAGAAAAATGCACTACAAATAAAGTAAAATAAACTTTTGTTTATTTTCGTAAAAAAATAAAATAATTATTTTTTATACAAAAATGTAGTCGTCCGTAAAGCCGTAAAAAGGAAGAAAGAAAAGAACTGGGAATATGAGAGGGAAAGGAAGGACGATGTGTTGCGAGCGAGGTGAGAGAAAGAGAGGGTGAAAGAATGTTCACTGATGTGTGATACTGCCTGTTGTGTGTTGAATTCTGTGTGTGTGTGTGTGTGTGTGTGTGTGTGTGTGTGTGTGTGTGTGTGTGTGTGTGTGTGTGTGTGTGTGCTCCAAGCTGTCCGCGTGCCCTTTCTGTGTGTTTCGAGCTGTTTGCTCTTCCCTCTGGCGTTGGAATTTTCTACTTCCCTTTTATCTTGATGGTGAAGATCCAGGAGATCAAAAAGTATGTTTCTTATGTCGAGCCCTGATTGGTCGAAAATTCATATTTTTGACCACGTGGTGTGCTTTCCACTACGTCCGCGCAATTGTATTTTTTGAGATACACGTAGTGTGAATTAATTTTTATTGTGTGTGTTTGGAAAATAAAATAAGAAACAGCACAGATTGAAAAGATAGAAAGAGGCGTAAGACAAGGATGTGTCTTTTCACCGGATCTGTTCAACTTGTACAGCGAGAATATTTTAAGGACCCTAGATGATACGCCAGGATTTGTTATTGGAGGCCACAACTTGAACAACATAAGGTATGCAGATGATACAGTGCTGATTGCAGACACGGAAAGAAAACTGTGAGACCTCCTACAGAAGGTAGCTGTGAAGAGTGACAAAAAAGGACTACAAATAAACTTTTAAAAAAAAACTGAATGCATTGTCATCAGCAAAAAGAGCAATCCAAAATGCCAAATACAGGTGGAGGATACTAGAATCAAGCAAGTACAAAAATTTAAATACTTAGGAAGTGTTGTAACAGGAGATTGCAAGTACGACACTTTCCGAAGGCGAATTGGCATCGCGAAGGACGCGTTCCAGAAGCTAAGTAAAGTATTAAGACACAGGAAAATTTCACTAGAAACAAAGAAGAGAGTGCTAGATTGCAATGTGATGTTAGTTCTTCAATACGACAGTGAATGCTGGACAATATCATCGAAAATGAGGAAAAACTTGAAGAAGCCGAAATGTGGTTCTACAAATAAGTGATAAATGAAGAGAATTATGATACACGATTAAATCGTAAACATGAACCCAACAGGAAATCTAGAGATACCTCGTGGTCAGCTAGGGTTAGTGGTGGCAAGGTGCGTTTTCTTTCAAGTCGTGACAGGATCCATTTTCTTTTATTTCTTTCAATAGGAAACCATTGATTGGGACAATGGATCAATAGCGATTATAAATATTAATTTTTATTTGATCCTCACGGATCCCCAGAAACCCATCCATAAACCCCCTAGGCGTACATGGATCCCAGGTTAAGAAGCCCTGATTGAGATATCCATTTATCTGGAACTTTGAATTATCCGAGGATATTTTTTCAAAACCCTCTCCAAAGTTGTCGACTTCGTAGCTCGTCTCCAGTCACTTTCTCACCGGCGTAATTTGGCTTCCCTCTGTCTCTTCTACAAATATTTTCACAGCTTCTGCTCTGGTAAGCTTAGGTCCTACCCTTTCACAGTGAAACCAATCAAATGTAACTGCAATTATAGCAGCTTCTTCCTGCTTGTGGAGTTCGCTTCCATATACTTGCTTCCCTGAAAGCTACAATCCACAAGAATTTAAATGCAACATCAATTGCCATCCCTTATCTTCTTGCCTCACATCCTTGACAAACCTTGTATCGTGTTTTTCTTTCTTTCTTTCCATTCCACTCTCTTCACACCTGTGTTCTCATCCTTTTCTTACTCATTCTCTGATTTCCCTCTAACCTATTCCTCTTTCTCATCATTCACCTTTTCTGTAACCCCCTGCAAACCAGTGGCAGTTCTGCCTTGCTTGGGGTGAAAATGATTAAAAAAAAAATAATAGAGAAAGCACTTTACTAGTATTATTTTCTTTGAAAAGGGCATTTTTAACTTTGGACTAGATTCTACCATACAAATAGTCGATACGAATACGATGTCAGTGCTAGCCATTAAAATTCCTGTTTTTGTTGGTTGATGGTTGGTTTAAAATGACTGAGGCCCAGTTCAACTCGAGAAAGATAATTACTTCAGAAACGAAGTCCTTTCGCGTACTTTATGTGCTGACACCAGAACGTTTGCGAAATTACATACTTCTATTTTCACAAATAAAAAACAATGAGGAACTAAAAAAAATCTGTTAATTCCACTAAAGAAGAGACAAAACCTGAACTTTTCGCTTAGCTTATCCACGAAACAAGAATGACAGACAGACCCTATCACTACTTGAGAGCCGGCAAAGTGGGGGATGTGTGGGGTCTCCGTCAGACAGTGTTTCATACACTCACTACCATCCATTATGACCCTAATTGTCATTGCGGCTAAGAGCCTAGAGTTGAACTAGAAAACTTAACCGACGAATTGATACCTTATATAAGGAGCTAGAGATAGACTAGAGGAGGCAAATATGAGCTATATAACCCTCAAAACAGCAGTACTAAGTGGATTTTATAGATTCCACGAAAAAAAAAAATACACGTAGACTGCAGATAGAATTATTCAGGAAATTTAAAAATGTGTCAACCAGGGCCTGGGGGCTGATTCCTTCTCTGGCTTAGCACCCCCGCACACAATATTATAATTCCACTTCATATCAGTGGAAAACGTGGGTCTAAGAAGTCGCAATTATTTGCTTTCCTGAAGGTTAGTATCAGCCATGCTGATTTTTGGGGAGTTGTTATGGCGAAATGTTCGTCGCCAAGTTGTTGTGGCTTGTTTGTGCCAGGAAGAAAGACACAGAACACAAAACTTAGTTTCAAACTGTGTATTATAATAACAAAAACATATATACAAAGTAAAGTGTTAGTAATCAGCAAAATAGAAATGTAAGTCCGAACAGTATAGTTAAGCTGCGTCACGACTGCCTCTGGACTGCGTCTCAGGAAATCTCTCCGGTTAGGATTTATTGACGGAGGAAGAGTCCATTCCTATATATAGGGAGCCATAACAATAAACATTAAACTACTCGCAGAACTCACCTCTGATAAATAATATTATAAAACCCAATAAAAGTTTTGAGAGACAATCAGAATTATAACATGAGGTTGTTATAAAGGTATAAAGAAGGACAGTAAGAAGGGCATATTATGTGGATATGTAGGATAAATAACAATTGAGCATAGACATAAAAAGATTAAGTGAGCGACGAAGTTTTCTTGCAGAAGAAGTTTTGAGGGATTGAGGAATGGAGAAAAGGTAAAGTGGATTCAAGAAGACAGAAGATGGCGATTGACGTTGCATTTAATTTTTTGAAGATTGTCGCTGTCAGGGAACGGAAGAGAATTCCACTAGTGGGAAGTGGGAGAAAAGAAACTGTTCGAGTAGAAGTATTGGTTGAATTTAACTATTTCTAATCTTGATTAATTCCCTTCTACTTCAATTCCCTTCTGATGTAATATCTAAGGTTAGTGATTTAGAAATTTCACTTTTCATTATTTTCTACATGAAAACCTTTCAAGGCACATCAACAGTTTTTACAAATGTGTTGTGGCGAAATGTTTGTCACCAAGTTGTTGTGGCCTGTTTGAGCCCGGAAGAAAGACACAGAAACAAGAAGGCAGCTTCAAACAATGTATTATAATAACAAGAATATATATATACAAATTAAAGTGTTAGTAATCAGCAGATAAAAATGTAAGTCCGAACGATATAGTTACGCTGCTTCTCGTCTGTCTCCAGACTGCGTCACAGCTGCGTCCCCAGAGGTCACGTAGGTTAGTATTTATTGACGGAGGAAGAGTCCATTCCTATAGATAGGGCATCATAAGATTAATTAAAATAAAGAAGTTTTCGATTCATACATTTTCAGTACAAATTCGAATACGGCTTTCTGAGCTAATCTGATCTGCAACTTATTATACTAGAGTGCCTTCACAATACATCCTATTCTGTTATTTTGGTGATATTATCCTCATAGGTCTTCCCGAAAGCAAAATAGTCAAACCAACTTCGAATTGGGGCTTTTGATTTTGTTTTTATTAATTTCGCAAAAAGTGTTTGGGTTTTTAAATTCAAAGAAATTCTTCGACTTTCTATCATCTGTTTCAATCAGTCTTTGAAAAGAATTTTTCGAAGCCATGTCCCTTCGGAAATTGAGCGATTATAGTTTCCTTTTTCTTTATTATGGATGAATTACCGTGTTTTTTCGTAAAGTTAGTGAAATAGTTTCCAGTTTGTTCGTTTTTTTTTCTTCGCGGTTTGGAATTTAAAGCTTTCCTTTTTTCGGTCTCGTGGACCCCTTCTCCAAGACCGGTTGCTCCAGAGAGCTCAATCTATGAATTCTATTTATCTCATAGCTTACGGAAGAAGAAACGGACTAGTGCTTTTCGAATGCATTTGCTCGACAGAACTAGCCCGGAATTCGACTGCCTCTAGACTGCCTCACAGCTGCGTCCAGACTGCCTCCCCGGAAGTCACTCAGGTTAGTATTTATTGACAGAGAAAGAGTTCATTTCTATACATAGGATAGCATAACACTGATGGAAGTTAAAAATTAAATTGTATATGATGACTGAATCTAATTCGAATTAATCAATACGAAACACTTTCAACAGCTAACTGCAGGGATCAGCTATTGAGTATATAATATGAGGGAAAAGAGAATCGAATAAAGAAAAGGATGTGTTACAGTTGATTATCACCAGCTATTATAAAACCCAAAATATTAATCTAAAAACTCTTATATTGTTCTGAAATAACCCTATCATGTGGATGTCATGTTAAATGTAAACCTATCGCTATACTCGTTTCGGAAAACCCTCCGAGTATATACGCGGAAGGAAAAAATGGTAATAAAAAAAGAAAGAGTTAAGCACTTGAACATCAGTCAAAGTACGTAGTCCAAAGAAAAAAAACCGAGACGAGTAACCTAAAACAAAAAACGCTTAATACACAAGTAGAGCAAACAAGATAAGTAAGCTAAAGAGCCAACGAACCTACCAAGGTTTCACCTAACCGGATCTTCAGAGAATGGTTGGTTCCCTTCCCTGAAGATCCGGTTAGGTGAAACCTTGGTAGGTTCGTTGGCTCTTTAGCTTACTTTCTTTATATATATATATATATATATATATATATATATATATATATATATATATATACATTACTCTTAAGAAATGAATTAAGTTCTTTCGGAGACAGGTGTGTGTATACACTTCTTTTATACAACACGTTAAAATTAACTATAAAGCAAACTTTTAAAACCGGTTAATCCAAACTCTTTTTTTTCTTTTTTCCAATCTCCCAGAATCGTACTTAATCATCGATCTCAGATCCTATTTGAGGTGATTTATTGCTTCTTCCATTAACTCTTCGGGCAACTGTTAGCAAGCTTTTACTTCCCAGAATCATTACAACTGAGTAGATAATTCAAAATTCACTATGTTTCCTAAATTTTCGGAATTGTGCCACATTTAAGCTTAGAAAATAACCTATGAATAACTGCTTTATTCTTTTTGAAAAATGACTCCTGTTCTCGTTTCATTCCTTCGTCTGAGACGACAACTTATATTTATCTTCTTTCTCAGAAGTCTTCACACAATTTTTTATCATTTATTAAATATGTATTTCCATGTAACCTCCTGTTTCCTCGACTTTTCTTTTTCTTCTTTTAATCAATTCGCCCCAAGCAATCATTGGATCCTGACGTTACTCGGAATGGATTTTCTGTTTTTTTTCTATGGATCTTTCTAGCAATTCACGTCAGCTTTAGTTACAATTATAAGTTTTTTATCTTTATTTGGAGTGGGCTTTCGTTTTTGATCTATGGTCCTATCTAGCAAAACTACTTTCTATTGTTTACAATCATTAGGTTCTAATCATTACTTGAAGTGGGTTTTCGCTTTTGTTCCATGGCTTATCTAGCAAGACTACTTTCTCTGGTTCACAATCATTAGGTTTTAATCATTACTTGAAGTGGGTTTTCGGTTTTGTTCCGTGGCCTATGTAGCAAGATTTTTTCTGTTGTTCATAATTATTCGGTCCTGATATTTTATTGAAGCGGTTATTCGTTTATCTTCTAATGTCCTACCGAAACAAATTTTATTTGTATTATTCACAATTATTAGGTCATGATATTTACTTGAATTGGGTTTTCGTCTTTGCTTTCTGGTCCTATCTAGCAATTCTTATTTGTATTTTTCAGAATTATTTGTTCCTTATTTTTACTTACAATGGGTTTTCGTTTTGTTTTTTTTGCGTTATGCCTTATCTAGCAAGATTACTTTGTATTGTTCTATTGTCATATCTAGCAAGTCTTATTTGTATTATTCACAATTACTAGGTCCTGATTTTTATCTGAAGTATGTTTTGTTTTTGTTCTATGGTCCTATCTATACAGACATCTTTCTTTTCACATTTATTAGGTCCTGCTCTTTACATGAAGTCGGTTTTCATTCTTGTTTTATGGTCCTATAAAGAAAAACTTCTTTCAATTGCTCACAATTATTATTATTAGGTCCTGATTTTTACTTGAAGCGAGTCTGTTCTATGGTCCTATCTAGCAAGATATGTTTGTATTCTTTACAATTATTGGGTCCTGAAATTTGCTTATAGTAGGTTTCTTTTTTTGTTTTTTGTTCCTATCTAAGAAGATTCTTTTTATTGTTCACAATTATTAGGTCCTGATCATTACTTAAAATATTTTTTGTTTTGTTGTCCTATCTTGCAAGTCTTATTTGTATCATAAAGAATTATTAGGCCCTGATATTTATTTACTTGAAATGGGTTTTCGTCTTTGTTTCCTGGTCCGAACTATCAGGTTTTATTTTTTTTTTTATTCACAATTATTACTTCCTGATTTTTACTTGGAGTGGGATTTACTTGGAGTGGGATTTTGTCTTATGGTCTTATCTAGCTGGACATCTATTTTTCGCAGTTATTAGGTCCGGATCTTTACTTGGAGTGGGTTTTGATTTTTGATTTTTGCTCCTATTTAAGAAGACGTTTTCTATTGTTCACAATTATTAGGTCCTGATCTTTACTTGAATAGGTTTAGCATTTTATTTTATGCTCCTATCTAGCAAGACTTATTTGCATTATCCAGAATTATTAGGGCCTGATCAGTACTTGAAGTGGGTTTTCGTTTTTGTTTTATGGTCCTCTCAAGCAGGTTTCATTTGTATTATTCACAATTATTACGTCCTGATCTTTACTTGGAGTGGGTTTTCGTATTTGTATTATCGTCTTGTCTCTTAAGCCTCCTTCGTATTTGTTACAATTATTAAAACCCTGATGTTTACTTGAAATGGAATTTCGTATCTGTTCTATGATCCTATTTAGCAAGATGTCTTTCTATTGTTCGCATTTATTATGTCCTGATATTTATTTGAATTAAATTTTAGTTTATGTTCTCTCGTTCTATCTAGTAAAGTCTTATTTCTATTATTCTATTATTCAATTATTAAGTCCTTAGAATGGGTTTTCGTTTTATTTTATCGTCCTATCTAGCAAGTCTTATTTGTATTATTCACAATTATTAGGTTCTGGATCTTTATTTGGTGTGGGTTTTCCCTTTTTATTTTATCGTCCTATCTAGCAGGTCTTATTTGTATTTATTCACAATTATTAGGTTCATCTTTATTTGGTGTGGGTTTTCCCTTTTTATTTTATCGTCCTATCTAGCAGGTCTTATTTGTATTATTCACAATTATTAGGTTCTGATCTTTATTTGGTGTGGGTTTTCCCTTTTTATTTTATCGTCCTATCTAGCAGGTCTTATTTGTATTATTCACAATTATTAGTTCTTGATCTTTATTTGGTGTGTGTTTTCCTTTTTTATTTTATGGTCCTATCTACAGGTCTTATTTGTATTATTCACAATTATTAGGTTCTGGATCTTTATTTGGTGGGTTTTCCCTTTTTATTTTATGGTCCTATCTAGCAGTCTTTTTTTGTATTAACAATTATTCAAGAATTATTAGGTTCTGATCTTTATTTGGTGTGGGTTTTCCCTTTTATTTTATCGTCCTATCTAGCAGGTCTTATTTGTATTATTCACAATTATTAGGTTCTGATCTTTTATTTGGTGTGGGGTTTTTCCTTTTTATTTTATCGTCCTATCTAGCAGGTCTTATTTGTATTATTCATGGCAACACTATTAGGTTCTGATCTTTATTTGGTGGGGTTTTCCTTTTTTATTTTATGGTCCTATCTAGCAGGTCTTTTTGTATTATTCAGCAATTATTAGGTTCTGATCTTTATTTGGTGTGGGTTTTCCTTTTTATTTTATGGTCCTATCCAGCAGGTCTTTTTTGTATTATTCACAATTATTAGGTTCTGATCTTTATTTGGTGTGGGTTTTCCTTTATTTTAATGCCCCATTCAGGCGGTCTTATTTGTATTATTCACAATTATTAGGTTCTGATCTTATTTGGTGTGGCTTTCCTTTTATTTTATCGTCCTATCTAGCAGGTCTTATTTGTATTATTCCACAATTATTAGGTTCTGATCTTTATTTGGTGTGGGTTTTCCTTTTATTTTATGGTCCTATCTAGCAGGTCTTTTTTGTATTATTCACAATTATTAGGTTCTGATCTTTATTTGGTGTGGGTTTCTCCTTTTATTTTATGGTCCCATTCTAGCAGGTCTTTTTTGTATTATTCACAATTATTAGGTTCTGATCTTTATTTTATGTGGGTTTTTCCTTTTTATTTTATCGTCCTTATTCAGTGGTCTTATTTGTATTATTTTACAATTATTAGGTTCTGATCTTTTATTTTTGGTGGGTTTTCCCTTTTTATTTTATGGTCCTATCTAGCAGTAGTCTTTTTGTATTATTCAAGCAATTATTAGGTTCTGATCTTTATTTTGTGTGGGTTTTCCCTTTTTATTTTATGGTCCTATCTAGCAGGTCTGTTTGTATTATTCACAATTATTAGGTTCTGTTCTTTATTTGGTGTGGGTTTTCCCTTTTTATTTTATCGTCCTATCTAGCAGGTCTATTTGTATTATTTACAATTATTAGGTTCTGATCTTTATTTGGTGTGGGTTTTCCCTTTATTTTATGGTCCTATCTAGCAGGTCTTTTTTTGTATTATTCACAATTATTAGGTTCTATCTTTTATTTGGTGGGTTTTCTCTTTTATTTTATGGTCCTATCTAGCTTTATTCTATTTAGCTTATTCACAATTATTAGGTTCTGATCTTTATTTGGTGTGGGTTTTCCTTTTTATTTTATCGTCCTAGTATCTAGCAGGTCTTATTGTATTATTCACAATTATTAGGTTCTGATCTTTATTTGGTGTGGGTTTTCCCTTTTTATTTTATCGCCCCATCTAGCAGGTCTGGTTTGTATTATTCAGCAATTATTAGGTTCTGATCTTTATTTGGTGTGAAGCCTTTCCTTTTTATTTTATCGTCCCATCTAGCAGGTCTTATTTGTATTATTTACAATTATTGCTCCCGATCTTTTATTTGGTGGTTTTCCCTTTTATTTTATGGTCCTATCTAGCAGGTCTTTTTTGTATTATTCACAATTATTAGGTTCTGATCTTTATTTTGGTGTGGGTTTTCCCTTTTTATTTTATCGTCCCATTCATAGGTCTTATTTGTATTATTCACAATTATTAGGTTCTGATCTTTATTTGGTGTGGGTTTTCCCCTTTTTATTTTATCGTCCTATCTAGCAGGTCTTATTTGTATTATTCACAATTATTAGTTCTGATCTTTACTTGGTGTGGGTTTTCGTTTTTTCGTTTTTTTCTATTATGATCCTTTCTAGCAAGAATTATTCTATTTTTCACAAGTAAAAGATCCTGATTTTTACTCGATTTTCGTAGCCAGACTTCTTTGTATTTTTCAAAATTATTAGTTCCTTATCTTTAGTTAGAATTCCTTTTCATTTTTGTTCTATTGTCCAACCTGGCAAGTCTTCTTTTTATTGTTCACAATTATTAGATTTTCATATTTACATGGAGTTGTTTTTCTTTTTTAGTTCTGTGGTCTTGTTAAGCAAATCTTGTTTGTATTTAGAATCATTGGGTCCTGATCTTTGCTTTAGGATCTAATAATTCTGAATACAAGCAAGATTTGCTCAATCTGATCTTTGCTAGAAAAATATTGGGTACTAAAAATATCAATGTCATACTATCTGGTTTTGGTGTGTTTGAAATAGTGCGTCCTGTTACTGTAACTTCAAGTCGCAAAACGAGAAACATTGACTTTCCTGCCTAACGATATCTCGTGAATTTCTCGTCAGATTGCCTGACTAATTTTTATTCTTGTGAATAGTCATAAATAATTTTACTGTATTTTTTCTTTTGGACAAAAGCAGATAACATTTTGCCTCTCGCTACAGGCTCCAACTTGTTATACTGTTGATTCTAATCAAATACGCCTAAAATTACCTGATATTAAAGAGAAATTGTTATGTCGTCAATTATAAATGAATAACTCAACAACAGAATCAGAATATAAGTTGTATTCCGCGGAAAGACGGTTAGTAAGTACAGAAGTGATTAGAAATATTTTCAATAGAAAGATACAAGAGTCCAATCCGTCGTAAGACGTGTGTATACGTGATTACTTCCGGTACGCCACCGGAAGTGTGACTAACTCTTCACTGACTCGCACTGACTCTTCAGTAACTCATTAGAGACTCTCAAATGACTCTCTACGACTGTATTTACTAGCCTTCCCACGCAAGGCTGGATGTGACACATGGTCATTTTATTGTGGGTATTCCCGGCCATATAGCCGGGCCAAAAAATGTCTGTCTATTTTTCCCCAGTCGTGGTTCTACCGTTCGGCGGAACCACGACTGGGTTATTGCTCTCTGCTCGGAAGCAGAGAGCGCCCTCTACCCGAAGGCAGAGAACTGACAGTGTCGTAGAGTCGTCAGTCTAGTGACTCTCTACGACTGTATTTACTAGCCTTCCCACGCAGGCTGGATGTGACACATGGTCATTTTATAGTGGGTATTCCCGGCCATATAGCCGGGCCAAAAAATGTCTGTCTCTTTTTCCCCAGTCGTGGTTCTACCGTTCGGCGGAACCACGACTGGGTTATTGCTCTCTGCTCGGAAGCAGAGAGCGCCCTCTACCCGAAGGCAGAGAACTGACAGTGTCGTAGAGTCGTCAGTCTAATGACTCGGTCCGACTCCCCTGGAGAGAATCCACCATTGCTATATATAGCAATGGGAACAGTCCATTTGTAGTCAAATAGGAGCGGCGCCCTAACAGAAATTAACAGTATATAGTAATTAAGTGATTCGAACTTTGTTAAATAGTAAACAGTAAGGATTTCCTCATAGTTGTTTCACATTTTAATAATTTCGTAATTGTTTATAAGTTTATGAATAAAAAATTATTTTCATATTTATTACTTTGTGGTGCAGTGGATATCGGCTCGGAAAGAGAAATCGGGGAGCTAAGTTCGAATTCCATTTGAATTCATTGCATTCACTTACGCGCAAATACCCTTGGGAAAGGTATTAGTCCGTCTCTTCCTTCCAGTTATGGGTTAAATAACAGGACAGAGTGGGGTCTGTAGCCTTGGTCGGCAACCAGTCTACCGCAGAAAGCAATGGTAACCTACTGCAGGATAATCTTCTGCCCAGTCATTCATGTCTCTTTCGAGACATGATCGCCCAAGTGTGTTTCACCTATGGCACTTAACTGACTGACTTTATAAAATGGTAATTGATAAATATTACATGTTTGTAGTTTAAATCGTATTAGCTTTTACAATTTTGTAATTGTAAAATTATCCCTTTAAATTTGTTGTGGTCGATTTGTGTTCAGAATCCTCGTAGTAAACTTGTTGTGGTGATTCAGGGTATACGTGTACGTGATTTCGAGTCTTCGTCGCCAATTTTTTATGGATTTCGGATGAAGAACCGCACAAAATAATAAGCAACAAAAACAGATTTGGAGATAGAAAAAGTAGGTTATATTGAACGTAATATACAAACTGGAACGCAGGTTAGTCAATTCAGGAATATTATTAGTAGAAATAATTATATACAAGTCTTGAAATGAAATAGTATGTCCGGGTAACTTATTCTAGCTGAGTAAGGCTCAGAGCTAATCTGGTCTCTGGGTAACTTCGGTATCTTTCGGAACTCTTCGATAACTGTAACGGATCTCTACGATTACTCTCCTCTGTAAACTGCAACTACAACTGAGATTCCAGATCCAACTTCCAACTGCTTTTCTCACTTTGACAGGATTATATGTACATTCCAGAAGTTGAGTAAAATATTAAAAAAACAGGACAATTTCGATAGAAACAAAGAAGAGAGTACCGGATTGCTATATGATGTCGGTTCTTTAATATGGCAGTGAATGTTTGACAATATCTTCGAAGATGAAAGAAAAACTTGAAGCTGCTGAAATGTGTTTCTACAAAAAGATGCTGCAGATATCATGGACCGAGCATGTGAGCAATGATGAGGTATTGGAAAGGATGGAGACGAAAAGGAAATTAATACTGAGCATCAGGAAGAGACAACTAAAGTTCCTGGGACATGCAATGAGGAAGGAGGGCTTGGAGAACCTGTTACTACCAGGCCAGATAGAGAAAAAAGAGACAGGGGAAAGCAGCTGATAACATATTTGAAGGACTTGATCAGGTGAATGATGGAACGAGTGTTGCATGGTGCAACAGGAGAAAGTGTACTAAGAGCCACCGGGGGAAGGGAGATGTGGAAAGTCATGATTTTCAAGTAGATATATATACACATTGTGTTAAGAATTTCGAATATAAAATATAAATATATAAGTGTTTTTTATGAGAAGACTTTTGTGTTTTGTTTGAACTTTTCATACATTTATGTTGTCACATGTTTCTGCACAATGATCCTTATCAGTCAGTTAAATGCCATACGTGATACACACTTTGGGCGATCATGTCTCGAAAGAGACATGACTGACTGGGAAGAAGATTATCCCGCAGTAGGTTGCCATTTCTTTCTGCGGTAGACTGGTTGCCAGCCAAGGCTATAGAACCCAATCTGTCCTGTTATTTGACTCATAGCTAGAGGGGGAAAAGATGCATGATATTATTAACTAGTAATTAGTGGGGGATCAGTTTATTACTTCATAACAATATAAAACTGATCCCCCTCTTTATACCCAGTAGATGCCTTAATCATGATTCCAACTGTTATATTCAGTCAGTTAAGTACAATACGTGATACACGCTTTGGGCGATCATGCCTTGAAAGAGACATGAGTGACGGGGCAGAAGATTATCCCGCAGTAGGCTGCCATTGCTTTCTGCAGTAGACTGGTTGCCGACCAAGGCTATAGAACCCAATCTGTCCTGTTATTTAACCCATAACTGGAAGGAATAGAGGGATTAATACCTTTCCCAAGGATATTTGCGCGGAAGTGAATACAAGGAATTCAACTGGAATTCGAACTCGGCACCCCGATTTGTCGTTCCGAGTCGATATCCACTGCACCACAACACACATACTTAAAACATGACGTATGTGAGAAACAGAAATTTCGTTTAATTTTAAGATGTTGCGTTGAAAATAATCTGATCTGTGCTTAATTATTAAAAGAAAAGAAAGGTTCAGTTTTCGATGTTCAAGTATTAAAATTTATATTAGTCTAGAAAGTAAAATCGTCGAGAGGTGTTCAAATTCTAACCTCGTCTAATATGTTCGTTTTATATAAAATACCCTAAAGAAATGCATAACGTCTTTTCTTCTCTCGCATCCCAACTGTGGGTTAAATAGTGTAGACGTAGCTGTTCATTTTTGGGATTTGGCCAGAATGAGAATTTTTTCTAAATTCAAAAGTGTAGAGGCGAAAACTGGAACATATTTCACTCCTTGCTCCGGAAATCATCGTAAATCACCAATTGTGAAAAAAAGATCCGTGTATTCAGGACCACCTTCGCGCTAAAGCGACGTGGCATTAATTTAATAATAGAAGTAACCTATGGAGAGACATGATCGCCTAGGTTTTACCCATGGATTTTTGTTCTGCGTATTCAGGGAGTGTAATAGCAATTAGGTACAGGAACTGAGAGAGTCGAATTCGAATGTCGATCGACTTCTACTTGGATGAGGCATGAAACAATCCTTTCCTCCCAACACTCAATATTCGCTAAATATTATGGTAAACAATGCTCTCTAACCGTGGTTGCCAACCC
Organism: Ascarosepion bandense; assembly: GCA_037127315.1. Classification (NCBI taxonomy): domain Eukaryota; kingdom Metazoa; phylum Mollusca; class Cephalopoda; order Sepiida; family Sepiidae; genus Ascarosepion; species Ascarosepion bandense. Next base: position 1,977,439 of record JBBBDQ010000830.1, read on the forward strand.
GTCTAGTAGATGGACAAGTTTTAATTCATAACTCTGACGCATGAAGCTGTACAAAAATGGTTAAACATGGAAAGCAGATATATATGCATTATGGTGCCCTCCTACGAGGAATGGACTCTTCCTCTCGCTACATATAGATTATTTGCATGACTTCCGGAGAGCAGTTAACGAGCAGTTGACTGCCTTGCGTATTGTCGAACTCTCTGCCTTCGGGCTGAAAGTAATAACCCAGTCGAGGCTCCGCCGAAGGGTAGAGTCTCGACTGGGGAAAATTAGACATAAATTTTGGCTCGGGCTATATGGCCCGGGGAACCCACATTAAAAAGGCCTTGTGCTACATTTTGCCTTAAGTGTGAAGGCGACTGAATACTACAGTTAATGAGCAGTTAATTGCCTGGCGCATTGTCGAGCTTTCTGCTTTCGGGCGGAGTGTATTAACCCAGTCGAAGCTCCGCTGAAGGGTAGAGTCTCGTCTGCGGAATATTATACGGGAATTTTGGGCCGGGCTTTATGGCCCGGATTACCCACAGTAAAAAGGCCTTAATTTTGTCTTAAGTGGGAAGACGAATAAATACTGCAGTTAAAGAGGAGTTACGAGTAGTCAAGTACAGCAGTTAACGACAGCTACTAGTCAGGCAGTGTAATAATACCTTCAGACTTACTTATTTCTATATTACTTATTATTAACACTTCTTTTTGGTATCTTGTTTCTTGTTTTACTAATACACTGTTTTGAACCTACCTTCTTGTTTCACCACTACTCTACAACAAATTGGCAACGAAGATGTACAACAATATATAAAACTAAAACTCGTGAGATTCCAACACATGAAAAATCGCGCTTTTAAGATAACATTTATTTGTTCTTCTTCCTTTTTTCGCTCTTAACATCGGAAGGGTCTTTTGGGGCGAACGACGTCCTCAGTTGTCGACCATTCTCCTCCGTCTATCTCAGTCGTATGCCAGTGCTTGGGATTCCGTGAATGGGTTCTTAGTGCACTCATCCCTCTCTAGGCTAGACGACAGTTGATGTCCTCCAGCTAGTTCGCCCTTCCATGGTTGCGAACCTCGTGACCGTTGTAGTTCATCTGAGGAAACCTTGCCCCTGTGACCTGTATTTTTCTATCAGTAGCGCCGAGTTAACACACCTCCTCACGTGAGTTTATCCTGCCAGCTGAAACGTTTTACTGGGTCATGGCACCTTTTTTGTGCCGTCACGTGAAAGAATTAGGAGACAGTTTTGAGGACCACTGATGCCCGTCCACTCGAATGTGCAGCATGCCAAACATCTAAAAAATATTTGAAAATAAATCCTCGTGTTGCGGTGGATATCAACTCGGAACGACAAATCGACTAGACGAGTTCGAATTCCAGTTGAATTCTTTGCATTCACATACGCACAAAGACCCTTGGGAAAGGTATTAATCCGTCACTTCCTTCCAGTTATGGGTTAAATAACAGGACAGATTGGGCACTATAACCTTGTTCGGCAACCAGTCTACCGCAGAAAGCAATGGCAAACTACTGCGGGATAATCTTCTACCCAGTCAGTAATGTCTCTTCCGAGACATGATCGCCCAAGCGTGTATCATGTATGGCACTTAACTAACTAATCAAAAACTTACAGTTAATAAATAGTTTATATGGTTAAATAAATCATTTACATGGTTAAATAAATAATTTATATGGTAAATTAAATAAAATAAACTGGCTAGTTGTCATACGAAATCATTACCTTGAAATTCGAATTAAAAGAAAAGAAAAGAACAGATTTATTATACCAAATACCATTTATGAAAGTTATGTTTGAAACATACTACATTTATACGAAAGTTATATTTGAAATATACTACATTTATACGTAAGTTATATTTGAAATATACAAGATTTATATAAAAGTTATGTTTGAAAAATACTACATTTATACATAAGTTGTATTTGAAATATACTACATTTATTTGTAAGTCATATTTGAAATATACTACATTTATATGAAAGCTATGTTTGAAATATACTACATTTATATGAAAGTTATATTTTAAATATATTACATTTATAAGTATGTTACATTTGAAATATACAACATTTATTTGTAAGTTGTATTTTTAAATATAGTACATTTATACGAAAGTTATATTTGAAATATACTACATTTACATGTAAGTTATATTTGAAATATACTACATATATACGTTATAAATTATAAGTTATATTTAAAATATTCTACATCTGTATGAAAGTTATGTTTGAAATATACTACATTTATACGAAAGTTATATTTGAAATAAGCTACATATATAGGTAAGATATATTTGAAACATACTACATTTATCCGTGAGATATATTTGAAATATACTGCATATATTTGTAAGTTATTTTTGAAATATAGTACATTTATATGAAAGTTATATTTGTAATATACTACATTTACATGTAATTATATTTGAAATATATTACATTTATACGAAAGTTATATTTGAAATAGACGACATTTATGTAAGTTATATTTGAAATATACTACATATATATGAAAGGTATATTTGAAATATATGCATTTATATGTAAGTTATATTGGAAATGTACTACATTTATACGGATGTTATATATGAAATATATACATTTATGTGTAGGTTATATTGGAAATATTGTAGATTTATATGAAAGTTATATTTGAAATATATTATATTTATATGTAAGTTATATTTGAAATATACTACATATATCTGTAAGTTAGATTCGAAATATGCTAAAATTATACGAAAGTTATATTTGAAATATATTACATTTAAACGAAAGTTATGTGTGAAATATATTACACTTATATGAAAGCTATGTTTGGAATATACTACATTCATATGTAAATTATATTTGTAATATTCTGCATGTATACAAAAGCAATATTTGAAATATACGATATTTATACGAACGTTATATTTGAAATATACTACATTTATATATAAGTTATATATGAAATATACTACATTTATATGAAAGTTATGTTTGAAATATAATGCATTTATATGTAATTTATATTTGAAATATACTACATTTGTACGTAAGTTATATTTGAAATATACTACATTTGTACGTAAGTTATATTTGAAATATACTACATATGTCTGTAAGTTAAATTCGAAATATGCTAAAATTATACAAAAGTTATTTTTGAAATATACTACATTTCAACGAATGCTATGTGTGAAATATATGACATTTAAATGAAATTTTTGTATGAAATATACTACATTTATATGTAAATTATATTTGTAATATTCAACATTTATACATAATTTATATCTGAAATATAATACATTTATATGTAAGTTAAATTTGAAATATATTACATTTATACGAAAGTTATATTTGAAATATACTACATTTACAAGTAAGATATATTTGAAATATACTACATTTAAACGTAAGTTATATTACAAATATTCTATATTTATTTGTAAGTTATATTTGAAATATAGCACATTTATTTGAAACGTATATCTGAAATATACTACATTTATATGTAAGCTATCATTGAAATATACTACATTTATAGGAAAATTATATTTGAAATATACTAGATTTATATGAAAGTTATACCTGAAATATAGTACGTTTATATGTAAGTTATATTTGAAATGTACTACATTGATACGAAAGTTATATTTGAAATATACTACATTTATAAGTAAATTATATTTGAAATATACTACATTTATCCGTAAGTTATATTTGAAATATACTACATTTAGTTGTAAGTTATATTTGAAGTATAGTACATTTATATGTAAGTTATATTTGTAATATATTGCATTTATATGTAAGTTATATTTGAAATATATATTTATACGTAGGTTATATTTGAAATATAATATATTTATATGTAAGTTATATTTGAAATATACTGCATTTATACGAACGTTTACTTAAAATAAACTACATTTATATGTACGTTATATTTGAAATATACTAAAATTATACGCAAGTTATATTTCAAATATACTACATTTATTTCTAAGTTATATTTGACATATAGTAGATTTATATGTAAGTTATATTTGAAATGTACTACATTTATCTGTAAGGTATATTCAGAACATACTACAATTATACAAAAGTTATATTTCAAATATACTACATTTAAACGAAAGTTATGTGTGAAATATATTACATTTATATGAAAGTTATGTTTGAAATATACTACATTTATATGTTAGTTATATTTGTAATATTCTACATTTATACAAATGTTATGTTTGAAATATACTACATTTATATGTAAGTTATATATGAAATATATTTCATTTATACGAAAGTTATATTTACAATATATTACATTTATATGTAAGATATATTTGAAATATACTACATTTAAACGTAAGTTATATTAGAAGTATAATACATTTATTTGTGAATTATATTTGAAATATACTACATTTATATGAAAGTTATATCTGAATTATACTACATTTATATGCAATTCATATTTGAAATATTCTACATTTATTTGTAAGTTATATTTGAAATATACTATATTTATGCGAAAGTTATATTTGAAATATACTACACTTATATGTAAGGTATATTTGAAATATACTACATTTATGCGTAAGGTATATTTGAAATATACTACATTTATTTGTAAGTTACATTTGAAATATAGTAGATTTATATGAAAATTTTATTTGAAATATAACACATATTTATGTGAGTTATATTTGAAATATACTACATTTATACAAATGTTATATTTGAAATATACTAAATTTTTAAGTAAAGTATAGTTAAATATCTACATTTATACGAAAGTTATATTTGAAATATACAACATTTATACGTACGTTATATTTGAAATATACTACATTTATACGAAAGTTATATTTGAAATATACTAAAATTGTATGTATGTTATACTTGAAATATGCTGCAGTTATACTAAAGTTATATTTGAAATATACTCCAATTTATATATAAATTATATTTGAAATATTCTTCATTTAAAATTAAATTATATTTATTTGTCAATTATATTTGAAATATAATATATTTATATGCAAGTTATATTTAATATATACTATATTTATATGTAAGTTATATTTGAAATATTCTACATTCATCTGTAAGTTTTATTCGAAATATACTACATTTATACATAAGATATATTTGAAATATTCTACCTTTATAAGAATGTTATATTTGAAAAATACGACATTTATATATAAGTTATATTTGAAATATTCTACATATACACGTAAGTTATATTTGAAACATACTACATTCACATGAAAGTTATGTTTGAAATATAATACATTTATATGAGATTTTTGTTTCAAATATACTACATTTATATGAAAGATATGTTCGAAATATACTACATTTATATGAAAGTTCTGGTTGAAATATAGTACATTTATATGTATGTTATATTTGTAATATACTACATTTATATGTCAGTTATATTTGAAATGTACTATATTTTTACGTAAGTTGTATCTGAAATATACTACATTTATTTGTAAGTTACATTTGAAATATAGTACGTTTATATGTAAGTTATAATTCAAATATACTACATTTATATGTGAGTTATATTTGAAATATACTATATTTATACGAATGTTATCTTTCAAATATACTACATTTATATGTAAGTTATATTAGAAATATAATATGTTTATATGTAAGATACAATTGAAATATAATACATTTATATGAAAGTCATGTTTGAAGTATTCTACATTTATATGGAAGTTATGTTTGAAATATACTGCATTTATATGAAAGTTATGTTTGAAATATACTACATTTGTATGTAAGTTACATTTGAAACATACAACATTTATACGAAACTTATATTTGAAAAATACTACATTTATATGTAATTATATTTGAAATATACTCCATTTATACGAAAGTTATATTTGAATTATACTACATTTGTATTAATGTTATATTGAAATATACTAAATTATATAAAATTATATTTGAATATACTACATTTATATGAAAATTATATTTGAAATATACTACATTTTTATGTAAGTTATATTTGAAATATACTACATTTATGTGTAAGTTATGTTTGAAATATACTACATTTGTATGAAAATTATAATTGGAAATAGTACATTCAAGTTAAGTAAATTATACTTTGTTGATCACGTATATAAGTGTGTTCAACATTAGAAATTTTGGTTATAAAAAATGAGGCTTTAAAATGTAATTCCTAGGACACAAGTAATATTGAAAATACAGACCGGCTTCACCCTATTATAGAAACATACTGTCTGTAAAATGTGTCTGCATCATTAGTTGAAAAATGCAATTCTCGCCTGCCTAATGGGATGATCGGTTCCCATGAAAGTTTTCTTTTAAAGAATATTTTCAATGGTTTTATTAATATTTTTCGACTCAAACAAGAAGCTGTTTCGAAGACAAATCTGTCCTTTGATAAAATTATACGAAGTTAGTTGCGTCAATAATTTTTCACCACCACTTCGTATTATTTTTACGTAGTATTTCTTTGAAAAGTGTAAAGTATCAATCTGAAGTTTATCCATCCGTTTCAAGAACTAGAATTGTGGAATCGATGCACGTTCAAAAGTAAAAAAATAAGATAACTATTGTTCATATTAATTAATTGTATCGTTATTCCAAATACTTTTCTGTCATTCTCTATCGTCCACCTTTTAGCTAAACTGTTTACTTTCCTAAGATAACGATACGATTCCATCGATAATACGCTTAAGGTATCTACATTCTTTTCCGTCAGTGAAATACGGTGTTATTATATCACGGATATAATAATGCCCATAACGGAGAAATACAAATAGAAGAATGAAGCATTCTGCGTAGCTCGCTCCCCACCGTTATATTACTATAACTGCTACTATAACAAGCAAGGGAAATTAAGATAAAATAAATCTTCTCTGTACCGTGTCAGGACTTTGGCAATCATGGCTCATCACAGTTTACTATCCTTTGTTACACTTAATAAATTTTGTCCTTTTCTTATCTACATATTCAGAAGTTAATAATAGCTGGCAATGTTTACTTTGTAGCGGATAAGAAATTAATTAAAATCAACCTTCTTCTTAAAATTCCGACAATGTTAGAAGGGATGAAATTTTTTTTTAAATAATTAAAAATTACTTTGGTTTTTCCTCTTAATAATAGTGTAAACATTTTGATGGGAAAAAATCGTTTTTTTTTTTAGTTTGCGGCCTTTTTTATTTATGCTATACTGTTTTTCTTTTTCGATTTAGTGAAGGTACCTAACAGTGCAGCCGACAGAATCAAAAACAAATAACGAGCATGTGTGAAAGTAAAAATATATTAAAAGTTACCCATCGCACTATATATATATATATATATATAGATATATATATATATATATATATATATGTTGAAAGTTAAATATCTTAACAGAAAATGAGATTTTGTTTTGTATATATTTCTTTTTTTAAGTCTATGTCACTTCAGCAGTTACGCAATAATGGCTCTCTAGTATGAGCTTTTGTAATATCTGTGAATCACCGTGTTGTTGTATCGCCAATGTGGATACGATACACGGAGAAAGTGTGCTGCAATATTATCCAGTACAATATCTGGTTCTAAACGGCTATACACAGAACAGTACAAAATAATTAAAAATTACTTTGATCTTTCTTCTTAATAATAATATAATTTTGATGGAAAAAGGTCGTTTAATTAGGTTTTGGGCCTTTTTTTATTCATACTATATGTTGTTTTTCAGCGATTTAGTGCAGGTATCTAGGTAACCTAAGTAATGATTCATTTGACGAAATATTCAATATAAAATTACTATGGCGACAAGCTGAACGACTGACTTGTTTTGATTAAAGGCAAGAAAATTTAAGTTGAAGAAAATAGGAGTTAAAAATAAAAAGAATTAAATAATGTTGAACAAATGACAACTTGCAAGGTAATATGGACGAACTTAACATCGGATGGGAAGATAAAAGGCTGGGAAAAAGAGAGTCGTATCTGTTGACCCGAGCCGAGCGATTCTAAGAAACTTGGGTCAAAGCACAAACAGGATGAATGCTGAGGGTAACGACACACTCTCAGTGAATTCATTAGGTTATGCCGCCATTAGAGCAGACAGTTACAAGATGGACATCACGTTGGCGCCGTAAGTAGCGAGGCAATTAAATATTTAGTAAGTAAATGAATTGGGGAGGAATGAGGTTGTCTTTGTAATCGCATATCTGGAAAGATTCACAGGCCGATAACACACACACACACACACACATATGTATACATATAAAGGCAAAAGATTTTTTTTTATCAGCGTCTTTCAGCATCTGATGTAGTTTACCAAAGGATGAAACGCGTCAGGAAATAAATGGTCTAATTTTGTATTTTTTCAGATTGTCTTTTTACATTATATATATATTAAACTTTTCTGTTACACTCAATGGTGTGGGTCAGTCAGTTAAGTGCCATACGTTAAACACGCCTGGGCGATCATGTCTCGAAAGAGACATGACTGACTGGGCAGAAGATTATCCCGCAGTAGGTTGCCATTTCTTTCTGCGGTAAACTGGTTACCAGCCAAGGCTATAGAACCCAATCTGTCCTATTATTTAACCCATAACTGGAGGGAAGAGACGGATTAATACCTTTCCCAAGGGTATTTGTAAGTGAATGCAATGAATTCAAGTGGAATTCGAACTCTGCTCCCCGATTTCTCGTTCCGAGAGCGAATATCCACTGCACCACAACGCACATGGTGTGGGTAAGGCAGCGTTTTTGCTGTTTCCGTCACAAACATTTTTTTTTTTTTTTTTTTATGGCGCAGGTTTAACAACCCCCAAACCTGGGGGTAGTTGATTTTCTAAGTGTAGCTTAGACGTGACAAGCGAAAGTAGGGGGTACCCAGTGAGAATCGAGTCATGATGATTCTAGCGAGACAAGCTTGATAGCCATTACACCACGCCGAGGTACTCATACACACACACACACACACACACACACACACACACACACACACACACACACACACACACACACACACACACACACATATATATATATATATATATATATATATGCTTTTATAAACCATTGTAACAAACATTACAATATAAAGTTCTACGTTGTATCGAGCATTCTTTATAAAAGTAAATGCATGAACAGTGGATTTAAAACCTAGACGCTCCATAACTTTCTTACAATAGTGTATATATATATATATATATATATATATATTCATATTGTTATTATTATTATCATTATTCTAACAATTTTATTATAAGTTGTTATAATAAAAACATTTTACATCGCTATACAAATGCTTCCATGTTTCAGTACTTTTAATTTTACTTCATCAGGCCATGGTTGGTTACTGGTGATAGGAATGATTCTTATGAAAATTTAAAAACAATTCGTTCCCCGTTTTCAGAAAGTTTTTATGCCACCCCCTTGACTCTCTCAAAATTGTCTTTAAATTTCCATAAGAATCAATCCTATTAATAATTATCATATATCTATATAACATATTTTATTATAACGACTTATAATAAAAATATTACAATATATATATATATATATATATATATATATATATATATATATATATATAAAATTTGTGTATTTATGCAGTCAATGTTCTTTTAAACATGTCAGATTAAATAAATTGCAAACATTATGTCTGCTTATTTTTAATAAAATGCGTTCATATTTAATGTTTCGCGGATTACAATTGAAATTGGGTAACTTGAGAAATTTATGATAATAACATCTGTCAGCGTTACAGCTCATTTCTGACGTCTTTACATCTTTTAGTTGATTATCTGTGAGTATGAACAGATTTTATTAAAAATAAGTAGACATAATGTTTACAATGTTTGCAATTTATTTACTCTAACACACGCACACGCACACACACACACACATATATATATATATATAAATATATTAATCATTTCACCCTAAGCAAGGCATTCCACTGCCACTTTTGCGCTTGGGGATACATAGGGGAAGGTAAATAGAAAGAGTGGTTAGATATAGGAAATGTCAGAAGGGGGTGATAGATAGTTGGGTCGGTGGGAAGAGTGTTTGAAAGAATGGAAGTTAGCTTGTTAGGAGGTGTCTATTGACCTTACATTTAAACTCCTGGAGATTGTAGCCGTCTGAGAAGCTGTCATGTGGAAGAGAATTCCATAGTCGGGAAGTGCGAGAAAAGAAACTGTTGGAGTAGAAGTTGCGGTTGCATTTTATCGGTTTCACTGTAAAAGGGTGGGATATAGTTGCTAATCTAGTATTTCGTGCAAATTCGAACCTAGGGGGCACCAGTGAGCTAAGTTCATCGGAGCAGAAGCTGTGAAAGTATTTATAGAAGAGACACAGGGAAGCCACGTCGCGCCGGTGAGAGAGAGAGACTGCAGGCGGTCTGCTAAGTCGGTATCGATCACATTACAGACCCTCCGCTGTACCTTGTCTAGAAGACCAAGAAGAATAGCAGGGGCACCCGACCAGATATGGCAACAGTATTCGATGCACGGGCGGATGGTAGATTTATAAATGTGCAGGATAGATTCAGAGAACCGACTTTATATATATATATATATATATATATATATATATATACCTTGAAAATTTCGATAAAAATGATGGAAACTGCGCCAGTTTGATAAAAACAAAAGAAATATTAATGTTATTATTTAGAGAAATGTCCAAAATATTTTTATTATTTTTTTCAATTTTTTTATCCTTTTTTACATGTTCAAATTTTGTTTAAAAAATCTCGTTTTTTTACATCAATAGATGTGTCAAAAATCAGAATAGAAAATGTGACGCTCTTTTTTTCATAAAAACTCATTGTTTTAGAAAGTTTTGAAAAGATCAAGTAATTGTCGGATTTTAATTAAATTTTCACAAATGAATGAAATTATTTTTGAAATTTTATTTTTTTAGTAAATCTTAATAAAAAAAATAATTTTGCTTCTGTTACCGCCACTTACTCAATTTTATTAAATTTCGATAAATTAAAATTCCACCCACTTCATATTTATATTAATGAAAAGCATGAGCCCTTTGATAATTTTAGAAATCTTTTTTTTTTTTTTTTAAGCAGGAACACCTGTTGCGGAGCCGATATCAGGTGAGTGAATCACCCTTACGAACTTTTGTATGTGTGAAGACAGCAAAGACAATGAGGAGACGGAGGGGAAGATGTTGAGTTTCAATGTCAATATTATTGTGGTAAAATTGACGAGCAAACAGTATCAAAAATCCAAAATAAGGCTGGAACGTCGACAACGTTTGGCAGGATCGGCACGGACTACAACGTTGTTGTCAGTCGGCGGGAATGTCATCAGTGTCTGGCATGAAAAGCACAGGCTGGGAAGTCGTCACCGTCTGGTAGGATCGACACAGGCTGGAATGTAGTCGTCAGTCAACAGGAAACGTCGTCAGCGTTCGATTTGATACGTTCAGCATGAACGCACGGGCAAAAACGTCGTTAGCGTCTGGCGTGAACGGCTTAGGCTGGAATATCGGCAGGGACGTCTTTGTGTGGCATGAACGTCGTCCTCGGCTGGCAGGACCGTCGTCAGCGTCTGGTAGGAAAGGTACAGGCTGGAAAGTTGGCAGCGTCTGGCAGGAACGACACATGCTGGAACATCGTCGACGGGCAGGAAACGTCGCATGTACAGCTCAAGCGGGAAAGTCGTCGTGGTCGTCAGGAAAGGCGCAAGCGAGAAGTCGTCGCTTGTCGGTAGGAACGTCCTCTTGCGTACACATCCGACCCAGGAAATTCAAGCAGAGAACGTGTTGGCAGGTCTCAACGCTCAACAGTCAGAGACCGCCTTCAGCAGGATGGAAGCAGCAGACCCGGCGATCTACAAGGGAGGCTTCTCTTTTCAAAAGAAGCAAGAGAAAGCCCAGAGAACTGACTTAATTCGGTAGACGGCAGTGGAAGAACGGAAAGCCGATAAAGGATGAGAGGGTAGATATGTGAGCCGTACACCTCCACTCTCTCCTTCAAGGAAAGAGTCTACAGTCGCACTGTTTCCTCGACCCACTTCCAAACTTTCGACAAATTTAACTCTAGTTGGAGGCCGGGACCGAAACAGAAACCGAGTAACTTGATCAGCCCGTCTGTCCAGGCGAAAGGCTCGGGGAGAAAAACTCCTCACACTCGCCCAATCGCAAGCCGACAGACTGGTCGCAGTTGAACTTGGTCCTCTTCACCTTCTTATAGCTTCAGATTTCTTTGCCGACTTCGTGTATCTCGGCAGCGTTCTTTACGAACACGGACACGTCGTCGGCATAGGCGGAATGCTTGGCTGGTCTGGAGACACCAGGCAAGGTATTCTCCCGAAACACCCGATTCGCCTTTAACTTGCGTAGGAAGGGCTCTAACGCAAGAATGTACAACATAGGCGAAAGCGGACAACCGGAACGAATGGAGCGAGACAAGGTGAAAGACTCCGGTTTCACGCCGTTTACCTCCATCAAGGCCTCCGGAGACTTGTATAGGAGGCGGATTCAGGAGCAAAATTGCGGCCCGAAGCCAGCGGACTCGAATGCCTTGGACTGATCTAAATTGATCAGCGCAGCTACACAGTTGACTTTTTCTATGGTCTGGCGAACCAAGTAAAGGTTATTTTGAATAGCTTTACTCTTCACAGCACAAGTCTGTTCAGGGCCAATCAGACTAGGTAGGACATGCTAAAAACGGTTCGCTAAAACCTTCACCAAAATCTCCAAATAATCAAAGGGCAAAAATTGCCTAACCCATCCTCTAACCTTTTGTCCTTGTGTAGCAACTTAACAACTCATCTGTTGAAGCTTTGTGATATATTACCATTCCTCAACCAGTGGTTGGACATCAGTACCAGCAGAGGAACGACAACGGGCGACAGCCTCAAGTGCACATCGCAGGAAAGACCATCCAGACCCGGCGTTTTGTCCCAGCCAGCTGAAGGATGTGTTAAATTTCCAATAACCAGTCATCGTAAGTTTGGTCTTGTCTTCTCGCACGATCTTATGGTCCGTGTAAACTACCGAATGGAAACTTGGACAACCTAAGAGCCCTACATCGACCCGGTCGATGTAGCTGGTACGAACTACCATGTCCGGGTCGCCGCTATTTGTCCAAGTTCATGCTCCCTGCCCTGCGTGTTCATTTCTAAACTTATCGACCACATGAAATCAGTCGATAATGTAGCTAAATGGTTTCACGTCACGGTTATAATTAGCCACCCTAGCCCCATTACGATCTAAGTCGGGATCGTAGACAGCACTCTAATTACCCGCTAGCGCTACCACCCATGACGTATTCAAAAACGACTCGATCCACCGAAAAAAGAATTCGCGCTCCGCCAGAGCGTTAGGCGCATAAACCCCGATGAAGTGAAGAAATTACTTTTATAGTGATATTCAAAACACAAATTTTGCCCTCCTGATCCGCAAACACAAGGGCACACGGCGCTATTAAGGACCTGGTGATCAGCCAAGAAACACCTCTGGGGCGGCCATCAAAATAGGCTGCCATTCATCCTCCCTTTTCTTTGCCATGGTGGCTTTCTGTAATACATTGGAGGCAGTTTTCTCCTGATGATTACTCTTAGTTGTGGTCAGTGTGGGTGATTGGTCGTTGGCAGGCTGTGAGCCAGAGGTTTTTTTTTTTATTGAGGCAGAAAGGGGCCAGGTGGCCTATTTTGCCACACTTTCAGCATGTGGCTTTCTACCAATTACAATGCTTGGCTCATATGCTTCTACTCTCCGAGCCGCAGACGGATTATTTACTCCCTCCGATGAGGTGAGATGTGCAAAAAAAGACACCAAAATGCCAACTACAGGTCGGAGAAACTAAAATAAAGCAATTAAATGAATTTAAATACCGGAGAATCGTGTTGAAAGAGGATGAAAATTGCGGCACTGAGATCCAAAACGCATAAACATGGCCAAGGGCGCATTTCAAAGGCTAACCAGAAGACTGAAAGACAGAAAAATCTCATTGGGAACAAAGAAAATAGTGCCGGATTGCGATGTGATGCCTGTCTTTCTGTATGGGAGTGAATGTTGGACGATCTCATCAAGTATAAAGGAGAGGCTTGAGGCAGCAGAAATGTGGTTTTATAGAAGGATGCTGAGGATACCACGAAACTGGGCACGTAACTAACAAAGAGAAGATGGAAACTTGGAGAAAAATCATACTTAATATAAGGAAGAAGCAGATGAGGTTTCTGGGACATGTAATGAGGAAGGAGGGCTGGAGAATTTAATACTCACAGAAGGAATAGAGGGAAAGAGAGACAGGGGAAAGCAGCGCGAGACCTACTTGATAGTCCTGAGCAAATGGATGACAGAGCGGGGTTTGGGAGAGATATCAAGAGGAAGAATTTTGAGAACCTGAAATTAGTAGTCATGGTCCAATTATCCGGCAATGTGACACACGTGATATGTCGATGAGACGCATTCTTAGCTTATTCTACACGCAATTCAGCGGTCATATTTGTTGCCTCGGAAGACTTTTTTTTTTTTAACCTAGCCTTAACCGCCAGAACTTGACCCTTCTTGATAAGCAAGAAGGCCAACTCTGCCTTAGCTAATATTATCACGGGACTTAATTACCTGGTCCACTTTTTCTCGACTACCGTTTGTGTTGCTCATGTAACTAGACTGAATCAATCATTATAATCAACCATTACAAACGAACTAATTTTTTATTTTAATTTATCCCACCAATTATTCCTAACCATAGCTCTGTCCCCGTCAATTCTCGCAGTAGCATTTCTAGAAGTTAATTCTGGAAATCTCGCTCACCAAATAATAATGCGTTCTAGACTTCCGCCATCCCAACAATTAGCTTATCTAAGTTTACTCAAACCCGTTCGAGCCTGTGATCATTTTTTTTTTCATAATCGTGTCGCTCCAAGCAAGGCATTTTACTGCCGCTGTTGTGCAGGGTGTTACATAGAAGGAATGTTATGAGAAGGAATGAGAGGTAGCAGGTGGTGTCAGGAAGAGAGTAGGAGAAGGAAGAGAATACGAATGAGAGTGGGGTGGACGAAGGAAAAGCATGAGAGAGAGAGAGATATGCAAGTTAATGAGATAGGAGATGACTACTGACTTTACATTTAAAATCTTGGAGATTTTAACTGTCGGGAAAGCAAGTGTGCAGAAAGGGAATTCCACAGACGGGAAGTGCGAGAAAAAAGCTGTTGGAGTATAATTTGCGTTTACAATTTATTGGTTTCACAGTAAAAGGGTGGGGCCTAGTTGCTAATCTTGTGGCTCGAGGAAATTCGTATATAGGGGGTACCAGTGAGCTAAGTCCATCGGAGCAGAAGCTGTGAAAGTATTTGTAGAAAAGACACAGGGAAGCCACACTGCATCGGTGAGAAAGCGACTGTATCCTAGCTCCCAAGTCGGGATCGATCACATTACAGATTCTCTGTTGGATTTGGTCGAGGACACCTAAGTCGATAGCAGGAGCACCCGACTAGATATGGCAGCAGTATTCAATGCATGGGCGGATGGTAGATTTGTATTCGTGCAGGATTGTTTCGGACGGGAAGAACTTCCTGGCCCTACACAGAGAACCGACTTTCTTAGCAGCGGATTTAGCTATGAATTCTATATAGTTATTCCACCTGAAGTCTGATGTGAGAGTTAATCCGAAGAAAAGCAGCGGGGAGAATCCTGATTCATGTTAATGGGCGGGAGGAACAATTGTTTGTGGTGGTTATTAGATAGCAGCTTCGTTTTGGAAGCATTAAATTTAACGAGCTATTTCTTACCCCAGCAGCGAGGTTTACTTTGTTAGCGTCGGTAGATTTTTGATCGAGACGAGAGTAAATCGTAGTGTCGTCAGCATATATGCCCACTTGGGATCTTATTACATCTGGGAGATCGTTAATATAGATAAGGCTTGTCTGTTCAATACTACCCTCATTGTATGGTTTGAAAGGAAGGTGTAGATTAGGTCAAACAATTTTCCAGTTATACCATAGCCCTGCAGCTTGCATAGAAGGCCAGCATGCCAGATCTGTCAAACGCTTTGGAGATGTCAAGGGCAACAGTTCAGGCTTCGCCGTTTTTGTCGAGGGCCTGGTGTATATACTCAGTGATGGTCGTTAGCATATCAGCAGTAGACCTGGTGAAGTGGAATTCATACTGTTTGTCCGAGAAGAGTCTGTGGGCTGTGAGGTGCTGTACCACCTCGACGTTGATGATGGCTTCTAACACTTTGCCAAAGATCGATAGGAGGCTGATAGGGCGATAATTAGCGGAGTCAGAGGGTTCTCTAATGTTTTTTATATATAGGAACCACGGACGAGGATTTCCAGCAGACAGGAAAGCAGGAAGCAGAAAGGCAGTAGTTATAGAGTTTAGAGAGAACAGAGGAGAGTTCAGGAGCACATTTCTTTAGGACAATGATGGGTATTCCGTCGCCAAAGCTCGCCTTATAGGGGTAAAGATTAGAAATTATTTTGGAGACCACCGAGGGAGTAATTATTATGTCAGTCAGTTGGGTCTGGGTTCGGAGAGGGAAGTCTAGTACAGATACTCCAGACGAGTTCAGTGTCGAGTTAGTGGAGAATCCGCGAGCGAAGCACTTAGCCTTGTCTGTTGAAGAGGTGAGGGCCTCAAATTCGTTGATTAGAGTGGGGATTGAGGGCTTAAAGCTGTTTAGCACGCTTTTACAAACCCTCTAGTAGCCTTTGGAGCCGAACTTACGGGATGCTATGCGTTGCTTCATTCTGGCTGCAAACATCAGCTTAGCTCCTTTAAGTACCTTCTTGCATTCATTGCGAGCCAAGGCAAAAAGGCGCCTGTTATGGTCTGACGCTTGACTTCGGTAAAGCCGAAAGAAGTGATTTCAGTGGGCGATGGCAGCTGAGCAGGCAGAGGAGAACCAGGGGGATAAGTGGGATGTAAGTCTCAATTTTCTGGCAGGGGTGAAAGCATCGATGCCAGCCTTAACCCAAGAACAGACCTCAGCCGCACAGTCTTCAACAGGAAGGCTAAATATTTTATTCCAAAGGACGTCACTCAGGAAATCGCGGAATGAGTCCCAATCGGCTCTTTGGTAGCAGTAAGATATTCTGCTGGTCTGAGGTTCTTGGGTGGGGTGGAGGCGGAAGGAGATATTGACGGAAACTAACGCATGGCCTGAGTTTCCGAGAGGGAAGAGTTGCTTGACATTGCAAGAGTCAGGGGTGGAGGTAAAGCACAGATCTAGTAGTGAGTCGTGTCCGTTAGGGTAATTACAAAAACGCTTGGGGAACTCCATCACCTGCGTAAGGGACTGAGTGATAGAAAAATTCATAGTGTGTACACCAGCAAGATCTGTGACGGAGTTATCTAGCCACTCAACATGATGAGCGTTAAAGTCGCCAAACACAAATATGTGAGCAGACGGGTGGGAGGAGATGGCCTTATCGATATTGTTGGAAATGCTGTCAAGAACAGAGTAGTCGGGAGATGAAAGAAGAGATAGCTTACTGAGATTAGAAAGGAGAGACGGAAACACATATAAGAATGATGTGAGGATTCAAGAGAAATCGTCCTAGCTAGAGGAAGGCGTTCACTGACGTAAACCCCAAGCCCATGCATGTGGACATTGGAGTCCGTTTTGAAGAGGGGAAGGTAAGAAGGGATAGAGAATTCAGAAGAGGGGATTGAGGGGTTGAGCTTAGTCTCACAGAGAGCTAGGATGTCAGGGGAGTTTTGATGGAGAAAAGATTCAACGCTACAGAAATTGGTTCGGATACCGCGGATGTTAGTAAAGGAAATGTCAAGGGGTTTAGGTGATTTTAATTTGCCTGGTTTACCTTTTTTAGTGGAAATATGGATGTTCATGTTTAATGTTGTTGTTGTAGAGAGACCTCGAGTAGAGGAGGCAAACGGTCATTAGCCGCGACATACTGAAATAGGCATCTCACATCTCACAAACTTCTCTCTGACAAACAATATGTCTTCTACTTCGTGAGGTCTACCGCTGATATGTCAACGACCATCACTGACAAAGCTCGAGGTATTATTTTTGATATCTCGAAAGCACTTGACAAAGTTTAGCATACATGCACTGGAAGGGAACTGGAGCGGGCTGCAGCAAAGTGTGGCCTCGTTGTTGCCCACCGAAAGCGTCTGCAGGGACATGCGCGACATGCCACTGCAAGAACCCCGATATTATGCAACTGTTGATCAAGAGGTAGGGCTCCTAACTACCAGTCGTAAGCAACAAGAGAAAACTGTGACTCTCTTAACTAAAACTCAGTCGAGGTAGCAGGAACGCACCTAATATGAAGGTTTAGTTTAGCCACCAGCAGTACCGACTCCTCATTATATTGACATCTGAATACAACAATATGAAGTTTCTTCTCGCTTCAGTCAGTTAAGTGCCATAAGTGATACACGCTTTGGGCGATCATGTCTCTTTCGAGACATGACTGACTTCGCAGAAGATTATCCCGCAGTAGGTTGCCATTGTTTTCTGCATTAGATTGGTTGCCAGCCAAGGCTATAGAACCCAATCTGTCCTATTATTTAACCCGTAACTGGCGGGAAGAGACGGATTAATACCTTTCCTAAGGGTATTTGTGTGAAAGTGAATGCAAGGAATTCAACTGGAATTCTAACTCGGCACCCCGATTTGTTGTTCCGATTCGATATCTACTGCACCACAACGCACATCCGAGTTTAAAACGGCTTCATTTAAGAATTCTTTAGCTTCAGTGGCTCTTGTGCCTTGTATTAGGCAATGAATTTAGAAAAAAAAATCTGAGTTAGTAGGTCAATATAAACAGTATTCTTTTCAGAGCGACCGTCGTCTTTGTATGTATTTGTACGCGCCTATGTGCCTGTGTGTCTGTGTGTATGAGAGAGTGAGTGAGAGAGAGAGAGAGAGAGAAAGAGGGAGAAAGCTATAGAGAGAGCGAGAGAGTAAAATAGAAGAAAAAATAAGTGAAGCGTAACACTCTCTCTCTCTCTCTCTCTCTCTCTCTCTTTCTTTCTTTCTCTCTCTCTCTCTCTCTTTCCTTCTGCCGCACCCCATACTTCCTGTTGTATTTCCCCGGAACCACGATGGGTGGGGTTGATTAAGCCGGCCTGTCTGAGATCACCCACACTGGCTCTAGACCATAAAGCGTCGAGCAATGAAGAACTCCTAAATAAATGAGTTTTGATTTATGAGCGTTTGGTAAATATGTGGAAAAGAAAAGAAGAGTGAGAAAAGAGAAATCAAAATGGGATTTATGATGACGGGCAAGCGAGAAGAAAGAGAAAGAAAGAAGGGGATTATGACGGAATAAGAGAGAGAGAAAGAGAGAGAATAAAGATGAAGGAAAGAGGAATGATAAGGGAAAGAGAGAGGAGAACGAAGGAAATTATGACAAAGAGAGAGAGAGAGGTAGATTTTTGACGGGGTGATTGTCAATCTTTTCAATCAATATTCTTCTTTTACGTGCCATGTCCTTTCAGGACGTAGGCGATCATGGCTTTCCACATCTCCCTGTCCCTGGTGGCTCTTAGCACGCTTTCTCCTGTTGCAGCATTCAACCCTCGTTCCGTAATCCACATACTTTCCTCTCTCTTTTTCACTCTATCTGGCCTGTTAGTAACAGGTTCTCCAAGCCCTCCTTCCTCATTGCATGTCCCAGGAACTTCAGTTGTCTCTTCCTGATACTTAGTATTAATTTCCTTTTCGTCTCCATCCTTTCAAATACTTCATCATTGCTCACATGCTCCGTCCATTATATCCGCACCATCCTTCTGTAGAACCACATTTCAGCTGCTTCAAGTTTTTCCTTCACCTTTGAAGATATTGTCCAACATTCACTGTCATATTGAAGAACCGACATCACATAGTAATCCATTACTCTCTTCTTTGTTTCTAGCGAAATTGTCCTGCTTCTTAATACTTTACTCAACTTCTGGAATGTCTCCTTCACCATGCCAATTCGCCTTCGGATTTCTGTGTTGCACTTTCCGTCTTCTGTTAGAACATTTCCCAGGTATTTAAATTTAGTACCTGCTTGATTTTTAGTTGTACTAAAGAGGAATATTAAAAAAGAACTTTCATATTTCTAATAAAAAACAGGGTGTAAAGAAAAACAGATAAATGTCTGGGCTTGTAGTGAAAAGCTTTATTCAATGCAAATTGACTACTGGGTATTTACTCAAGTCCTTACCACTCAAGTGAGATGTGACACAAGGCAGTTTTTAACGAAGGATTTTCGAGCACATATGCTCGGGTAACAATTCTCCGTAGACCTTGTCTACTTTTCCCAAGACGAAACTGTCGTTCCGCATAGTTTCGTCTGTGTTCCTCTCTTCCTGAAGGCAGAGAATCGGACAAGGTTGTGTTCAAGTGGAACAGGCAATCTCCTCTGCCCCCCACCCATAAGCATGGACCAAGCGAGTCTCCCTGAAAGCAATATACTGTTCCTCTTCGGTCTTACCCTATCTTCCTACCTCAAGTGGAATCATTGCATTAAATCAACTGCAAAATCCACTGCTAGGAATGTTACGTCACAGTGTTGGAGCAGGAAGTTTTTTCCGTCTGAATCCATCTTGCATATATACAAATCAACCATCCGTCCGTGCATGGAATACTGTTGTCATATCTATTCAGGCGCCGCTGCTGTTCGTCAGTGTTCTCGACAGGCTCCAAAGGAGAATATGTAATGTGACTGGTCCCAACCTGGCAGCTTGACTCCAGCCACTTTCTCATCCCTCTGTCTCTTCTACAAATATTTTTACGGCTTCTGTTCCGACGAACTTAGAACTTAGATTGTTACACTGGTGCCCCTCTACAAGAATTTACTCGTGCAACCAAACTGGCAACAAGTTTCCGCCATTTTACAGTGAAATCAACCAAATGCAGGCAACACTTCTACTCCGGTAGTCACTTTTCTCGCACTTCCCGCCCGTGGAACTCCTTTCCATATACTTGCTTTCTTGACGGCTACAACCTTCAGGAATTTAAATGCAATGTCAATTTCCATCGCTTATCTACTTGACTCCAGTCATTTCTACATCACACCGTATATCTTGTTAGTTTCCTTTCTTTCTACCTTCACAACTGTCTTCACACCTGTGTTCAAATCCTTCTCTTGCTCTTTCTTTGATACCTCTGTAACTGGTCCGTCTTTCTCTTCATTATTCTCCTGTCTAAACTTTTACTCTCTTACGTAGCCCCCCCCCCCCCCATGAAGTGAAAAGATTATAAAAAAATAACAATTTACCTACTGCTCAATAATTTATTTATAGTTAAGTAGTTCGAGAGGATGTGCATCGTGGTGCAGTGGATATCGGCTCGGAACGGGAAATCAAAGAACAAAGTTCGAATTCCTGTTGAATTAGTTGCATTCAATTATGCGCAAATACCATTGAGAAAGGTATTAATCAGTCTCTTATTCCTTCAAGCTATGGGTTAAATAGCAGCACAGATTGGGTTCTATATCCTTGACTGGCAACCAGTCTACTTCATAAAGCAATGGCAACTTATGTGGAAAAATCATCTGCCCACTCAGTCATGTCTCTTTTAGGACATGATCTGCCAAGCGAGAAAGGGAGACAAATATTACCTTCACCACGAGTAGTTTGAGTCTAGAAACGATGGTCTGCCATAAAAGAGCCAACATTACGGACATTGGCATTAGTATTGGAATTTAAGCCATTTACAATCAGAATCCAGCACCACGTTTGACCCATATAGATTTTAGCATCAGAATCCAGCACCCCATTTAACCAAATAAGACGTTAGAATCAAAATCCAGCACCCCATTTAACAGATTTGGGATCAGAATCCAGCACTCCATTTAACCGATTTAGGTATTAGAATCAGAATCCAGCAACCCACCACACACACCCACACCAAACAAAATTTAATAGAGTAGTGGCCGGGACCTTTTCTTATAAATACAAAGAATTTTACCGAAAACTGATATTTTGTGTCTGGCATATGATGAAAAACGTGGGTAATGATCAGTATAGCGCCTGAAAAGAAGTGGCAATGCGCACGACCCGGTGGACCCAAGCCTGATTGAAGCTAACGGGATATGTGCTTTGTGACCTACACTGTCTTATTAGGTTTTATCTATTTTTATATACGGTAACTAAGCACAACTGAATATTAAAGGATGAACATTTTCCCTGATTTTGACGTCATTTTGGCGTTTTTTTTTTTTTCATGATCTTTTTCTTCTTTTATGTGCCATGTCCTTTCAGGACGTAGGCGATCATGGCTTTCCACAACTCCATATCCTTGGTGGCTCTTAGCCGCTTTCTCCTGTTACACCACGCAACCCTCGTTCCGTTATCCACTTGATCAGGTCCTTCAAATATGTTATCCGCTGTTTTCACCTGTCTCTTTTTCCCTCTATCTGGCCCGTTAGTATCAGGTTCTCAAAGCCCTCCTTCCATATTGCATGCCCCAGGAACTTCAGCTTTCTCTTCCTGATGCTCAGTATTAATTTCCTTATCGTTTCCATCCTTTCCAAAACCTCGTCATTGCTCACATGCTCGGTCCATGATATCCGCAGCATAAATGTCTTAAATTATTCAACATTTATGTAAAATCACAA
>JBBBDQ010000830.1:2005000-2277500 GCA_037127315.1 Ascarosepion bandense
TCGTCCCAAATAAAAACAAAACAAAGCGACCCCAACGCGAGTGGTTCCAAAATGGAGGATCGATTTACTATTACGTTATATGAGCAAGTGAGCCCCCTACCCAGAAAAAAAATGTAAATATTGAAATTTTTCCAACATTTTTTTATTTTTTAATTTTTTTTTTTTGATAATCGGAAACTTGATGTAATAATCGATAAGATTGCGCTAAAAAAAAACAAAAAAAACAAAAAACAAAAACAACAAATTTAAATGTGGTGGTAGTTTCCTTCGGGTCCGCCTCCTTGCCCTTTTTTTTTCGTCTTTGGTGCTACAAGTAAATTTGTTAGTCTTTCGCTCGACTACGTTCCACACATTATGATCCATGGGTTTGCAGTCATGGGACGTAGATGGCCAGATGTAATGGGTAATGTGGTTACAAAACTGTGTAATGTTAGGGTCTCCTGCTTGTGTATGGTGCAGAGTCCTCTTGTTAGACATATAGTATTCCAACAACAATCCTGTTGACTCAGTGCTGCATTAACTTCCCTGTGTCTCTTCTGCAAATACTTTCATGGCTTCTGCTCAGATGAACTTAGTTCACTGGTACCTAAAATACATGAATTTGCTCAAGTCGCAAGATTAGCAACTAGGTCCCACCCTTTTACTGTGAAACCAATAAACTGTAAACACAAATTCTACTCCAGCAGCTTCTTCTCTCGCACTTCCTGCTTGTGGAATTCCCTTCCGTTTACTTGCTTTCCCGACAGCTAGAATCTCTAAGAATTATAATATGCAGCTTTTCATTTAGGCAATTCAATAGTTGAAGGATGAGATGAAAAGACATATTGGTGAGACCGAGGAGCAGTTATGCAGAGACATCATTAAAAATTTTGACCATCGAATGGAAGTATGCCACCGAAGCCTTGGCAACATTTATGTGATATTTTTCACCATAATTGCCAGCTTACGGCCATATCATACACCGGTTCTCGCTCGATCACCGAAGTTGAGCCTGGTCAGTACTTAGATGGGTGACCTCTTGGGAATACCAGGTGATGTAAGCGTATAGTAATGGATGTGCGTTTGATGCAGTGGATATCGGCTCGGAAAGAGAAATCGGTGAGCCGAGTTCGAATTCCAGTTGAATACCCTGCATTCACTTAAGCACTTGTACTCTTGGGAAAGGTATTACTCCGTCCCTTTCCTCTAGTTATGGGTTAAATAACAGGGTAGGACTTGGGGACACTGTCCTTAAAAACAAATCCCAATGAATCTTGATACTCGAAAAGAAAAAAGTATTACTAGATAAAAAACTTATATAAAAAAACAATAAATTGTTGAAAAAAAAGATATTACCAACAATAAAAAATAATTAGTTGGCAATAAATGTCCCACCGAGGTTGATAATCCATAAAACAAAACAACCAACATAATTGCCCGAACTGAAATAGCATGATCCAATGGTGAAATCTATAAAATTTTACCAATAACACTGTTTTATTTACTGCTGACATCGATCCGTCTAATTGGATCACCCTATATTAGGTTAAATATTAAAACTGATTCAGCAGAGTGTTCGCTGTAAATTAAATTTACAGAGTAGATATTTATTTATTTCATATTTCAGTATTTTACATTTGGGGAATAGCCATTTTTACAGGTTCTTAGAACCTGCGTTATTCAACCACAACTGGGCATAAATAAAGAAATTTTAGAGTGACTGGAAATAAAGGTTAGTTAAGAAGAAGAGCCAAGGAAAGTTGGTGAGGAAAGGAGAAGGCCATGAAGGGGAGAAGGTGAGAATCTTCTTCTTCTTCTTCTTCTTCTTCTTCTTCTTCTTCTTCTTCTTCATGCATCGTGTTCCTTCAGGACGTAGACTATCATGGACTTCCACTTGGCTCTTTCCTTTGTCGCTCTCAATAATTTTTCTCTTGGTATTTCTTCTAAGCCTCGCTATCTATCTATCTATCGCCCGGTTCACACTCCACCCACGTCTATTGAACAGGTTAAGAGGCTCATCCCTTGTTCCCTGTTTAGGATGTGGTTACCGGCTTTCTCTTTTCCAATCTTCTCACTTTGTTTTTGTTTTGTTTTTCAATTGGAGTAGATAGATTTATCTATCGCCCTGTTCACACTCCACCCACGTCTATTGAACAGGTGGAGAGGCTCATCCCTTGTTCCCTGTTTAGGATGTGGTTTCCGGCTTTCTCTTTTCCAATCTTCTCACTTTGTTTTTGTTTTGTTTTTTTCAATTGGAGTAGATAGATTTATTTATCGCCCGGTTCACACTCCACCCATGTCTGTTGAACAGGTGGAGAGGCTCATCCCTTGTTCCCTGTTTAGGATGTGGTTTCCGGCTTTCTCTTTTCCAATTTTCTCACTTTGTTTTTTTTTTTCAATTGGAGTAGATAGATTTATCTATCGCCCGGTTCACACTCCACCCACGTCTATTGAACAGGTGTAGAGGCTCATCCCTTGTTCACTGTTTAGGATGTGGTTTCCGGCTTTCTCTTTTCCAATCTTTTCACTATTACGTAGCCCCCTGCACATCAGTGGCATTACCGCCTTGCTCGGCATGATACGATTAAAAAAAAAAAAGAAAAAAAAGTACGTCTAGCGCTGTTATCCCCTCTCTTATCTTCAATTTATCCGACCTGTGAGTATCAATTTCTCCGGGCCTTCCTTCCCCATTACATATTCAGGAAATTATTTGCTTCTTCCTGGTATTTAGTATCGGTTTTCTTCTCGTCTGCATCCTTTCAAACGCCTCATCGTTGCACACGTGCTCTGTCCATGGTATCTTCAGCATCCTTCTGTAAAACCACATTTTTGATGCCTCAAGCCTCTCCTTCACCTTTGATGAGATCGTCCAGCATTCACTTCCATACAGAAGAACAAATATCCCATAGCAATCCAGAACTCTTTTCTTTGTTTTTTTTTTTGTTTTGTTTTTTTTTGTTTTTTTAATCATCTCACCCCAAGCAAGGCATTCCACTGCCACTATTGCGCATGGGGCTACATAGGGGAAGGTAAAGAGAAGGAGTGGTTAGACATAGGGAATGTCAGGAGGAAGGTGACAGATTAGTAAGGATAGCGAGGGTGAGGGTTGGGCAGATGGGAAGAGTGCTTGATAGAATGGGAGCAGGTTAGTGTGTTAGGAGGTGTCTATTGACCTTACATTTAAACTCCTGGAGATTGTAGCCGTCGGGGAAGCAATCGTTTGGAAGAGAATTCCACAGTCGGGAAGTGTGAGGAAAATGATATTTTCCTGTCTTTCAGTACTCTGCTTAGCTTCTGAAATGCGTCTTTGGCCATGCCAATGCGTCTTTTGATCTCTGTGTCACACATTCCATCCTCTATCAAAACACTTCCCAGGTATTTAAATTTTTTACTTGTTTCATTTTAGATTCCCAACTTGTAGCTGGCATATTGGGTTCCTCTTTTGGCTAGCGATCATACATTCAGTTTTCACCTGATATTAGCCACTTAACACACCTTAAAGTAAATATAATCCAATTGCATTCTAGTTTCTTTTAATTAGTTCATCCCAAAAAAGGGATAATGTCACTATGACCTAAACGGTGTACTGAGCATGAGAGAATATGATAAAAAGAAAATATTATTAAGGAGGGAGAACAATACAAGAAATAGTTCAGTGGATAAAAGTATTCGTAATATAATGATTTGACCCAAAGAGTTGTGTTTTCAATACCTGGCCACAGCAGGTGTGAAAAAATAACATGGAGAGTTCAAGGAAAATAACTCAAACTGAAATACCCAAAAAAAATCATGGCTTGCTGAATTAGAACAATCTATCCTGTGGGACGAAATAAAATGTTTGGTTCTAAATTTCACTCACAAGTGCGTAAAACTGCCGACACGTCATGAATATGCCAAAAACTTTAAGGACAATAGTCCGAACAATGTAAATACTCTAAGGACTTAAGAAAAATAATCCCATGAAAACGCAAATAGTTACTGGAAGGGGAAAAAGAGAGAAGTCATTTGATGGAACCGAAAACTCAATGATAAACAGGAAACAAGGGATAGACCTCTACTCCTGTTCAGTAGACGGTGTGAACCGGATGAGTGATACAGGATCCTAAATCACTCTCCATTATTTTTCTGAAAAGCACTCGGACTAATAGTAACGACTACTGATTTCTTTTCATTAGGTCCCTTATTCTTTTACTCAGCTTTGTAATCTGCTATAGTTTCATTTTTACAGTCTAAAGCTGGCGTGTAAGAGAATACTGAATAACGCCAAGCTGTTGTTTGCTGAGAGAATGAAGCAGCGCATAGCTGACCGGAAGTTCGGTTCCAAGGACTATTTCGCGGCTGTGCAAACATGTGCTGAACAACAGCAAATCCTCCATCCCTCCCTTAATTAATAAATTCGAGGTCCTCACAGCACCTGTGGACAAGGCCGAGTGCTTTGCTCGCAGATTCTCATCAAACTTCACATTTGACATGTCAGGAGTACCCACACCCGATTTCTCTCTTAGAACTCCGTCTCTAGTATCTAAGATAATATCAAAGCTTGACCTTCCATAAGGCGAGCTGAGGTGATGGAATCCCGGTCATGTAATCCCGAAGAAATGTGCCCTTCACCTCTCCTCTGTCCTTTCTAAACTCTACAATTACTAACTTTCTACTTCCTGTAGCTCTTGTATTTAAGAATTCAGGGGAACCCTCTGACCCATCCAATTATTGCCCTATTAGCCTCCTACCAATTTTCGGGAAAATGTTCGAGGCTATTAGCTGAGATAGTTCAACAAGGTCCCACTATTTTACAGTTAGTTCCATAAACTGTTCTCAAACAGACAGTATGGATTTCGCTTTTCCAGCTCTACTGTCGATATGCTAACGACCATCACGGAGTACAGATACCAGGTCCTCGATAAGTCCGAGGGGACTCGTGCCCTGGATATCTCCAAGGCTTTTGATAAGGTTTGGCACGCTGGCCTTCTACGCAAGCTACAGGGCTATGGTATCAGCGGACGCTTGCTTGATCTGATCCAATCGTTCCTATCTAACCGCATAATGATTATCATCTTGAACGGGCATGCCTCCACATCATACCGCACGAACGCTGGTGTCCACCAAGGCTCTATCCTAGACCCGACGCTCTTTCTAATATTCATAAATGATTTCCCAGACGTGATCAAATCCCAAGTAAGCATCAGATGACACCATCATCTACTCCTGCATCAGTAAGAAAACTGGCGAGGCGGACAAACATAACCTCGTTGCTGATCTCGGGAAGGACCTCCACTCTATGGTGGATTGGGGTAAGAAGTGGCTCGTAAATTTCAATTCTTCTGAAACGAAACTCCTATCTGTCAACCATCACAGGCAATCTTTCCTGCCACCCATAATCATGGATCAAGCAAGTCTCCCTGCGCCTCCTCGGCCTTACCCTTTCTTCCGACCTTAAGTGAAATCATTACATTGAATCAATAGCTAAATCCATTGCTAGAAAGATTGGGTCATTGTGTCGGGTCAGGCAGCTTTTTTTTCAGCTCAATCTATCTTGCACATATGCAAATCAACCATACGACCGTACATGGAATACTGTTGCCTCTGCTGTTCGTCTCTGTGTTCTCGACAGGCTTCAAAAGAGAATCTGCAATGTGATTGGTCCCGACCTGCCAGCTCGACTAAAGCCACTTTCTCATCGGCGGGATGTGGTTTCCCTTTGTCTCTTCTATAAAATTTTTCATGGCTTCTACCCTGACAAACTTAGGTCACTGGTGCCCCCTCTACAAGAATTTACTCCTGCAACCCGACTGGCATCAATATCCCACTCTTTTACAGTTAAATCAACCAAATGCAGGCGACAATTCTATTTGATCAGGTTCTTTTCTTGCGCTTCCCGCTTGTAGGTCTCCCTTCCATATACTTGCTTTTCTGGCGTCTATAACCTCAAAGAATTTAAATGCAAAGTCAATTCTTATCTGTTATTCACTTAACTTCAGCCCTTTCTACATCACCCCGTGTATTTTGTTCTTTTTCTTTCTCTTTACAATCGTAATTGTCTTCACTCCTGTGTTCACATCCTTCTCTTGTCTTTTCTCTTTCACCCCCTGAAGCTGGTTTTTGGTTTTTGTTTTCACTTTCCCCTTGTCTAAAACTATAACTCTCTTATGTAGCCCCCTGCACATCAGTGAAAAGATTTAAAAAAAAAAAAAAAGGAAAAAAAGAAAAGATAATCTCAATGCCACATTTGTTCGGGTTCTCCTGCTATTCATCTCGGGGTTCTCGACAAAATACAAAGGAAGGTCTGTAATGTCATCGATTCCGATTTGGAAACTCAACTTCAGCGACGTTTTCAACGACGGAATGTGGCTTCCCTCTGTCTTTTCTACAAATATTTTCACGGCTTCTACTCTGATGATCTTACCTCCCTGGTACCTCCTCTACTCGTGCTAATAGACTCGCAACTAGGTTCCACCCTTTTACAGTGAAAACGGTCAAATGTAACCGCCTCTTCTTGTCCAACAGTTTCTTTTCTCGCACTCCCCGCCTTCGGAACTCCCTTTTATACACTTGCTTCCCTGATCGCTACAATCTCCAAGAGTTTAAGGGCAACAATTTTCATCTTTTATCTCCTTGATTCCCATCTTTCCCTTTCCTTTCTCCGACACCCCCCGTACCTTGTTTCTTTTTTCACTCTCCTCCCATGTAATCCCCTGCGTACAAGTAGCAGTATTGCCTTGCTTGGGGTGAATCGATCATGAAAAATAAATAAATAGATAAATAAAAGATTTGTGACACAAAAAATCGGGTAAATCAGCTAGGAAAATAATTTTAAAGCCTTTACTTTCAGTATTTGCCCTAATTACATTGCTCAAACTATTGTCTTCATCTTTATTGTCATATTCCGACGTTTCGGCCGTCATACGCTTCGATCTTCCGATTACATGCATTGGAATTTCGAACCAAACACTTAATTTCGTCCCTCAGGGTGGAATGTTCTAGTTCTACACGCCATGCTTCTTTTGGATATCTCAGTTTCAGTTAATTCCCTGTAGTAATTCAATTCTCCAAGTTTTTGGATCAGACTAATATAGAAGTTGGGTCGAAAACAATTACGTTCCCTGGGAAAAAAGATAAAATTGGAATACTAGAGCAAATGTCAGCAGCGACTTTGGTTTTGGCAACTCCCAACATCAAAACGACTCCAGGAACTAGTGACTTAGGGTTATATTGAAACACTGGTTCTCGTATGACCTCCAAAATTAAGCAAAATCGAGTCTTCTCACTACCAGAGGGACGACTGCTTGGAAATACTAGATTCTGTAAGCTTAGATGTGCAGGTGGTGTAATGAACAACGCCTCGGAGTTGAAAATCGGATAGCCGAGTTCTAATTCCAGACATGTTATATTCAGTTTCGCCTAAATACTCTTGGGAAATTTATGTGTTGTGGATTCTTGTTGAGAAACCACACAAAATAATAAATAACAAAATCGGATATGGAGATAAAAATGTAAGTTATATTGAACAAAAATATACAAATTGGAACACGGGTTAGTCAGTTCAGGAATACTAGGAATACTATTAGTAGAATCAATATATACAGTCTTGTAGTGAAGAAGTATGTCCGGGTAATGAATCTATATCAAAAAGAGCTTCAACTTAATATGCACCAACTTACTGACCAACTAAACAGCTGTACAACTATCCTTTACAACTACTACTCTCTACAGTATTTACCAACCTTTCTACGCAAGACTAGATGTGACACAAAGTCTTTTTATTGTGGATCTTCCTGGCCATATAGGCAGGCCAAAAAATGTCTGTCTATTTTTTGCCCAGTCGTGCTTCTACACTTCGGCGGAACCACGACTGGGTTATTGCTCTCTGCTCGGAAGCAGAGAGCGCCCTCTACTCGAAGGCAGAGAGATGACAGTGAAAAAGGCAGTTACAGCGAGGCAACTACTACTCTCTACATTATTTAGCTGTCCCTCCCAGTAAGGGCAACATGTGACACATGGTCAGTTTATAACTGGGATTTCCGGGCTATATGGCCCGGCCAAAAAATGTCTGTCTATTTTTGCCCAGTCGTGCTTCTACACTTCGGCGGAACCACGACTGGGTTATTGCTCTCTGCTCGGAAGCAGAGAGCGCCCTCTACTCGAAGGCAGAGAACTGACAGTGAAAAAGGCAGTTACAGCGAGGCAACTACTACTCTCTACTGTATTTACTAGGCCCACGCAAGCCCGGATGTGACACATGGTCATTTTAATGTGGGTATTCCCGGCCATATAGCCGGGCCAAAAATATGTCTGTCTATTTTTACCGAGTCGTGGTTCTACCCTTCGGCGGAACCACGACTGGGTTGGTGCTCTCTGCTCGGAAGCAGAGAGCGCCCCCTGCCCGAAGGCAGAGAACTGACAGTGTAAAGGCAGTTACAGCGAGAGCCTTCTACTCTCTACTGTATTTACTGTATTTACTAGGCTTCCACACCAAGCCCGGATGTGACACATGGTCATTTTAATGTGGGTAGTCCCAGCCATATAACCGGGCCAAAATATGTCTGTCTATTTTTACCGAGTCGTGGTTCTACCCTTCGGCGGAACCACGACTGGGTTTGTGCTCTCTGCTCGGAAGCAGAGAGCGCCCCCTGCCGAAGGCAGAGAACTGACAGTGTAAAGGCAGTTACAGCGAGGCAACTACTACTCTCTACTGTATTTACTGTATTTACCCCTAGGCTTCCCACGCAAACCCGGATGTGACACATGGTCATTTTAATGTGGGTAGTCCCAGCCATATAGCCGGGCCAAAAATATGTCTGTCTATTTTACCGAGTCGTGGTTCTACCCTTCGGCGGAACCACGACTGGGTTGTGCTCTCTGCTCGGAAGCAGAGGCGCCCCCTGCCCGAAGGCAGAGAACTGACAGTGTAAAGGCAGTTACAGCGAGGCAACTACTACTCTCTACTGTATTTACTGTATTTACTGGGCTTCCCACGCAAGCGGATGTGACACATGGTCATTTTAATGTGGGTAGTCCCAGCCATATGGCCGGGCCAAAAATATGTCTGTCTATTTTTACCGAGTCGTGGTTCTACCCTTCGGCGGAACCACGACGGGTTTGTGCTCTCTGCTCGGAAGCAGAGAGCGCCCCCTGCCCGAAGGCAGAGAACTGACAGTGTAAAGGCGGTTACAGCAGAACTAACTACTACTCTCTACTGTATTTACTGAGCTACCACGCAAGCCCGGATGTGACACATGGTCATTTTAATGTGGGAATTCCCAGCCATATAGCCGGGCCAAAAATATGTCTGTCTATTTTTACCGAGTCGTGGACCTACCTACCCTTCGGCGGAACCACGACTGGGTTTGTGCTCTCTGCTCGGAAGCAGAGAGCGCCCCCTACCCGAAGGCAGAGAACTGACAGTGTAAAGGCAGTTACAGCGAGGCAACTACTACTCTCTACTGTATTTACTGTATTTACTAGGCTTCCCACGCAAGCCCGGATGTGACACATGGTCATTTTAATGTGGGTAGTCCCAGCCATATAGCCGGGCCAAAAATATGTCTGTCTATTTTTACCGGTCGTGGTTCTACCCTTCGGCGGAACCACGACTGGGTTTGTGCTCTCTGCTCGGAAGCAGAGAGCGCCCCCCTGCCCGAAGGCAGAGAACTGACAGTGTAAAGGCAGTTACAGCGAGGCAACTACTACTCTCTACTGTATTTACTGTATTTACTAGGCTTCCCGCAAGCCCGGATGTGACACATGGTCATTTTAATGTGGGTAGTCCCAGCCATATAGCCGGGCCAAAAATATGTCTGTCTATTTTTACCGAGTCGTGGTTCTACCCTTCGGCGGAACCACGACTGGGTTTGTGCTCTCTGCTCGGAAGCAGAGAGCGCCCCTACCCGAAGGCAGAGAACTGACAGTGTAAAGGCAGTTACAGCGAGGCAACTACTACTCTCTACTGTATTTACTGTATTTACTAGGCACGCAAGCCCGGATGTGACACATGGTCATTTTAATGTGGGTAGTCCCAGCCATATAGCCGGGCCAAAAATATGTCTGTCTATTTTTACCGAGTCGTGGTTCTACCCTTCGGCGGAACCACGACTGGGTTTGTGCTCTCTGCTCGGAAGCAGAGAGCGCCCCCTGCCCAGGCAGAGAACTGACAGTGTAAAGGCAGTTACAGCGAGGCAACTACTACTCTCTACTGCCGTTCTCTGTATAGGCAGGATTATATGTACACATCGGGCGAGTCCATTCTTATGCGTAAAAAGGGGTATATATCTTACTCTTCTGACCACATCATTTCTGGTTTTAAATAATCTTAAAAGTTTGATAAGCTGTGAAAAGTAGATTAATTAATCAATAATTAGTAGGGAGATTCTATAAAAGCTAATGGAGTCCCCGGATCTCGTTTACCGTATCGTTAAGAACATAGGTTTATTGTTGGTACATGTAAACATTTGAAGGTTGCTTTGTTTCTTGCACAACCTTAAGACGTTCCTACATAAAAATTACCTCTGCATGTTTATATCTTTGGTCTTTACAATATAGTTTGAATCTTTTTGTATTTTTATTTTATTTTTGTAAGTATAAAGATAATTGTATGATTAATTTGCGAATTAATAACACTGGTCAACACGATTTTTGGCACCAACAAACATAACACGTTTTT
Organism: Ascarosepion bandense; assembly: GCA_037127315.1. Taxonomy (NCBI): domain Eukaryota; kingdom Metazoa; phylum Mollusca; class Cephalopoda; order Sepiida; family Sepiidae; genus Ascarosepion; species Ascarosepion bandense. The sequence goes on from JBBBDQ010000830.1 coordinate 2,015,637, forward strand.
TTCTGATTCTGAAAATGATCTTAGATTTGCATGATTAGCTACCGTTTTTGTATACTGAAATTGCCCATTTTTGGAAAAAAAAGATCAAGTTACAATTCTAATCATATTGGCTGATTACAACGTTTAGTTCATAAAGGTCGTAGAAACCCCAAAATTTTTAGATAGACCGAGCATTTTATATAAACTATTTTTTATAAGGAAAAGTGTCTTTTGCGTCCAAAATTTTAATATAGAAGTAAGGAATTTTTCTAATTTATCACCAAAATTCAAAACTGATAAACTTTATCAGTAAAACATTTTATCAGTAATAGACTAATATGAGTATTAAGGTTTATTTTTTACATAGCCATGTAGATAAATTTCCGGATAATTGCGGCGATGTGAATGATGAGCAAGGAGAATGATTTCATTAGAATATCAAAACATTAGAAGAGCACTACCAGGGACGGTGGGACAAATGATCGAGGGCTGACTACTGTTGGAGTATCAAAAGGGACTTAAATAACATTGAACATGACAGACAATGAACAAAGAGAAAAATTTTGCCATAGTTCTTATGTTCACGAATGTTTTATTTCTGCTGTTAGTTTAATAACTGCCTGATGAAAATACTTGTTGGTCTTGATATTTTCAACTGTGCAATTTCTAAAGACTAGGGACTGTTTGTTATTTTTAAAAAAATTGTATTTTTCAATAAGCAGACCGGTATTTGTTGGTTTAAATACGAACTGAGAGGTTCCTACGATTTTATTTTGAGAAATACTGCCATCGGTCAATATCATATATACAAATTTCTTTTTTCCAAAATGAGTTATTTTTGTAGAGCAAAAACAGTAGCTAACTAAGGTCAAATTCCGCACCCTCAAATTATCTTAAAATATCGATGAAGTTCAGGCTTTCAGAAATTTATAGCATCATATTTATATCATTGATGACACTGTAATCTCTTCTCGATAATATTTCTTGTAAATATACCAATGTCTGTTCTGATTGGCTTCATAGGCTTATCCAGTATTATGGGAAATAGCTTTTCAAAAGCCGAAAAAATAATTTTTTCAATTCCTCACATTCCTGAAAATATAGTAAAGAAAACTTTTTCAAGGGAAGCCTGCAATAAAAAAAAAAAAAAAGATCGCCATTATGTCTTTGCCTGGGGTATCGAGAAACGACTTTTACACTTACTTCCATTTAATCTGGTGCATTAATTGTAGCCCGTGGCATATGAGTATGAACTGATGCAAATGCATCATACGTTTTTAAATAATTATACGTTTTATCGAAAAAATTCAACAGTCACGATTATACGATGTTGCCTCCGAGTGTATATTTTTTTTAACCTCGTTGAAATTAAACGCCTTTACAAGAACAAAAAGTAAACAACTTCTTTTTGCATTTGTTTTTAATCATTTCACTCGAATCAAGACAATAAAGCCACTAAGATACAATGGATTACTGAATGTGGAAGTAGATGATAAAAAGAAAACATTTTATAAAGAGAGAATAATAAAAGAACATGAATTACGAAGATAGAAGATAAGAATTGAAATTGCATTTAAATTTTTGAAGATCAAATTTGACTTGGAAGGAAGAAGCTAGAAGAGATCTCCACAAGCGAGAACTACGACAGAAGAAATTCCTAGCATAGAACTTGCTGTTACATCCATCCATTTCAAATGTAAAATGATGAGAGCTTTTCATCAATCTATAAAGTCTAAAAAAATCATAGACTGGTTACCAACCAAGTCTATAGAAACCAATCTATGATTTCCTATTTTCATCTGCTCCTCTTACCGTCATTCAGTCAGTCAGGTAAGTGCCATACGTGATATACGCTTGGTCGATCATGTCTCGAAAGAAACACGACAGATTGGGTAGAAGATTTTTCAGCGGTAGGTTGCCATTATTTTCTGCGGTAGACTGATTGCCAATTTGTCCGGTTATTTAACCCATAACTGGAGATAAGAGACGAATTACTACCTTTCATAAGGGTGTTTGCGCGTAAATGAATGTAACGAATTCAAGTGGAATTCGAATTTGGCTCCTCGATTTCTCGTTCCGAGCCCATATCTACTGCATCTCAACGGACATCCCATTTTTTCGGTTGTAAGAAGAAAAAACCTTGCCACCAATTTAGTACTGCTCTTAAATTCCCGAAGTCTAGGTACCAAAGATTGAAATTAATCAGAACAGCTACCAAACTTATAGAAAAGGCAAAAGGAAACTACATGACGGTGATGAGGAAACTAATTGAAGCCGAGATGCCAGACCAAAGCCGATAACATTACCAATACTTTGTATTTTATCAACAATCACTAAATATATAGCAGGAGCACCATACTAGTTTCCATTTCGTAACGGTATTGGTACGTAATCATAATCAAAACTAATATAGTCAATTTCTTTAATTCTGTGTCCCTTCAGGAAGTAAACGTTCACGATTCTCCACAGATTTTTTTTTTTTCAAAGGGATAAAAGATGGTAATTAACGTTGCCCTTAAAATCTTGGAGATTGTAGCTATCAGGGAAGCAAATGTACGGAAGGGAGTTCCAAAGGCGAGAAGTGGGAGAGAACAAAACTGGAGTGTAGAAGAGGTGGTTACAGATGACCGTTTTCACTGGAAAGGGGTGTGACCAATTTGCCAGTCTTCTTCTATGTGCCCTGTCCCTTCAGAACGTAAGCGATCATAGCTTTCCACGTTTCCCTATCCCTGGTTGGCTCTGCCTCTGTTAGACCATGCAATCCTCATTCCGTCATCCACCTGATTAGGTCCTTCAAATATGTTATCCGTTGCTTTCCCCTGTCTCTTTTTTCCTCTATCTGGCTTGTCAGTATCAGGTTCTCCAAGCCCTCCTTCCTCATTGCATGTCCCAGGAACTTCAGCTGTCTATTCCTGATGCTCAGTATTAATTTCCTTTTTATTTCCAAGACCTCATCATTGCTCACATGCTCGATCCATGAGATACGCAGCATCCTTCTGTAGAAACACATTTCAGTTGCTTCAAGTTTTTCCTTTCATCTTTGATGGTATTGTCCAGTATTCACTGCTATATTGAAGGACGAACAGCACGTATCAATCCAGTACTCTCTTCTTTGTTTCTAGCAAAATTGTCCTGTTTCTTAATACCTTACTCAACTTCTGAAATGCTTCCTTCGCCATGCCAATTCGCCTTCGGATCTCTGTGTCGCACTTTCCGTTTTCTGTTATAACGCTTCCCAGGTATTTAAATTTTTGTACCTGCTTGATTTTGGTATCCCCGACCTGTATTTGTCATTTTGGGCTGCCTTTTTTACTGATGACCATGCATTAAGTTTTCCAGCAGTTCATTTCTAGTCCTTTCTTGTTACTTTCTTCAGCTACCTTCTGTAGGAGATCTTGTAGTTTCCTTTTTGTATCTGCTATCAGCACTGTATCATCTGCGTACCTTAGGTTGTTTAAATTGTGGCCTCCGATTACGAATCCAGACATAACTTCTAGGAGAAAATGGCTGAAGTCGAGATGCCAAATCGGGACTGATAACATTGCAGATCTTTTTTTAAAACTTTGTCGAGCACAGCGAGGTGAATAGCAGGAGCGCCCGACCAGATATAGTAACCGTATTCAATACCCGGACAAATGGTAAATTTTAAAAATTATTTAGTGAACTGCCATGAATTCTTGGAAAAAATACTCGAGTAGTTTCCTGTTGCTTTCACGAGAGTTTTAAATTCAGAATGTTCCTTCTCTTAGATTGGTTGCTACGCTTAGCTAGATATGAATGTTTACCCTATTATTTAATTCAATGCATGAGGCGGAAAAAAACAAATTCATAAAAATTTAATTTATGCGAAACTAAACATAACAGTTTCGCATAACTTAAATTTGTTATGAAATTAAATAAATAAATAAAATAAATAATAAATAAATAAATAATATTAATAAATAATAATAATAATAATAATAATAATAAATAATAATAATAATAATAATAATAATAATAATAATAATAATAAATAAATAAATAAGAAATAAATTACATTTGTTATGAAATTTGTATGAATTTGTTTCTACATAACAGTTCTTCAATACGGCAGTGAATGTTGAACAATATCAACAAAGATGAAGGGAAAACTTTAAGCAGCTGAAATGTGGTTCTACAGAAGGATACTGCGGATATCGTGAAACGAGCATGTGAGTAATGACGAGGTTTTGGAAAGGATCGAAACAAAAAGGAAATTAATATTGAACATCAAGGAAGGGACAAATAATATTCCTTGGACGTGCAATGATGAAGGAGGGCGTGGAGAACCTGATACTAACAGGCCAAATAGAGGGGAAAAATAGACAGAGGAAAGCAATGAATAACATATTTGAAGGGCCTGAGCAGGTGGATGACAGAACGGGGGGCTGCGAAACGTTACAGGAGAAAGCGTGCTAAGAGCCCTCAGGGATAGGGAGACGTGGAAGGCCATGATCGCCTACGTCCTGAAAGGACAAAGCACATAGAAGAAGAAGAAGAAGAAGAAGAAGAAGAAGAAGAAGAAGAAGAAGAAGAAGAAGAAGAAGAAGAAGAAGAAGAAATTAATAGTAGATAAGTTCGTCTGTCGTTCGGTTCACACTCCTCTCGGTCTTTTGTACAGAAGCAGAAGTTTATCTCTTGTTTCATGTTTAGGAATTGCTTTTCAGTTCATTCTAAAGTATATTTTTCAACATTTGCTTGTAATGCCTCTACGTAAACTCTAAAATTTTATTTAGTATTTTTTTTTATAGGAGGTAGTTTTGTCTGTCGTCCTGTTCACACTCATCTCACAGTAGCCCCTTGTGTTTTAGGGGGTTTATCGCCTCCGTTGTAAGAATTAATTAAAAACAAACATACAAGCCTGGCATTTGTACTCAGCTCTTTCTTTCTCTTCAACATGAGGACAAATGGTAGAATTAAAAAATGTAAGATTGATTCTGGCGAGAAAAAGTGTCTACAACGACATAATGAAAATAGCTTTTAACTTTTAGCTGCAGACAAAGCAATTCATCCAATATACATTTTCTACTTCATGCCAGCTGAAAATGTTACTGCAACAAGAAACAATGAATCCCTTTCCTGATAGATAAATATATAGCTATCAACAGACTGAGATAGATAGATAGATAGATAGATAGATAGATAGATAGATAGATAGATGTGAATAGACTAAGATAGATAGATAGATAGATAGATAGATAGATAGATAGATAGATAGATAGATAGATAGATGTGAATAGACTAAGATAGATAGATAATGGACAGGCTGAGATAGATAGATAGATAGATAGATAGATAGATAGATAGATAGATAGATAGATAGATAGATAGATAGATAGATATGAACAGACTGACATCTTTTACACCATTTTCGCAGTAAATAATCATTAATTAATATGTACCTGTAAAATTTAAAACTTCTATTCATACACACTTGTGCATTTCTTCTATGTAAAAGTGTTTATAAGTCGACACTTCGAGGGACCCATTTTATAATAAACCGTTCGAATTGAACTGTTAGATTTTCTTCCATTTTTTTTCATATTAGCAGTTTAGCCCGGTTTCACTCGGGTAGTTTAGGGAAGAATAAGAAGAAAAAAAATATGACGAATTTAAATAGCAAATACTTACACAACGTCCACCCTCGTCACTTTTGTAGGTATAGATAACAATGTAGAATGTCTCTATTGAATTAGCGTATAGATAATATAAAGTGGGGGATCGATTATATATTATAATCAATACATAAACTGATCCCTGACTTTGTGGGGTGATAATATATATTTTCCTACCCCTAATTTTGGCTTTCTGAAAAATTTCAAGGTGTCGTTAACGTTATAAAATTTTGATCTATATCTGAGCGCAACTTTCGTCGAGTTAGACCACAAAATGCAGACGCTAAGTCGAATCTATCAAACAAACAAATACTTACACAACGTCCACCCTCGTCATTTTTATAGATATAGATTCATGTTCATTTATGTGAATCTTTGGCGTACATCTGAAATAATTTTCCACCAGCAATTTGATGATCAGCTTTGTAATATTACAACAAAGGTTTTACACGAGTGAGCATTGCTTTTGAAGTGTTTTACAATTATATTTTAATTTTTACTTTTATTATTTTATTAATAATTTTACCCCATTTTAGTATGATGGTTTTTTTAGATTAAGCATTATATGATATTATTATTTCATTATTCGTTTTATTATTGTTGCTTGTTATTATTATTATAGCTAGCTTTACTTCGTCTTATTATTATTGCTTTTTGCTGGACAATATCATCGAAAATGAGGGCAAAACTGGAAGCGGCCGAAATGTGGTTCTACAGAAGGATGCTACGGATATCGTGGACTGAGCATACAAGCAACGACGAGGTTAGAAAGAATGGCAACAAAAAGGAAATTGATGCTGAGAATCAGGAAGAGACAACTGAAGTTCCTGGGACATGCAATGAGGAAGGAGAGCCTGGAGAACCTGATACTGACTGGACAGATAGAAGGAAGGAGAGACAGAGGAAGGCAGCGGATGACGTATTTGCAGGGACTGATCAGGTGGATGACGGAACGGGGGTTGCCAGGAGCAACAGGAGCAAACATACTAAGAGCCACAAGGAATAGGGAGACGTAGAGAGCCATGATCGCCTACGTCCTGAAGGGACAGGGCACATAGAAGAAGAAGAAGAAGAAGAAGAAGAAGAAGAAGAAGAAGAAGAAGAAGAAGAAGAAGAAGAAGCATAAGAGACAGGAAATTTACACGAGAATCAAAGAAGAGAGTACTGGATTGCTATGTGATGTCAGTTCTTCAATATGGCAGTGAATGCTGGACAATATCAACAAAGATAAAGCGAAAACTTGAAGCAGCTGAAATGTGGTTCTACAGAAGGATGCTGCGGATATCGTAGACCGAGCATGTGAGCAATGACGAGGTTTTGGAAATAATGAAAACGAAAAGGAAATTAATATTGAGCATCAGGAAGAGACAACTGAAGTTCCTGGGACATGCAATGAGGAAGGAGGGCTTGGAGAACCTGATACTAACAGGCCAGATAGAGGGGGAAAATAGACAGAGGAAAGCAGCGGATAACATATTTGAAGATCCTGAGCAGGTGGATGACAGAACGAGGGCTGCGAGACGTTACAAGAGAAAGCGTGCTAAGAGCCACCAGGGATAGGAAGACGTGGAAAGTCAAGGCACATAGAAGAAGAAGAATTTCCATTGTTATAATTTTATTGCTAGTTTTATTCCATCTTATTATTGTTGCTTCTAGATAAAGCATTTTCACTATTGTTATTTTATTACTAGTTTTATTCCATCTAATTATTCTCGCTTTTTAGATTAAGTATATTCATTATTATTTTATTACTAGTTTTATTCCATCTTATTATTGTTGCTTTTAGATGAAGCATTTTCACAATTTGAATGTGCGTTGTGGTGCATTGGATATTGGTTTGGAACGATAAATCGGGAAACCGAGTTCAAATTTCAGTTGAATTTCTTGCATTCACTTACGCGCAAATACAATTAGGAAAGGTATTACTCCGTCTCTTTCATTCAGCTATGGGTTAAGTAACAGGACATATTGGGTTCTATAATCTTGGTTGGCAAGCAGTCTTTTGCAGAAATTAATGGTTACTACGAGAAAAAGTCTAAGGCTCAGTCAGTCATGTCTCTTTCAAGACATGATCGCCCAAGGGTGTATCACGTATGGCACTTAACTGACTGACTGGTTTTCACAATTATTAATTTATTGCTAGTTTTACTTCATCTTATTATTGTTGCTTTTTCGATGGAGTATATTTACTATTATCATTTTATTAACATTTCTATTCCCTTTAAATACTGTTTCTGTTTAGTTAAAGATTTTCTACTTTATTATTTTACTACTATCTAAACTTATTTATAAATGGAACTTTGTCTGTATGTGTGTGTGTATGTATGTGTCTGTGTGTGTGTCCGTTACCTATAGACTCCGAAACGGCTGAACCGATTTTCTTGAAAATTTACACAGTTGTACTATAAGCGTCTGCGAGTGTTCATTGCTAGGTTTTGTGTCGAGGTACACCCAATAAATATTGAAAATCGATAATCGAAAAAATCGGGTTATAGAAGAACTGGTCCGATTTTAATCAAATTTGATACACCCATAGACAAAGACATAAGAAACGATATTCAGAAGTTTCAAGGTTGCAGTTCTTACAATAGTGCAGAAAATCGATAATATATATATATATATATATATATATATATGGCAAGATGTTTGTGTGTGTGTCAGTTTATCTGCCTGTATATTTGTATTTTTTCAGGCCCTTTTATTTTAGTTTTTGTTTCGGGTTTGGCTCTAAGTAGGTATAATTGTAGTTCTTAGTCTCAGCCATGATACCATTTACTCAGAGGACTTATGTAGCCTTCAAAATTTAGTTTACAACGAAAAAAACTTATTTGATATCGATACCAGGAAATCAAAATTTGACTTACATCCATTCATTTTTCTTTCAGTCTACGGTTTCGCTTTAACTGGAAACAACTATTGCTTTTTAGTCTTTCGTGCCAACGTCCAAAGAGTCTAATCTCCAGGACCATGGATTAGTTTTAAAGCTTTCATTTCACCCGAGCAACGCCGGGCTATACTGCAAGTTTTTCCTGAAATGTAGTATTTTTTTATATTATGTATTAAATGTATTGGATCATTAAACTAAAAATGAAATACTGATTTGCAATACAGGCATGCCAGTTAGATTTATTTACATTCTCTGGAATATACATGTATAGAAACTGTATTGCCCAAGATATGAATGATCAGTTTATATGTTGATTGCAATACAAGATTAAACCTTCCATTTTAAATCCACATTATAATTTCTTGTTTATCAAATTTTGATTCGGTATGAATCCACCTCTGTTTCTCAAGCTAAGGGTTAATTTGTGCGACTACTATCACTAAATCATTATTATGCTAAAGAAGCAAAAACATACAAAATCCAAATTTACAATCTAAAAATATGGTTTGACTTTAAATAATCTGTAAACGGTTAACTAACTGTAAAAATCAATCAACCAATCAAAATCCGATGTGTTTTACAAAAAAAAAAAAAAAAAAGATATTAATCGTGGAATTATATCAAAATCAAAATCCAGTATTCAATAGAATTTTATAAAAATGAGATATTAATTCTAGGTTTCTATCTATAACCCTTAAAGCCAGCCTTTCCTATTTAGGGCATGGTGGACAATAATGCCGTAACCAAGCGAAAAATCTTATTAATTTCACGTGTCGATACAGATTTCGTTCCAATTTATATACTGTTCCAATATATATATATATATAGTGTATCAAGGCAGCAGATAATTTTCTAAACATATACTGTTAAATATAAGAGACAATGAATGTCTATTATGTTTAATCAAATTAAATCCAAACAACGCACACTGAATAAAATCACGTTTAAATCTGGCCATAACTCATTACATTGCATTTAAATATATAGTTCTGTTAACATTTCGTGCTCTCAAGCGGTGTGGCGTCGTAGAACCACATTACAAATTTACGAACTGCGTTTGCTATTTGAGCTAACTATTATCGTCGCCTAGCAATGTTTTATGTCAACACAAGATAAAATCGTCTCTGATAGTGGATGTTTTATGTTAACGTCTTTGTAACCTCGCCGAAAGCTGAGAACCAACTTAATAATCCAAATGTTGGGGAATATTTGTGTTTATTTTCACCTGAAATTTAAAGCCAAAATACGATGTTTAGAACGACTCAGGATTAAACATAATAGACATTCATTGTTTCTTATATTTAAGAGTACCTGTTTAGAAAAAAAAATATATATATATATATATATATATTGTCATCCGCAGACAGATCTGTTTCGCAGTATCACAGTTCATCAGTACGGTTAGATTCCGATTGCTTTTTTACCCGGGATTGAAACCCGACCGAAATGGCGTCAGAGAGAGAGAGAGAGAGAGAGAGAGAGAGAGAGATATTGGATAATCTATTGGCCATTATTAAGGATGTTTTCTTTGTCTTAATATGTAGATTTTTGTCAATTCATATTGGCCATTGGAAGATTTCAAGAATTTAATAACCCGCATGTTAATTATTTATTTTTTATTTTATCATTTATATATCGAATTTTTATTTATTTGTTTAGGGAACCGAGTTGAAAGGTTCTTCCAATCTCCCCCCGACAATATCTTTAACTAGCAAGTGTTCTTTATATATATCCCGCTAAAAGAAGGCCAGGTTAAAGCGTAAAACTTTCTTTCGCTATGCAGTGTTGATTGCTTATGCAAAAACTGCCTGTCTCGTCACCGACTATGAAAGAATAAGAAAAAGACAAAAACATTCATAACGAGAGAGAGAAGAAAAGAAAAAAAATTACGGAAAAGTAATTGAAACTCACCTGAAGCGAGCTGAATGTGTAATGCTCCTCATCATGCCAATGACATTTCCACCGAGTTATTAAGTAGAAAAGTGCCAGCCCCTATAAAAATAGGTTTTGGGAAGAAAGTAGTCAGTTGTTAAAACGATTTGCTGACATTATCAACTCCGGCTCGATTCAGGATTTGTATATCCAGCTAAAAGAATCACTACTAAAAGTTTCCAACCAACTAAAACCTGAAAGAGTGCCTCATGGAATTAAATGGGTAAATAGAAAATTTTGCCTTTTTCATTGACTAAACAACAAATTATTCTTTATATACACATTTGAGGATTTCCAAAAATGGTATTTAAAATACTCGCTAGCCTAACGTGTCAAAATGACTTCACCTACTTCTTCCCTCACTCTTCGTAACAATTCGCCTGCCAGAAGTAAATTCTATGTTTTCTAATTGAATGCAAATATTTTATATTTGTAAAAAGTTTTTATGTCTTTTATAGATTACATATTTGTCTGTGATTTAGCTCTGTGTTTTGGTCAATCATTTTGTCTTTTCTTTTGTTACAACTTATAACACATAACATTGTTTTTAATCGTTTCACTCCGAGCGAGGCGGCAATGCCACTGATGTGCAGGGGGCTACATAAGTGTAAAAAGATTAATTAGAAGAGAGTGAAGAGGAAGACGAACCAGTTAGAAAGGAGCAATAGAAAGATGAGAATGCAGGTGTGATGACAGTTTCAAAGGTGGAGAGAAAGATTAAAAAAGATTAATTAGAAGAGAGTGAAGAGGAAGACGAACCAGTTAGAAAGGAGCAATAGAAAGATGAGAATGCAGGTGTGATGACAGTTTCAAAGGTGGAGAGAAAGGAAAGGATATACGGGGTGGGGAAAGAACTAGAGTCAAGTGGTTAATAGATGAGTATTGACATTGCATTTAAATTCCTGAATGTTGTAGCCGTCAGAAAAGCAAGAATATGGAAGCGAGTTCCACAGGTGGGAAGTGCGAGAGAAGAAGCTGCAGGAGTAGAATTGTCGTCTGCATTTGGCGAACCAAACTGTGAATGGGTGAGACCCAGTTGCCAGTCTGGTTGCACGAGTAAACACCTGTTGAGGAGGTACCAGTGACTTAAGTTCGTTGAAGCAGAAGTCATGAAATTATTTATAGAACAGACAAAGGGAGGCCACATTTCGTCTGTGGGGAAGTGGCTATCGTCAGCCGCCAAGTCTGTAAGTATCACATTAAATTTCTTTTAATATGTTCCTCTCGAATTTATATTTAAACTGGGGTCATCAGGAGAGAATGTGCACCGTTTCGGGGCCTTCCTCTCAACGGTTTCACTTGCACACTGCCCCACCTCACTAATGTGAGGCCCCATTATAACGATATGCGTCTATTGAACAGGTGTAGAAGCTCATCCCTTGTTCCCTTGTTTAAGATGTGGTTTCCGGCTTTCTCTTTTCCAATCTTTTTCATTCTTTTCTTTTTTATTTTTTTCAATTGGAGTAGATAGACTAAACTATCGCCCGGTTTGACACTCCACCCACGTCTATTGAACAAGGTGTAGAGGCTCATCCCTTGTTCCCTGTTTAGGATGTGGTTTCCGGTTTTCTCTTTTCCAATCTTTTTACTCTTACGTAGCCCTCTGCGCATCAGTGGCGTTACCGCTTTGCTCGAGGTAACATGATTAAAAAAAAAAGCTCAAACGTCTAACGGTGAAATTCGATTTACGAAAAATTTCGAAAAACGGCAAACCTTGCGTTCTTAGAATGCAACGTGAACCTCATTACGCATTCACGATCAGTCGTGATATTTTTTTCTTCCCAACTCTTTACGTAATGTTTTGCTAATTATGTTGTCTAGCATACACCACACTTCCGGATCCGGATGCTGGTGGAAATTTGATTCTTGGCAGTTTGGGTTGCGTCCCATCCTCTGATTCAACAGCTTGGATACCCTTAGCACTGTAGCATGCATCCTGGCATTGGTTTTCCGACGTCTTATCTGCGTTGGTGGGGCGCGGCTCCAGAACCGTTTTCTTAAAAGATTCTTAACGGGGGGGGGGAGAAGAATAAAAAAGGAAGAATTAAAAAGACAGAAAATATGGTTTGACATTACATTTAAATTTTTGAAGATCAAAGTTGACTGGGAAACAAGAACCGAGAGAGATGTCCACAAGCGAGAAATACATGAGAAGGAACTATGAGCATAGAACGTACGTTTACATTTAACAAATCTAATTCTTCTTCTTCATGTGCCATGTCCCTTCCTGGACTTCATGGATCGAGCATGTGAGCAATGATGAGGTCTTGGAAATTGATGGAAACAAAAAGGAAGTTAATACTAAGCATCAGGAAGAGACAGCTGAAGTTCCTGGGACATGCAATGAGGAAGAAGGGCTTGGAAAATCTGATACTAACAGGCCAGATAAAGGGAAAAATAGACAGGGGTAAGCAACGGATAACATATTTGAAGGACCTAATCAGGTGGGTGATGGAATGAGGGTTGCATGGTGTAACAGGAGAAGGTGTGCTCAGAGCCACCAGAAATAGGGAGACGTGGAAAGCCATGATCGCCTATGTCCTGAAGGGACAGGGCACATAGAAGAAGAAGAAGAAGAAGAAGAAGAAGAAGAAGAAGAAGAAGAAGAAACATGTTGGCATAAAAAGTTTCCAATCCATTCTTACAGGTAGCCAATATAAAGGCCTGAACACGTGAGTAACGAGGAGGCTATAAGGGAATAGGATATATAAACAAGCTATTTTATTTACATTGTTCGGACTGTTGTCCTCATCTTTATTGTCATATTCACGGCGTTTCGACCGTTATACGCTCCGACTTTCTTCAGGTGATTGGAATTTGGAACCGAACCCTTTATTTCGATTACATAGCCCAGTGGATAAAGCGTTGGTTGGATCCAGTGACTTGACCCAAAGAGTTGTGAGTTCAATACATGGCGGCAGCAGTGCCAAACAAAAAACTTAGAAAGCTGAGATAAATGCAGATGTCTAAGATATCCGGAAGTAACATGACTCAAGGAACAAGAACAATCTACGCCGGTTAAAAATTCTAATCCTTTATCTCTGAAATATACACAAATAAACAAGATACTGCCAACAATGAAAAAAAGGGGCAGCTGGACTATTAGTGACAAATAATGAGAAGAGTACGTTGTGGTGCAGTGGATATCGACACGGAAAGACAAATCGGGGTGCCGATTTCGAATTCCAGTTCAATTCTTTGCATTCATTTACGCACAAATTACGTTGGGAAAAGCATTAATCCGTTTCTTCCCTCCAGTTATGGGTTAAATAATAGGACAGATTAGGTTCTATAGCCTTGGCTGGTAACCAGTCTACCGCAGAAAGCAATGGCAACCTACTGCGGGATAATCTTCTGCCCAGTCTCTTTCGGGATATGATCATCCAAAGCGTGTATCATGTATGGCACTTAACTGAATGAGAAGAAAAGGCTTGGCGAATTTAACATACACAGAACATACGGAGAATGGAAAAATAGTGTGTAACCTACTTAACGTGTTTGCGCAAATGGATGGCAGACAATAAATAGAGGGTACTAGTAAAAGGCTAAGTTATAAAAAGCAACAAAAGACAGGAAGTTGTGGTGGGACATAATCACCTAACTCTTGATAGAAGCCATAAAACATGATCTCTCTCCCTACTTGCTCTCTCCCTCCTTGCTCTCTCACTTTATATATATATATATATATATATATATATATATATATATATATATGTATATATATATTGCAGCTTTCGCTTTTGATTACATACAGTACTATAATACAACTCTAGACACGCGTACACAGGCTCACTGCCTCTCCTGTGTGCAGAAGGTGTGTGTTTGTGGGTAATGGTCCTTGAAAAGAGTCCCTGACTCTTTGCAGTCAGATCACAGAATGAAGAGTGAATATAAAAGAGTAAACAAAGGCCAATAACTCCAGCTGCGGCTTTTTACACATTAACAAAACACCAACAGCGACGCCTTTATTTACCCCCACTGCAGCCGATGGCGTGATACGCCTTCTCATCTTCATCCTCTTTCTCATCTTTCTTGAATTTCCAACGTCTCTTCTTTTTAAGTCTCTGTCTGTCTACCTGTCTCAATATCTGTCTCCCTTTTCCCACATTGGACTGAAATGTTTAAATACTTTCACAAAAGCTGTTTTTAATATGTGCTTTTTCTTTTTTAATTTGTTTCTTTTAGTGTGTTTTTCAGTTCGCATGACTTTTTATTTTATTTTTTTTTTAATTTTCATTCATTTTTTATGGTTTATTCTTTTTCAGTTTTCGCAGATAAACATTGTCAAATTCACATAATTCCGTCATTTTCCCTCTTTTCTCTTTTTTTTTCTTTTCTTGGTTCTTTCTTTTTATTTTACTAAACATCCACTCTTTCTTGCTTTTATTCATTTTTTTCTTTTTTACGCAACTTCATTTTCCTTCCTTTCCTTGCTTAATGTTATTTAAGTTAATTTTCCTTTTTTTCTTTGCTTTCCTTCTCTCTCATATTCTTTGTTTCTTTCTTTCTTGCACGTAATTTCATTTATATATATATATATATATATATATATTCGATAACATTGTTTTCTTTCTTGTTGTTCTTTCTTTTCTTTCTTTTTTTATTTAATCATCATATTCCATGGCTCATGCTTTTCTTTATAGCTATCATCTTTTTTCCATTCTTTCTTTTCTTTCTTTTTTCCATTCTTTCTTTTCTTTCTTTTTTCCTTCTTTGCACTTAATTACATTTATATATATATATATATATATATATATATATATATTCGATAACGTTTGCTTTTTTCTCGTTATCCTTTCTTTTCTTTCTTTCTTTTTAAAATTTTTAAATCAACTTATTCGAGAGCTCTTGCTTTTTATCGCTATCATTCTATCTTCCATTCTTTCTTTCTTTCTTTTTTTTCTTTCTTTTTTCTTTCTTTCTTCTTTGTACTTATCTTCATTTGCTTCTTTCTTTTTTTCAAACTTTAATTTAATTATTTCTTTTGTTCTTTTTTCTACTTTTCGAAGAAATAATGGCTTCGTGTCTTTTTAAAGGTTATTGGTGCAAAATTTGATGGCAGTTTTGTGACGAATATATTTACCAATGTGTTTTACACACAGAGAGAGAGAGAGAGAGAGAGAGAGAGAGAGAGAGAGAGAGAGACACACACACACACACACACACACACACACACACACACACACACACACACACACACACACACATATATATATATATATATATATATATATATTATTTCAAACATCATTCTAATGAATACCAGCATTTAAGTAGACACTCTGATTTTTAAATACTGTTTATTTTGTCTACTGGCCTGTGCACTCATAATAATTAATAAAAATAATAATGCCCTTCCGCGTTTCTTTTATTAAAATATTATTTTTTAAAGTTAAAAATTGCGTTTGAAAAACTCAAAATATGTCTGATTGTAACATAAAATCTATTGATTCTTTCGAAATTGCTTCATTTATAATTCGGATACGAGACTAAGCAGAGTTGGCTTTCGATAAAAACTGAACAAGTCAATGTGTATTAATGGCAAACAGAACATTGCTTGATTGTCAAACTTTTCGTATCCGAGCAGTCAAAGCACGATGGATCAGATGGAGGTTTCTCCTATAAAAAATGGACGCAGGTTCATATTCTGCTGGAGGTCACGTTTATTTATGTGTAAGGCCAGGAGACGAAATAAGGCCACATTTTCTTCAAAGATTTGGAAACGACATGCTGTACTGCATGTCTTTTTGCTGATGACCATGCATTCGGTTTTCTTGAAATTTATTTGTGGTCTTTTTTTTTTGTCACTTTCTTCAGCTACCTTCTATCGGAGGTCTGCTAGTTTCGCTTAACGTTAATCAACTTAGATTGTCTGCCATTACGGTAATGTTATCTGTTTCCTTGTTCGAAATTTCTTAACCGAGAAGCGTGTGCTATTCTAGTTACACTGTCCTCTCTCAGGCCATCGGTCAAGGATCAAGGTCTAATTTGTGTGCTATCATCTCTAATAGTAATAGAAATATTAGGCATTCCCTTATAGGGAAACATTTGACATTCATTGAGCGAGCAAGTGCTATTGTCACTTAAAATGTTTAAAAATCTTTCTAATAAAATAAGTTTTCCAGGAAATTAGGTTTTAACCTAACCTTTTGCTCTAACTAGTGTGGAACGTTAGCATTTTCATTAATCTTGGAATTATTTCAAAATTTTAATCTCATTTCGGTTGATATAGGTGTTTAAATTTTTATACCTGCTTGATTTTAGTATCCCCCACCCGTATTTGTCATTTTGGGCTGCTCTTTTGCTGATGACCATGTGATTTGGTTTTCTTGCAGTTTATTTGTTTTTTGGGTTTTTTTTTGTCACTCTCTTCAGCTACCTTCTGTAGGAGGTCTTGTAGTTTCCTTTCCGTATCTGCAATCAGCACTGTATCATATGCGTATCTTATGTTATTCAAATTGTGGCCTGCGATTCGCAAATTCTGGCATAACATCTAGGGTTCCTCAGAATAGTTTCTCGCTGTACAAGTTAAATAGATCAGATGATAAAACACACCGTTTTTAAAAATCTCTAGTTTAGTTTTATCCAGCTATAAAAATATTTTGCTAAAACGTTTCTACCTTATTAATATAAGCTTTGACACAGGTGAGTTTAGCTTGTTTGTGATTTTTGGTAAGCAGTCTTTTTTTTCTAGGTATTCTATAATGAATATCGGCACCGTTCATATTGTGTCACACTGTAGACATCTGCACATTGATTCCGATATTGGCTAGGGAGTCTTGGAGAAACACAAAGGTCACAACAGAATTCGCCAGGGATTGCCGAATTGAATGTTTAATAGCTCTTTCGATTATTTTTGCCATGCGGTCACATTTGTGATTATCGTCATAGCAAAGGCCTTCCATTCATAAATAATTTGTCGCATGTTGGAGATATCATTTTTTTTTTGTAGCCTTTCCCATTATTACAGGCTTCAACTATTTTTTAAACCTTCAAGAAGTTCTTTTGATCTTGGCATATTAAAAAAAGAAGTCTTTTGCATACACAATGAGTAAATATTCTTTCAATACAGTATATAGAAATTAACAAAAAATAAACTCGTGTCATTTTGATTTTTAAATGTGTAAATAAAATCATTTGCACTTGCAAACATGCAAAATTAAAATGTAGAATATATCTACCTCCCATTAGCATGGGACAGGCTAGCCTCCCAGAGAGTAAAATACTACGCCTCCTTGGCCTTACACTCTCGGCGGACCTCAAATGGAATGACTATATTGAATCCATTGCCAAATCTGCTGCTATGAAAGTGGGCTCCCTGTGCAGGGCCCGGAAATTTTTCCCACCTGAAACTATTCTGCACATATACAAATCTACCATCCGCCCGTGTATTGAATATTGCTGCCATATCTGGTCGGGTGCCCCTGCTGCTCTCCTTAGGCTTCTTGACAAAATACAAAGGAGGATCTGTAACGTGGTTGATACTGACTTGGCAGAAACCGGCTGCAGCCGCTCTCACACTGGCGTGATGTAGCTTCCCTGTGCCTCTTCTACAAGTACTTTCATGACTTCTGCTCCGACGAGCTTAGATCACTGGTGCCGCCTAAGCACGAATTTACACGAGATACTAGATTAGCAACTAGGTCCCACCCTTTTACAGTTAAACAAATAAGATGTAACCGTAAATTCTACTCCAACAGCTTCTTTTCTCGCGCTTCACGCCTGTGGAACTCCCTTCCACAAGTCTGCTTTCCCGACAGTTACAATCTCCAGGTGTTTAAATGTAGGGTCAATAGACACCTCCTATCACACTAACTCCCAACTATTCTCACAACACTCTCATCTACCCAACCCTCATTCTCGGTATCCTCACCCGCCTATCACCCACCCTCTGTTATTTCCTATATTTAATCAGCCTTTCTCCACTCTACGTAGCCCCCTGCACAGTAGTGGCAGTGACATGCCTTGCTCGGGGTGAAACGCTTATAAAAAAAAAATAAATGTACAGTTTCACTTATTTTTTGCGCATCTTAACTTTTAATATGTATTTTATTCCACTTTGATATTTTTTCAAGTCGTTGTGATTCGTTTAATAAAGCATTTTTAATGAATATATAGATTATGATTAGTTCTTCAAAACACAAAGACTCAAATTCCTATAATACTATTTCAAGAGTTCACACTGACTTTTGAACAGCACTTTATATATATATATATATATATATATATATAACATAGTGATGATCCACGTATACTGTCTTAATATGTATAGGAAAGAATATTAAAAAGTTTTGAATTTACAAATGTATTTTTGGACAGTATTTGTTTATTTTTATTATTCTATCCCTCGGTCCTTCATCAGAAACAAGTCTTCTTTCTGATGAAGGACCGAAATATAAAATAGAATAATAAAAATAAACAAATACTGTCCAAAAATACATTTTTAAATTCAAAACTTTTTAATATTCTTTCCTATATATATATATATATATATATATAGACGTATTTCAGAAGCTAACCAGAGTATTGAAAGACAGGAAAATCTCATTGAAAACAAAGAAAAGAGTGCTAGATTGCTATGTGCTATCTGTCCTTCTGTATGGAAATGAATGCTGGACAATGTCATCAAGGATGAAGGAGAGGCTTGAAGCAGCAGAAATATGGTTTTAAAGAATTATGCTGAGGATACCATGGACGATGAGGTGATGGAAAGGATGCAAACGAGAAGAAAACACCTGCTTAAAATCATGAAGAGACAAATGAGGTTACTGGAACATGTAATGAAGAAGAAGGTTGGTTGGGTGTTTTGTTTTATGGCATATCAACACCTCGGCGGGTCATTTATTGCCAACTAAACTTTATTTATTTATTGCTGGTAATACCTTTTTCTTTCAACAATTTATTGTTGTTTTTTTATATAAGTTTTTTTTTGTCTAGTAATACTTTTTCTTTTCTAGTATCAAGATTCATTGGGATTTGTTTTTAAGGGCAGGTTCCCCAAGTCCTTACCCTGTTCTTTAACCCAACACTGGAGGTAAGGGACGGATTAATACCTTTCCCAAGGGTACCAGTGCTTAAGTGAATGCAGGGTATTCAACTGGAATTCGAACTCAGTTCACTGATTTCTCTTTCCGAGCCGATATCTACTGCACCACAACGCACATCCGTCACTATACGCTTACAGCACCTGGTATTCCCAAGCGATCACCCATCTAAGTACTGACCAGGCTCAACGTTGCTTGACTTCGGTGATCGAACGAGAACCGGTGTATTCAACGTGATAGGCCGTAAACCCGCAGAGGATGGAAAATGCGACATAAAGATCCAAAGACTCATTGGCATGGCTAAAGTCGCATTTCAGAAACTAGCTCGAGTACTGAAAGACAGGAAAATCTCATTGGAAACAAAGAAAAGAGTGCTGGAATTACTATGTGATATTTGTCCTTCTTTATGGAAATAAATGCTGGACGATCTCACCAATGATGAAGGAGAGGCTTGAAGCAGCAGAAATGGGGTTTTACAGAAGGATGCTGAGGATACCATGGACGGAGCACGTGTGAAACAATGAGGTAATGGAAAGAATGCAAACGAGAAGAAAACACCTGCTTAAAATCATGAAGAGACAAATGAGGTTCCTGGGACATGTAATGAAGAAGAAGGACCTGGAGAATTTAATACTCACAGGTCGGACAAAGAGGAGAGATAAAGGAAAGCATCGCGAGACGTACTTAATAAGTCTGAGCAAATGGATGGCGGAGCCGGGTTAGAAGACATACCAAGAGAAATACATTTTAATTGCTGTTTGAATTCCATATTTTCATCATTTTTATCTGAACTCATATGAGTCAACGAAAAAATGTTTGCGAGGTAAATGTACCAGGAGGCATAAAATGATAGTATTTTCTTGCAAGAAAGGTCTTACACTCTTAACAAGTATTGGCTCTTAAAACAACAATTTTGGCATGTGGCACAAGACCTAAAGTGTGGAGTACCCAGTGAGGCTAATATATATATATATATATATATATATATATATATGAAGTTGATCAGGAGAGATTATTTGTTACGAGTATACCATGCCCTCTACGCGGCCTAGGTTTCTACCACTCATGGTGTCTTCAGGCCATTTTTAATAACTGATTTTACTGTTTTTCTTTTTAAGAACGCTCATGTAACAATGTTTTGTTTTGTTTTAACGCTCATATGGCAGGGAAGACTTGAACGCGCAATTTTTAAAATTTCAAGGAACTATGGCGTTTTCATCCATGGTTGTATGAACCTAAAAGATATTTCTTGGCATGAATATACTTAGTCATAATTTCTCTTCTTTCATTCAACAGTTTATTATGCTATTCCCAAACAAAACTGAACTACAATATAATTGTATTGAACACTTTTTAATACAAATGTGCACTGGTCTAACCCTATTATGACCAAAAACTAAGTATTAAACAATCAATCAATCAATCAATCAATCAATATTTATATATATATATATATACGTTTGGGGGGGGGAGATAGGTCTTTATTTGTGAACTTCATTCGGGTAAAATCTTCTGTACAATAATGACGGAAGCTGATGTTGGTTCGCCTAAAATAGTCCTTCATTTCCGATTTACCATGAAATAACGTGTCTGCCAACGAAATATGAATGATTTCCAAACGGAAGAAATTTAACGAGCGAGTGTGAAAAAAAAACAAAAAAACAAACACGCACGCTTATGAATTTTTGACCTGCTCACCGACCACTTATTTATATAAATACGATCTATCGGCCATCAGAAAGACAAAGGTATCTTGATACGTAAAGTTACAAGTTTATTCGCCTGAAGAGAGTCAACTTTGGACTACACGTGCCTACATGTGTAGCGACACATTATGGACACTTAATATATCATACAAAAAACAATTAATATCAACAATAATAATAAGAAGAAATGTATACTTTAAACAAAACGTTCACGATTTCTCGCACTTTTTTCTTTGATACCAATTTATCTCGTTGGAACAACCCTGATTTCTGTTTTTAATATATATACCTGATTTGTTATGGATCTTTCAATGTCAAAACAAAATGTACAATTTTTTAGTAGTTTGTACATGTTCTAGAGTTATAATATATACTAGCGAAACCCGTGGAATTTCCACGGAAGAATAATTATGATTTCCTGAAAAAATTTTACCTTGTCATACTACAAATGATAGAAACCTCTTCAAACCTAAAGGTACTAGCAGTATAGCCCGGCGTTGCTCGGGTGTAATGAAAACTTATATATATATATTATCAATTTTCAGCACTATTGTAAGAACTGCAACCTTGAAACTTCTGAATATCGTTTCTTATATCTTTGTCTATGAGTGTATCAAATTTAATTAAAATCGGACTACTCCTTGTATAACCCGATTGTTTCGATTATCGATTTTCGATATTCATCGGGGGTACTCGACACAAAACCTAGCTAAGAACACTCGCAGAGGCTTATAGTACAACTGTGTACATTTTCAAGAAAATCGGTTCAGCCATTTCGGAGTCTATAGGTAACGGATACACACACACAGACACACACACACACACACAGAGACAAACTTCCATTTATCAATAAGTTTAGATTGGATAATAAAATAACGATAACACAGAGTATAATTTTATTAAAATATCTATAAAAGTAATGTCCATAGAAGCTACTTTACTGTAATCTTATATTATATTAAGCGGCGTATGCACAGACCGTAACCAAAATAGTGTACGCTATTTTGTGAAAGATTTTGAAAGAGAAATGCTTTTTTTTATTTCTGAAAAATCATGGCTCCTGTGTCCATTGTAAACAGAAAAGACCAATTGAGTAATGGTCAAGGGTGTAGAAGTCAGAAATTTCGTTATTAGGTTGCGGGATACGACAACAAACCTACCTATTTTTACTATATTGTACATTACACAAACATATACACACATAATTACTGCTACAACCACCAGCTTACGCTGCTACTGATACGATAATGCTATAGGCTCTCTCCTCCTACTCTCTCACTCTTTACTACCCTTCCGTTTGGTAAAGGTGAGAGTAAAAAGATAGAGGGGAAGGAAAAGCTCGTGTAGAGAGTGCGGCGTAACGAACGAACGCAGTAACTAACTAACTAAGGAAGGAACTATAAGCGTCTGTGAGTGTTCTTAGCTAGGTTTTGTGTCGAGGTACCCCCGATAAATATCGAAAATCGTTAATCGAAAAAATTGGATTATAGAAGGAGTGGTCCGATTTTGATCAAATTTGATACACTCATAGACAAAGACATAAGAAACGATATTCAGAAGTTTCAAGGTTGCAGTTTTTACAATAGTGCAGAAAATCGATAATATATATATGTATAAATCCATACCAGGAAATCAAAATTTTACTTACATCCATTCATTTTTCTTTCAGTCTACGGTTTCGCTTTAATTGGAAGCATTTTAGTTTTTTGTGCCAACGTCCAAAGAGTCTGAGCTCCAGGACCATGGATTAGTTTTAAAACTTTCATTACACCCGAGCAACGCCGGGCTGTACTGCTAGTAATATATAGAGCTGTGAATATTTATTATAAATTATATTTTAGAACATGTACATAATTTTTCTATATATATAATCGCTTCGAAGGTACGTTCGTTTCAGCATTGAAGCCTCAATGCTTCATCAGGCGATGTGTAAAGTACTGGAAATCCTTTTCATTTATATTTATTTAGTTTTGTTAGTGGTGTTGGCTGGGGTTTAGTGATAGGTTGATATTTCGTTGACAGTTAAAATTTTTTTGGGTGGGGAGAGTTTTTAGTTAGAGTTGTTGGTGGGGGTTAGCGAGATAGGGGAACAAGTCTATGACCGTTGGAATTTATTTGGGGTGTTTTTGAAGTGGCTGATTAATGAGTCTTTGATTCTAGACAATTGTAAATTTTAATTATCCGTTGGCTAGACTATATCTTTAAGGATTGCTTAAAAGAGCCGATAATAGTTGGCGTGGGTATTTTTTTTATTTTTATTTAAGCAGAGTCTTTACAATCAATGTAAAGCTTCATATATATATATGAGGCTTGCCAGAAAAGTAATGAGACTTATCCGATCTTTGATATGAGAGGCATCGTCCGCATCGTCGCTAGACAGGAAGGTACACTTTCTGCACCCTTTTTGATCGTGTTGATATGAACGAGTCAATAAATCGAATTCCATAGAGTTTTTCCTCGTTGAGTTTCTTTAATTTACAGCTACAAGTCAAAATTAAAACGGAAAAAAGTAGTTAGGTAGAAAGAAGAATATGGAAACTCTCATTAAATATGTCAGTCTAATACGTCTTAAGTTACAATACCATTTTTGTTAACATAATTTTTTTAACTTTTAATGAAAAAGATTATTTAATCATTTTACCTCAAGCAAGGCGGGATCGCCACAAGTGCACAGGATGTTATAGTGAGATAAAAGACTTGATAAAAAAGGGTACTGAAGAAAGGATGAACGGGATTCAGGAACTTAGAAAATGTCAATTGTTGTTGCATTTGACTTTTTGAAGATTGTAGTCAGCAGAGAATAAATAATCGGAAGGAAATTCTACAGGCTGGAAGTGCGGGAAAAGAAACTGATGGAGTAGAAGTGTAGTTACAGTTATGGATTCCGGGTGAGGAACCGCACAAAATAATGAACAACAAAACAGATATTTGAGATGGAAAATGAAGTTATATTAAACGTCAAGACACAAACTGGAACGCAGGTTAGTAATCCAGGAATACGATTAGTAAGGAATATATATATATATACAAGTCTTTGAAGTGAAGCCGTGCTGGAAATAGTATATCCGTGTAATACTATTTTGGCTGAGTAGAGCTCAGAGCTACTATGACTACTGACGCGGTATTCTCTGGGTAAGTTCGGTATCTCTCGGTAAATTACGGGCCTCTTACGGTACTCTTACTGTTCTTACGAATCGGGATCCTGATCTCTCTATGGCAGGAGTATATGTATACTCAAGTCGAGTCTATTATCATAGAAAAAGGTGAGATCCCACAACAGTTACACTTAAGTATTTAAACGGTTAAAGGGAGGGACCTAGTTGAATATCTAATAGCACGCTTTAATTCAAGTAGACGAGGGGAAAACCTCGTAGGAGCAGTTGCTATTGTGGAACATCCTGCCATCCCCAGAGAATGGAATGCTCTACTGTATAAAAGACGGTAACTAGCGGTACGACGAGGGAAGGTCTTAGGCGAAAGAATTCACTATTCGATAGTCTATTCCGCTCCAACTCGTGGCTTGCCTATATGTGTATTATTGTTAATTGTACCTTAGTACAATAAATCTGTTATACCTTATTCCTGGTGTGGTGTTCCATTCTTCAACTGATCATTTTATAATGTATTTTCTTTTTGGGATATATCACTATGAAAATAATTGTAGAAAAGACAGAGGGAAGACACGTCACTTCGGTGAGAAAGTGAATAATGTCGAGATGCCAAAATCAGGACCGTTGACATTGCAGACCCTTCTTTGGATTTTACGAAGAACCTAAAGATGAATAGCAGAATCACCCAAGCAGATATGATTTCTTTAATTAAAATTACAAAGATGGATGCATTTTTCATCTCACTTACAATCCATCGCCTAAAACGGGTATCTTGAAGATTTTTCAGCAAATATTGACAAAAGTTCACCTGTCGTTGAGTCTGGTCATTGGTCAGCATTGGTCAGTCTATGAAGAACATCTCGACGGTGTCTGTTATGGCGTTATCGATTCATGGTGCTTTGTAACTGCGCGGAAAATGACTCTAACTGCATTTTTTCACCTCTCATTATCACAGCGGCAAAATAAAATATAAATAATGTTTATATGCATGAAATTAAAGAATAAAAAAAATCAATAATGAAAGGAGAACAAATAACATCAAATTAATGATATAATATGAAGATAAAAGTTGCCAAAAATCATCATTGAAAATCTGAAAAACTTTTAACTTTACCTGATAAAAAAAAACTCTTTATGGAAGAATGTGTTCAAAGAAATGATTATTTTGGCAAAGTAAATTCATTTGTGCACTTATAAAAACATTTTTTTACAATAATATAAAATCTCGTTAAATCTCGTGAGACATTTATAGCGAAGCATAGTTATGATGCTAATGGAGTCTAAATAATAACATGTCTCATAAGCTTCACATTGATAATGGATAAACTATAAAAGAAAAATTATTCTCCCAGTTTTAATTTTCTTCAAAATTTGCAAATTTATATATATGATATAATAATACGTTATTTCACGAACGGGACAAAATAGCTGAAAGAAAATGAATAACAAACATAATTTGTTCTCAGAGTTTTACAGAAAATTATATATCCATATTTACATGTGTCACACTCAGAAATTATAACATATTGTTACGAGGATGCATTTATGCATAAAAAATATTAATAAAGTCCACAGAAAAGTTAAAATCTTGTTATTACAAAAAGTTTTACTTCATGAAGTAGTTGTTAAGTAGAAAAGTACCAGCCCCTATAAAAATAGGTTTTGGGAAGAAAGTAGTCAGTTGTTAAAAGGATTTGCTGACATTATCAACTCCGGCTCGATTCAGGATTTGTATATCCAGCCAAAAGAATCACTACTAAAAGTTTCCAACCAACTAAAACCTGAAAGAGAGCCTCATGGAATTAAATGGGTAAATAGAAAATTTTGACTTTTTCATTGACTAAACAACAAATTATTCTTTATATGCACATTTGAGGATTTCCAAAAATGGTATTTAAAATACTCGCTAGCCTAACGTGTAAAAATGACTTTACCTATTTCTTACCTCTCTCTTCGTAACAATTCGCCTGCCAGAAGTAAATTCTATGTTTTCTAATTGAATGCAAATATTTTATATTTGTAAAAAAGTTTTTATGTCTTTTATAGATTACATATTTGTCTGTGATTTAGCTCTGTGTTTTGGTCAATCATTTTGTTTTTTCTTTTGTTACAACTTATAACACATAACATTTTTTAATCGTTTCACCCCGAGCGAGGCGGCAATGCCACTGATGTGCAGGGGGCTACATAAGTGTAAAAAGATTAATTAGAAGAGAGTGAAGAGGAAGACGAACCAGTTAGAAAGGAGCAATAGAAAGATGAGAATGCAGGTGTGATGACAGTTTCAAAGGTGGAGAGAAAGATTAAAAAAGATTAATTAGAAGAGAGTGAAAAGGAAGACGAACCAGTTAGAAAGGAGCAATAGAAAGATGAGAATGCAGGTGTGATGACAGTTTCAAAGGTGGAGAAAAAGGAAAGGATATACGGGGTGGAGAAAGAACTAGAGTCAAGTGGTTGATAGATGACTATTGACATTGCATTTAAATTCCTGAATGTTGTAGCCAGCTATGGGTTTAATAGCAGGACAGATTAGGTTCTATAATCTTGGTTAGCAACCAGACTACCACAGAAAGAAATGGCAACATACTGAGGGAAATATATTGCCTAGTCAGTCATAGATCAAACGAGACATGATCGCCCAATCGTGTTTCAAGTATGGTACTTGACTTACTGATAATCAGAAAGAGATAAGTTGAAATTTCTATGATGCATAATATCTTGTATGGATGGGCGATAATGTCTCTTTCGAGACATGAGTAATTAGGCAGGAGATTTTCAGAGACCGGAGTGAAACTAACTGAGCCTGAATATCTATCTGACGAGCTTATAGATGGTAGAACATGTTATGGAGGGATGATAAATATTAAATAAAAAAGAATAAATAAATATTACTAAGTGCTGAATAAGATACAAAGTTGAGGCAAACCGATCGTACACGTCCTGAAGGGACACGACGCATAGAAGAAGATGGAAACATGAATTATTTTGACTTTTATGATGCGAAAACGTCAAATAATATTTCACGAAGGACTGTGTTTTATTTAACAACAGATAAGCAGCGAGACTGAAACAGTGGACATCATTACAAAAAAAAAACTCATTCACGTTCCTTCCAAGCAAACTAGGTCGATCACAAACAATACCCAAGACAAACTGATTTTTAACTACGAGACAATTCCCTGTCCCCTTGAGACTGGGGAACTGGTCAGTAGAGACGAAATGAGTGATTTTTTTTTTTAACCCGTTGAATCCGCTGTGAAAAGTTCAGAGTCGGTAAAAGGGTCGTCTAGATAGAGGATGGCAGGTAGCCAGCCCAATCGCTCAACAACTGAGAGGGATGCCATCTGTCAATTTCTTATCAATCTCTCTCTCTCTCTCTCTCTCCTCGTCCATTTTGTTTTAGATATTGTTGTTTGGTTCTCTGTCACATCCTGATGTCCATCGTTCATTCTTTATCTCCAATACGCCAATTTTCCATTACCGCCTCTATCTCTTTGTTTATTTGATTTTTTTTTTATATATAAATTTGCGTAAGGCTAAATTTTGTGTGTCTGTCCCCACCTTACATTAATACAGCGGTTCTTAACCGAGGCCAAATGACCACAAGGAGGGGGCTGGTAAATTTTAAAGGATCTACAAAAAAATTGGGGGATTTGAGGGAGCCACAAGTTCAATGAAAGGAGCCACAATGCTACAACCCTGATGCTTTCTATATTTCAATTCGAATAAAATTAACCCTCTAGGGCCATTCGTATCATATTTGATACAGTATTTCCCTATAAGGAAACATTTGGTATTTCCCTATAAGGAAACATTTGGTATTCATTGACTGAGCAGTCAGTACTGCTTTCATTTGAAATTTATAAAATATTTCTCTTAAAAAATTTTTCAGGAAAATATTTTTTTCAAGGCTTGTTTTCATACTGTATCAAATATGATACGAATGGCCCTAGAGGGTTAAATTCAGTCAGTTAGTGCCGTACGTAATACACGCTTTGGGCGATCATGTCTCGAAAGAGACATGACTGAACGGGCAGAAGATTAAGAAGGTTGACATTGCTTTCTGTGGTAGACTGGTTACCAGCCAAGGCTATAGAACTTAATTTAATATCATTTAACTAATATCATTTAACCCATAACTGGAAGGAAGAGTCGGTTTCATACCTTTCCCAAGATTACTTGTGCGTAAGTGAGTGCCATGAATTCAACTGGAATTCGAACTCGGCTCTCCGATTTGTCGTTCCGAGTCAATATCCATGCACCACAACACACATCCCCCTTTCACTTAAATTGTGTAACTAAAATCTATTTCTGGGCTTTATTACAAGATTTTTGTGCGTTGTAGTGCAGTGGATATCGGTTTGGAATGAGAAATCGGGGACTCAAGTTCGAATTCTAGTTAATATCCATGATTTGACAGAAAGACTTGAGAGTTCAATACCAAACTACAGCGGTGGTGAGCAAATAGCTTCGAGGGAGATAACTTCCTTGACATTTCTACTTTTGAGATAGCATTCTGATATCAGGCTCTATCAAGGTGGTATTTAGTTTTAATTTTTCTTTCAAATGCTCATCTCTAAGCTGTGTTCTCAAAGAACTATTGATTTATGTCATGTTGTGGTGCACTGGATATCGGCTCGGAACGACAAATCGGAGAGCCGAGTTCGAATTCCAGTTGAATTCCTTGCATTTACTTACGCGCAAATACCCTTGGGAAAGATATTAATCAGTTTCTTCCCTCCAGTTATGAGTTAAATAACAGGACAGATTGAGTTCTATATCCTTGGATGGCAACCAGCCTACCGCAGAAAGTAATGGCAACCTACTGCGGGATAATCTTCTGCCTGGTCAGTCATGTCTCTTTCGAGACATAATCGCCTAAGCGTGTATCACGTATGGCACTTAACTTACTGACTGTAACCAACATGTTATCGTAAAAAGAGGTGATCTTTGTCTATTACTGACAACACCTGAGTTTCATATTGAAAAACTTGCAGATGAACTTCACCTTAATAAATGAAAGCGTTCTCCGTTTTATGCATTAACTCCCTATTATGAAATAATTTTCAAACGTCTTTTTGGTTACTAGTATGCATTTATGTAAATTTATTATGGAGAACTTTGTTTTTATTTTGCATAACTTCATTTTTTTCCATTTTTGGCATTACTTTTTAAGTTTCTATGTGCATTTATGTGCAAAATTTGTTTTCTGAAATTAAAGTTTATTTCATTTAATTGGTTTGAAAACAATCAGTTTTTAAGTTTCTATGGGAAAATATAATTGTTTATTTGTTCGGAAATTGTTAAAATGAGCTTTTGTTAAATTAGACCGCGGGGAGGGGGACATAAAAATGGGGTCATGAATAGCAAATGTTGAGAACCACAAGCACACTCCTGCCCGTATAGTTTTATAGTTAAGTATCTGCCTTGTGGTACAGTGGATATCGGCTCGGAACGAGAAACCGGGGAGCCGAGTTCGAATTCCAGTTGAATCCATTGTATTCACTTACGCGCAAATACCCTTGGGAAAGGTATTAATCCGTCTCTTCCTTCCAGTTATGGGTTAAATAACAGGACAGATTGGCTGGCAACCAATCTACCGCAGAAAGCAATGGCAACCTACTGCGGGATAATCCTCTGCCCAGTCAGTCATGTCTCTTTCGAGACATGATCGCCCAAGCGTGTTTCGCGTATTGCACTTAACTGACTGACTGATATCAGTCAATTATCTCGTAAATAACATTTATGACACAAGCGGTATCATCCAAATTATACAGCGCCCTATCGGTTGGGGCTTCAGAATACCCAATGAGGCTTTCTGAATATGACGATAAACTGCATCTGTGTCCTAGGTATGATGATAAACTACATCCGGCAGCAAAAACATTGATTAGGAGATTTTGAAAAGCGTGAAAACAACTTTTAATTGCTGTTGTTCTCAGGTCCATCCTGACCCAGAGTGGTGGCACGTGTTAGGGTTCAATCTAAGGGCAAATAGTTAATCCCCAAAATGAGGTCAAAACACTATGAGAGTATAAAAATATTTTATAGTAGAAATTCCAGCAATAATAGTTTGAAGAAGAAACATTACCAACCATACATTTGACTCTCGTCGTAAAACCTCTTTACAAAAATACCACAATGAAATCTGACCTACAAATAGATTTCTTACAAAGAACACATATTTTATTCATCCGAACCTTTTTATTTTAATTGTTTAATAGCTTAAATGTTCTATGTTTACTGTGTGTTAATATTTACACTTTGATAATGGCTTATGTGAGCCAGAAGCTTAGACCCGATAAAAAAATCAACAATTACTGTGATTTTTTGTTGTCTTTCAACGATATCACCATCAAGTATATCAGACGGTATGAACGGATCCTACACAAAATTAATAGACAGAACTTGTCTATATTATTCAATGAAACCTGCATTAATGAAAAAATGCTGCCAAAATACACACACAATATATATATATATATATATATATATATATATATATATATATATATATAATTCACTATATTTATGTCCATAAAAGTGACGAGGGTAGACGTTGTGTAAGTATGTATATGTTTTTTTGTTAGATTCGACTTAGCGTCTGCATTTTGCTGTCTAGCTCGACGGGAGTTGCGCTCAGATATAGATCAAAATTTTAGAACGCTAACAACAACTTGAGATTTTTCAGAAAGCTAAAAATAGGAGTAAAAATACATATATTATCACCCCACAAAGTCAGGGATCAGCTTGTGTATTGATTAAAATATAGAATCGAACACCCCACTTTATATTATCTATATCTATATATGTTGGCCCTACACCTCCCACTCTAATTTAATAGAAACATTCTATATTGTTATCTATATATATATAAAAGTGACGAGGGTGGACGTTGTGTAAGTATTTGCTATGTAAATTCATCATATGTTTTTTATTCTTATTATTCCTTAAACTACCCGAGTGAAACCGGGATAAACTGTTAGTTTTATCGACAAAGGTGAATGTTTTAAGTTATTTAACTTTGATCAAGAAAAATTTGAAGTTGATGTTTAAAATCACTGAAAAAAAAACAATGTAGATTTATTTATGATGGGTAATTTTCTAAGCGGATGTACGTTGTGGTGCATTGGATATCGGCTCGGAATGAGAAGTCGGGGAGCCGAGTTCGATTTCCAGGTTATTTGTTGCATTCACTTACGCATAAATACTTTTGGGAAAGGTCTTAATCTGTCACTTCCAGTTATGGGATAAATAATAGGATAGATCGGGTTCTATAGCCTTGGCTGGCAACCAGTCAACCACAGAAAGCAATGACAACCTACTGCAGGAAAATCTTCATTCATTGACTGTTATATTTAACAGTATATGTTTAGAATATATATATATATATATATATATATATATATATAGTATTTAATTGTGATAATGTTTAGCGCCAAGGCTGGTGCTTTTTCAGTGGTTTTACTGATAAAACGTATTTTGGCAAGTTGGTTTTTTATCGTAAATTTTTTATGTCATAAAGTGCTCAATAGCAAGATAGAGATAGAGCATTAACAGAATTAATGTGGAGCAATTTTTCACTTAGCTTTCAAATTCGAAATTTCGTGAAGTCATATAATAATGCTAAAATCACACAACTCTGCCCAGCTAAGTGAAACACTTCTCCACATTAATTATATATATATATATCGAGAGATAGATAGATAGATAGATAGATAGATAGATAGATAGATAGATAGATCCTGTAAATCGTTGAAAAAACAGCATAGTTTGAAAAAAACAGTCAGTTTTGAAGAAAATGGGATGTTTTATTTCTTTATGATGGGTGATTTTCTAAGCGGATGTACGTTGTGGTGCATTGGATATCGACTTGGAACGAGAAGTCGGGTAGCCAAGTTCGAATTCCAGGTGAATTCGTTGCTATTAATTACGCACAAATATTATTGGGAAAGGTATTAATCCGTCTCTTCCAGTTATGGGATAAATAATAGGATAGATCGGGTTCTATAGCCTTGGCTGGCAACCAGTCAGCCACAGAAAATAATGGCAACCTACTGCAGGAAAATCTTCTGCCCCGTCAGTCCTGTCACTTTTGAGACATGATTGCTTAAGCGTGTATCACGTATGGCACATAACTGACTGATTTTCTAAGCGCTGCTTAGACGTGGCACAAGGCTGAAGCTATGGGAGATCCAGTGAGGATCGAACTTACTACTGAATTGTAACTGGTTCTAGTGAGACAAGCATGTTAACCATTACACCACGCCGAGGTGGCCATGTTTTATTAAGATGAATTTTTTTATTATGAAATCTCTCTAATTTGTCTTTGGATACTTTGTATATATTTTCAGTTTTTCAAGTTAAATTATTCACTTATGTTGCATATCATCCATTATTGTCCATAAGCTTGAATGATCTATCCTGACATGTCTCTAATTTGTATTTAAATACAGTGTATTTATTTTCAAATTTTCTAGTTTAATTGTTCATATCATTCATTATTGTTCATAATTAGGCTACAATAAAATTTGTGTGTTATATAAATCCCCCCTTATAAATCCCCCCTTATAAAAATTGAGATGTAATAAAGTGGAGGGCCTAGATTCAAGGAAGAACAACGAAACGCTCGCACTGGCCTAGGAAGAAATACCACAATTTTTGTTTTTATCTGACTCTTGTAAAGATAGAGTGTGGCAGGAGCCATGTACTTTTAGGAATTGGCTATTCTTCAAGCAACTTTAGCGGTCGTCCAAATAAACGGTTAACAGTTGAGATATGGAATGACTCAATATAGAAGTTCTAGACAAGAAACCTCATTGAGAGCAGCTAGACCAAATCGCAACAAAATGTAACACAACGTTTGAATTTGATGCGGGATTTCCGAAAAGCCGTTCAACAATTGCTCAAGCACTCTAGCCACTCCCTCGTTTGGGGACGCCTGAGGCGCCGGGTAATGACCCCAGATCTCTCCCCCAACGAAGAGGTACTGATTGGGTAGATGGCTCCCTGGGGCTTTGGATATGAATTTCAATCTATCCCAGTTAGTTCAAACTACTTATTGAGATTATAACCAGTCATTAGACTGGAGTAAATTTGGGGACTGCTAGATTGCGATGAAGCGTTACTAGTTTTGTTTTGTATGTATTGAATGATACCAGCCAGTTTTTCCGCACAATTGAGCCACCAGGCTAGGTCAGAGGGAAGATCATCTGCCAGGCTCTGGTCATCTAAAATTTTCTTTTAAGGTTTGGATAGAAAAAGCAACAAAAATTGAAGATAGGAAAGTTTTGTAATCTGCTTGAAGCATTGTGTATATTAAGTGTATGGTTAGGTCTGGAAGGCTATCACAATGCGTATAGTAAAATTAAGGAAGGTAAAGACGGTGTTGGATATTACCTATTTATTATTCATTACTATTTCGAGATCAAAATCTCATCTTCAGAATGGTAGGAGAGC
Organism: Ascarosepion bandense; assembly: GCA_037127315.1. Classification (NCBI taxonomy): domain Eukaryota; kingdom Metazoa; phylum Mollusca; class Cephalopoda; order Sepiida; family Sepiidae; genus Ascarosepion; species Ascarosepion bandense. Next base: position 2,049,387 of record JBBBDQ010000830.1, read on the forward strand.
TTGTTTTCACGTTTATCCGCTTGTGTACCGTGCTAGAGATGAGATTTTGATCTCGAAATATTAATAAATAATAAACAGATAATACCCTTCTTCACCTTTCTTTATTATACTAAACGCATTGTGATAGCCGGCAAACCAACCCATATACAAAAAAACGAAGATATTTGTTAAGAAATGTGTACAGAATATCCTATTATAATAGTGCTTGTTCCTCTCTTCGTTAGTCCGCACGACCATTACCCCCTGTCAATATCTCATAAATAATGGCCTATTCCGCTTTGATCGCGAGGAAAGAAAATGCAGAAAAGAAAGAATAAAGGAAAAGATTGCTATGTGATGCCAGTTCTTCACTACGGCAGTGAATGCTGGACAATATCATCGAAGATGAAGGAAAAATCTTGAACCAGCGGAAATGTGGGTCTAGAGAAGGATGCTATCAAGGACTGTGCATGCGAGCAACGATGAGGTGTTGGAAAGAATGGCAACGAAAAGAAAATTAATAGTGCGCATCAGGAAGAGACAACTGAAGTTCCTGTGACATGCACTGAGGAAGAACGGCTTGGAGAACCTGATACTAACAGGCCAGATAGAAGGAAAAAGAGATAGAGGAAGGCAGCGAATAACATATTTGAAGGGCATGATCAGGTGGATGACGGAGCGGGGATTGCGAGGTGTAACACAAACAAACATATTAAGAGCCACCAGGGATAGGGAGACGTGGAAAGCCATGATCGCCTACGTCCTGGAAGGACAGAGCCCATAGAAGAAGAAGAAGAAGAAGAAGAAGAAGAAGAAGAAGAAGAATTGTTTAACTGTCTTGTCAATATATCATTAATAATGGACTATTCCGTTTTGATCGATATGAAAGAGTGGAAAAGACACTACTTGGTTTCAGTTATAAAAGAAAAGAAAGAAAGGAATGTAGAAAGGTTTAACGGCTGTTTCAGTGAAATAAAAAAAAACGTTGTCAATTTCAAATTTGTACCCCCTTACTTCCTAAAATAACAACCAGCATTCATATTATGATCGTTATTGCAATAGGAGGGTTTCTACGAATTTCTTTTATCGTAGAACTCGCCATGAGCTTACACAATCATTACCTTAAGAATTACGATCCATAAGAAAATTCAAATAGGAAAACCCGGAAAAGCGTGAAATTTTCTCGGGTTGAAACTAGCTGCAAATAAAATGCGTATGACAGATGATGGGAACATGAAAAATAGTTTTACTAAGATTCAAAATACACAGAGGGTCAAAAGCAAACGGATCTGTCTGGAAAAGAATGCTGTTCAAACTAACGACAAGTAGAAATGAATGATAAAGAGAACGAGAGAGCAAAGAAGCAAAATGGAAGAAACAGACGATAGAGTGTTGCTTTTAAAAGAAAAATTAACAGAAAGAAAAGGTGACATTCAAGACGAGTAGATATTTTGATGGTCAGAGGTCAAAGGGTCATATGATAGCCATCATTAATCATCTGTTGCCGCCCCTGTCAAGTTTTTCTTTCTTTCATTCTTTTCTAATTATTTTTGTTTAATTTTCTTTTCTTTCATTTCAAAACAGCTCAGGTTCATAGACAGAGCGGAGACGGACAATTTAGTTAGGCGTTAAGTGAAGGAGAAACAGGCGGATCAGGGTAAGGAGCGGGGTAAAAAAAAAAAAAGCCGGAAAAGGAGAGATTAGAAAAAAGAAAAGAGTGGGTAGGGCGTACGATCTGAGCAGGGTGGGAATCGGGTATGTAAAGATAATGTTCGACAGAAAAGGGTGATGAGAAAACAATGCCTGACAAAGGTAAAAACAATAAAATAAGGATTAAAATAAGCGAGACATAATCAGGTAACGTGTACAAAAACATACGCATATATAAACATTTTATCATATATATATATATATATATATATATATATATATATATATATATTGAGGCAGCAGATAATTTTCTAAACATATACTTTTAAATACAACAGACAATGAATGTCTATTATGTTTAATCATGAGCCGTTCTAAACGTCTTATTTTGGCTTTAATTTCAAGGTGAAAATGAAGACAAAAATAGTCTAAGATTTGGATATTTTTTTATGCTTTCGGCTCATATGTGCCATCTTCTGCTCATCAACGGCTCATGATTAAACATAATAGATATTCATTGACTGGTATATTTAACAGTATATGCTTACAATATATATATATATATATATATATATATATATATATATATATATATATATATATATATGGTGTTTATTGTGATCATGTTTAGCGCCGCCAAGGTTGGTACTTTTTCAGTGGTTTTACTGATAAAACGTATTTTGGCAAGCAGTTTTTTTTATCGTAAAGTGCTCAATATTGGAAGGTAGAGATAGAACGTTGATAGGTACAAAGGGTTTGTCTCTTTAACTGAGCAGATTCATGCCGACTTCGAAGTTTCGTGCGGACACTATTATGGACTATTCATGGCGAGTTTGTCCTAATGAAAATGTATATTGGCATCAGGTTTTTTATCGTAAAGTGCTCGATATTGGTGGGTGGAGATAGAGATTTAATACCTTTAATGCAGAGAATTTTGCGCTTCTGGTAGAAAGACATTTTAGACAAGCAGTTGTTATGCCAGAAAGTGCTCAATAGCAAGATAGAGATAGAGCATTAACAGAATTAATGTGGAGCAATTTTTCACTTAGCTTTCAAATTCGAAGTCATATAATAACACTAAAATCACACAACTCTGCCCAGCTAAGTGAAAAACTTCTCCACATTAATTATATATATATATATATATATATATATATATATAGATAGATAGATAGATAGATAGATAGATAGATATAAGTAGATATATCCAGTAAATCGTTGAAAAAACAGCATAGTTTGAAAAAAAGTCAGTTTTGAAGAAAATGGGATGTTTTATTTATTTATGATGGGTGATTTTCTAAGCGAATGTACCTTGTGGTGCATTGGATATCGGCTCGGAATGAGAAGTCGGGGTGCCGAGTTCGATTTCCAGGTTATTTGTTGCATTCACTTACGCATAAATACTTTTGGGAAAGGTCTTAATCTGTCACTTCCAGTTATGGGATAAATAATAGGATAGATCGAGTTCTATAGCCTTGGCTGGCAACCAGTCATTCATTGACTGTTATATTTAACAGTATATGTTTAGAATATATATATATATATATATATATATATATATATATATATATATATAGTATTTAATTGTGATAATGTTTAGCGCCAAGGCTGGTTCTTTTTCAGTGGTTTTACTGATAAAACGTATTTTGGCAAGTTGGTTTTTTATCGTAAATTTTTTATGTCATAAAGTGCTCAATAGCAAGATAGAGATAGAGCATTAACAGAATTAATGTGGAGCAATTTTTCACTTAGCTTTCAAATTCGAAGTCATATAATAACACTAAAATCACACAACTCTGCCCAGCTAAGTGAAAAACTTCTCCGAATTATATATAAATTTCGACACCTCTACTAACATACTTCAATGCCTATAATCGACGGGGAGAGGTCATAGTTATTATACTTACCCCCTACACCATAGGAGCAGCAGTTCCCAGACCAATCCCGCATGCTACTATACACTCAATTAACTAAAAACCCACTACCACCATTCCTTCTCGGCCTACAGCCATGTGCGACACAAAAAATGGACCTGCCTAATTTTCTCTGTATAACTCCACTCTGTTAATAATAATTTAAATGTTCTACGTTCACTGAACATTAAATGTTCATCCTTTGATAATGGCTTATGTAAGCCGAAAGCTCAGACCTGATAAAAAAAAATCAACAATTATTGCGATTTCTTGTCGTCTTTCCATGACAATACTATCAAGCTAATCAAATCATACGAACGGATCTTACACAAAATAAATAGACAGAACTTGTCTATATTATTCAATGAAACCTGTATTAATATATATATATATATATATATATAAGTAGGTATCTCCAGTAAATCGTTGAAAAAACAGCATAGTTTGAAAAAAAAATCAGTTTTGAAAAAAAAGGGATGTGTATAGTGGTGCTGTGTATATAAACTCCGAACGACAAATTGTGGAGCCGAGTTTGAATTCCAATTGCATTCCTTGCATTCACTTGCGCACAAACACCCTTGGGAAAGGTCTTAATCCGTCTCTTCCATCCAGTTATAGTTTAAATAACAGGACAGATTTAGTTCTAGGCAGAAGCCGTGAAAGTATTTATAGAAGAGACACAGGGAAGCCACGTCGCGCCGGTGAGAGAGAGACTGCAGGCGGTCTGCCAAGTCGGTATCTATCACATTACAGACCCTCCTCTGTACCTTATCGAGAAGCCCGAGGAGAATAGCAGGGGCACCCGACCAGATATGGCAGCAGTATTCAATGCACGGGCGGATTGTAGATTTATATATGTGCAGGATAGATTTAGACGGAAAAAACTTCCGGGCTCTACACAGAGAACCGACTTTCATAGCAGCGGATTTAGCAATGGATTCGATATAGTCATTCCATTTGAGGTCCGCTGAAAGTATGAGACCAAGGAGGCGTAGTGTTTTACTCTCTGGGAGGCAAGCCTGGTCCATGCTAATGGGAGGTAGGTGAGATTGTCGATGGTTAATACTGAAATTAAAAAATGAAAACAATTTTTTTTGCTTTCAATTTTTAATTTTAATAATTTATAAATTTTAAAAAATATTTTTGAGATATTTCAAAAACACATAGACATTAAGTTATTTTATTTATCAAATGAAGACTGTATTTAGTAATCAAAAATTAAAACGTTTAATAACAGTCATCGAGCCATCGTACTTTTAAAATAATTTTAAAAGTACTTTTGTGTATTTGAAATTGTTTTTTTTTTTTGTTTTGTTTTTTTGTATGGCAAAATCTGTGTGTACATTAAAAGGTCGTGGATTTTGTGGTTTTTATGGTTTCTTTACTTTACAGGAAAGAAATTTGAACAATTTTTTCAATTCCGGACGCCATACACTTATATTACATGTCAAATACGGGGGAAAAGTCAGAAACGATCAATACTGTGTTTTAGAAATAATTATATTTTAAATTTCATGCTATCAATAAGTAAAACTGGTGTAAATCAGATTAATTTCACAATGAATTTGCCAATTTTCAAAAAATAATGTGTCACAGATGTACACTATAATATTGCAAGATTTTTAAAACCGAGAATTTAACATTTTTTAAGAAATGTATCGATCGCTCAAAATTGACAAAAAGTTTAAAACTTTTTAAAAATATCAAAATTTTAGATTCTAATCAATATAATTCCTGTTTGAAATGCTCCAAAGTATTTTGCCTACTAGAAATAATAAATTTAATCATTCAGCTTTCAAATAAAACTAAAATAAAAGATTCAATATTTTTACTTGTGAAAATTCAAAGTTGTTATCGAAAATAACTGGAGATACCGAAAAGAGTTTGTCTCCATGCTGACTACGAAGTTTCGTGAAGATACGTCATGGAAACGGTGTCCTCACGAATCATCGAAGTCGGCAAGAATCTGCTCAGTTAACGAGACAAACTCTTTGTAATTAATAATGCCCTCTCTCCACCTTGATATCTATCACGTTAAAAAATTTTAAAAAATTGCCTTCTAAAATACAATTTTATCAGTAAAAGCACTGAAAAAAACAACCTTGACACAAAACATCATCACAAGTAAACACTTATGTATATATTGTCTAAATATACATTGTTAAATTTAACAGACAATGAATGTCTATTATGTTTAATAATGAGCTGTTCTAAACATCGTATTTTGGCTTTAATTTCAGGTGAAAAAAATGAAAAAAATTGTCCAACATCTGGACATTTTTTTATTAAGCTGGTTCTAAGCTTTCGGCTTAAATGCGCCATCTTCAAAGTGGTTACAGAGACGTTAACATAAAGACATCCACCATTAAAGATGATTGTATTATATATATATATATATATATATATATATATATATATGAAATTATTTGTTTGAACATTATTTTTCATCGATACTCGTATTTAAGTAGATATTCTGTTTTTAATCAAAGAGTATTTTATATTTATTTCTACCGGCCTGATTATTTACGATAAATTTTTGTTACGAAAATGTGGGTCATTCAGCAGGATTCGAACCTTCGACCCCTATCCACATAGGAGAAGCCACCAATTGATCTAACGCGTCTTAGACCTCTCGACCACGAATGACCAACAGTCTAAACGATGTCAAATCAAGTCTATATAACACAATATTTGATTCACGCAAATAAACATATCTGCTCTGAAATGTATCATCATGTCAACAAATGTAAACATGTTACGGACATTAACGAAGATTAAAGAAATGGTTATAAACAAACCGACAATTTGAAAATATTTGTTTGAACATTATTTTTGATCTATACTAATAATCAGGGCGGTAGAAATAAATATATATACTGTTTGATTATGAACAGAATCTAAACTTATTTATAAATGAAACTTTGTATGTGTGTGTGTGTGTGTGTGTTACCTATAGACTCCGAAACGGCTGAACCGATTTTCTTGAAAATTTACACAGTTGTACTATAAGCATCTGCGAGTGTTCTTAGCTAGGTTTTGTGTCGAGGTACCCCAGATAAATATCGACAATCGATAATCGAAAAAATCGGGTTATAAAAGGAGTGGTCCGATTTTAATCAAATTTGATACACTCATAGACAAAGACATAAGAAATGATATTCAGAAGTTTCAAGGTTGCAGTTCTTACAATAGTGCAGAAAATCGATAATATATATATATATATATATATATATATATATATATATATATATATAAAAGCAAGATGTTTGTGTGTGTGTCTGTTTATCTGCCTGTATGTCTGTATTTTTTCAGCCCTTATATTTTAGTTTTTGCTTCGGGTTTGGCTCTAAATAGGTATAATTGTAGTTCTCAGTTTCAGCCATGATAGCATTTACTCAGAGGACTTATTTAGCCTTCAAAATTCAGTTTACGACGAAAAAAATTTATTTAGTATCGATACCAGGAAATCAAAATTTGACTTACATTCATTCATTTTTCTTTCAGTCTACGGTTTCGCTTTAACTGGAAACAACTAATGCCTTTTAGTCTTTCGTGTCAACGTCCAAAGAGTCTGAGCTCCAGGACCATGGATTAGTTTTAAAGCTTTTATTACACCCGTGCAACGCCGGGCTATACTGCTAGTATCTACATAAATACGAGTATCGATCAAAAATAATGTTCCAAAAACTAATTTCAAATTGTCGGTTTATTCATAAGCATTTCTTTAAACTTCGTTAATTTCCGTAATATTTATATATATTTGCACACACACACACACACACACACACACACACACACACACACACATATATATATATATATATATATATATATATATATATATATATATATATATATATATTACAAATGAGTTTTCACAACTAGGTTTCAAACATTCGATATCATGAGGTGATTTATAATAATTGAATTTCCAACTTTTTTCAAACGTACAAACAGGGATTTTTAGAAATGCACATCTGGAAGTTTTAAACAACCGAATGTTTTTTAAATAAGGCAGGAGTTACTTACAGATCTTAAAACACTTTTATCCAGTTTTTAATTGAAAATGATAGACACGGTATTTCAATGAAACCTGCATAAAAGAGAGCTTGCTACTCAAATACACAAATATATATATATATATATATATATATATATATATATATATATATATATATATATATACTACTTTAAAAACAAGGAACTTATTAACAGTCTCTAGAGGTCTTTTCTCCTACGGATAATCTCATCGAAAAATTATAATAATAGTATTTGAACATAAGAATCATTCCAAAACTGAAATAAATAATTTGAACAATGAAACATTTCATTGTATAAACCCCTTAGAGTGCCCATTGGAGAATAAATGTGTTACAGAATCTATTGTTTATCAATGTACTATTTCTTCAACTGAAAACCCTAGTAATACAACGATTTATGATGGGAAGGGTACTAAAAATTCGTTCAATCACTTCATCACACTTCTTCGTTTAATAATAATAAGTACCGTAATGAAATCTCCCTATCAAAAATTTCTTGGTAATTTAAAGAAATCAATAAAACTCTTACAATAGAAAATTTAAAAAATCTAGTATATGTAAGTCATTAAAAGACTCATGCCCCTGTGTCTACATGAAAGAATATACATTACTAAATTTCTTAAAAATAAGGATCTATTAAATAAACGTAAGTAAATTTATGTCATATGTAAACGTATCCGATACTTTGTTTTATATAATATTTAGTTTAATAGATATTAAAATTTATGAAAGTTAAGAATACATGAAGAAGTGATGAAACAAATGCACTCTAAACCAAATAAAAATAGTATAATCATACAAAAAGTCACTTTAAGTCAGGTTAAAAATAAAAAGTGTTTTCTTTCATTTTTGTTTTTAAAATAGCTGAGATGCATAGCAATTTAAGAGAATTACCTTTGTAGCCAATAATGTATACATCTTACCGGATGTACCAACCTGGAGTTTAGCCGAATGAAATAACAATTTCCTCTTAGCATGGACAAAAATCCGCATCCCCCAACATAAAAGTCAACCTTTATTCTGATTAAAGAGACACAATTATCTAAATTTTTCTGTCTTTCCCCTCCGTATTAACCCTTTAAATCACAAACTTACTGTTTTCTAAATTCAAATGTAAATCATTTTAACCATAGATATTGAACATTGTCTGATAACGAAATCAATCTTAAAATTTCCGTGTCCTAATGTAAATTAAATTAATTTTAAATTAAAACAAATTTAATTATATATAGTCATCGGTAGACAGATCTGTTTCGCTGTATCACAGCTCATCAGTACGGTTAGACATCCGATTGCTTTTTACCCAGGATTGAAACCCGACCGAAATGGCGTCAGTCGGCTATTCTACCTTTGAGCTATGGGCGCTCGGTAGAAGGATGCAGACGTTTTAGCGTGTATATTATCATTATACACGCCTAATAGCTGAGAGTGTTCTAATTCATTGCTGAATGAACGATGCGTAGATGCTACAGTAGCTACTGTTTTTCAAAGTCTACCATTCTTCCAGAGTGTTCAATCAGAGTGTGAGAGCGTAAATAGTCAGATGCAGACAGATCTGTTTCGCTCTATCACAGCTCATCAGTAAAGTTAGACATCCGATTGCTTTTTACCCAGGATTGAAACTCGACCGAATTGGCGATTCTACCTCTGAGCTATGGGTGCTCGGTATATATATATATATATATATATATATATATATATATATATATATTCCACATACATATTTTTTACACACACACTTATATATGGTATATTTTACGCAGGTGTCATTAAAAATGGCAGGCATGGTATCATGGTTAAGTTTTTTTTATATATAATTTTTTCTTTTGATCTCATGATAACTACATCGCCAAAAATATTATTTTACCTGCAAAATCTAAACTTCAGCGATTCTTATTTACGAATTTACATGTCATTTGAAGAACTGCGTTCTTGATTCACCCAATTTCGTAAATAATTATATCGACTATGCAACTACGAAGCTGACTTGAAGACTCACGCTGCATCTCTCAAAACAGAGCTCAATTCGATCTCATTTAAGCAAACACGGAAACCTAACATACCCAATTCGTAACATATTTCTTGACGTCAAATAACATAGTATGCAAAAAAGGCTAAAAATAATGGAAACATTATTAATTAAAAGAAAGAAAAACCTAACACTCAATAATGTCAGCTAAGAACACGTTAACGGGCTTACCGTTTTTGGAACATAAAACATTCACACTACCATACAAACATATATTCTGTTACACGTAATATAAGATCCATCCTCGATACAAACTAAAATATAGCCAAAAGCAGTCGGATAAACAAAATATTTGGACAATGATTAAGTTTTTTAGATAATTTTTCATGCGATGTTATATTTTTTCTTTTCAGAACATCAATTATTTAAAAATTCTCTGAATGCTTTAATTATACAAGTACTTGTGGTGCAGTGGATATCGACTCGGAACGAGAAATGGGAGAGCCGAGTTCAAATTTCATTTGAATTCATGGCATTTTCTTATGCACAAATACCCTTGGGAAAGGTATTAATCCGTCTCTCCCACCAGTTATGGGTCAAATAATAGAACAGATTGTGTTCTATAGCCTTGGCTGGCAACCAGTTTTCCGCAGAAAGCAATGGCAACCTACTGCGGTATAATCTTCTGCCCAGTCAGTCATGTCTCGAAAGAGACATGATCGCTCAAAGCGTGTATCATGTATGCACTTAAGTGACTGACTGATTACAGTAAAACTCTATATTAATGCTCTGTTTAGCTTCCAGAAAGCTGTAGTGGATTTCACCAATTGCAGACTAACAGACAGTCACTATAATCTTTTGCTGATGCATCTTTGTCATTGGTAAATATTTGTGGGAGTCATCACGATCAAGCCATTGATCTGATCGTTTACGATTACCATAAAGGATCCGCTTTTCGTCACAAGTGACCATTCGGTCAAGAAAGTGATCAGTGGTGTTACGTAGAAAGATCACTGGGTACACTTCAAAACGCCTACGTTTTTGATTTTTATTGAGATCATGAGGAACCCATTTAACGAGTGTTTTTTCTTGTCAACGCTCTGCAAATGGCATGAGACTGTTGCAGTATATATATTGCTCTTTATTATGAGAGAGAGGATATATATATATATATATATATATATATATATATATATATATATATATATATATGTGTGTGTGTGTGTGCGTGTGTGTGTGTAAAGAGAACCAACAGTTTTAGAATTCCGAGTTGTCCGGCATTTAAAAAAGTGGTCAACACAACATATATCGTAGAGCATAATATAATTATAATTAAATTTGTTTTTTATTTAAATTAATTTAATTACATTGCGACACGGAAATTTCTCTGTTTCGAGATTTTACCTTGTGAAAATGTTTTTGTTTTTTTTTGTTTTTTTAATCATTTCACCCCGATCAAGGCATTTTACTGCCACTGTTGCGCAGGGGGTTACATAGCGGAAAGTGATGAGAAAGAGAAGTTAGTTATAGGAAATGTCAGGAAGAGGGTAATAGACGGATGAGAATACCGGTGTAATGGGAGTGGAGTGGATGGATCGAGAAAAGAGCTTGAGAGAATGGATGCAAGTTAGTGAGATAGGAGTTGACTATTGACCTTACATTTAAATTCCTGGAGACTGTAGCTGTCGGGGAAGCAAGTATATGGAAGGGGAATGTAGAAAACAATACGCTTGTTATTTAACGTGCTAATATGATATTAAATTAACTAATCAGAATGAGCTTCAACTTTTTAATTTGAAAAATATAGATTATATGTTTGGGGAATACAGGGTTTCTTTTCTCAGTTTTAATGTTAAAGTGTCAGTCTGTTGAACTACCGTCTAGATTCCTCTATTCCGGTGTGATGTACCCGGTATTGTTACAAAATTATTGTCTTAGCTTTCTCTGTATCCCAGCTTTTTTTTTTAAACAATAAAGAAAGGAAGAAAACATTTTATATTTTTGATCTGATTGAAAGGGACCTTTGATTATGATCATACTATATTTATTTCGGTTCAGAGTGCTTTTTTTACCTCCATTTTTTATATACTCTTAACTTATATAAATTTTAAGATATATTTAATTAATATTATATCAATATAATACAAAACAAATTACCAGATATTTGTAAGTTCATCGATATTGCTTTATGAAGAATTTTTAACGATATTCTTAGGTGAACATATTTAATAGATTTTTATTCTTAAGAAATTTAAGATTATATAATATTTCATATAGACTCAAGGGACCTTGGGTCGTTTAAAGGCTTACATATTCTAGCGTTTTTATAAAATTTTGCAATGATTACATCTTACATTTATTTCATTCCGTTTATTTAATAGATTTTTATTCTTAAGAAATTTAATAGTATATAATATTTCATATAGACTCAAGGGGCATGAGTCGTTTAAAGGCTTACATATTCCAGCTTTTTTTATAAATTTTGCAATGTTTACATCTGATATTTATTTCATTACGTTTATTTAATAGATTTTTATTCTTAAGAAATTTAATAGTATATATTTCGTACAGACTCAAGGGGCATGGGTCGTTTAAAGACTTACAAATTCTAGCTTTTTTTATAAAATTTTGCAATGTTTATATCTGATGTTTATTTCATTAAGTTTAGTTAATAGATTTTTATTCTTAAGAAATTTAATAGTATATAATATTTCATATAGACTCAAGGGGCATAAGTCGTTTAAAGGCTTACATATTCCAGCTTTTTTATAAATTTTGCAATGTTTACAACTGATATTTATTTCATTACGTTTATTTAATAGATTTTTATTCTTAAGAAATTTAATAGTATATATTTCATACAGACTCAAGGGGCATGGGTCGTTTAAAAACTTACATATTTTGTTTTTTTTATAAAAGTTTTGCAATGATTACATCTGATAATTATTTCATTACGTTTATTTAATAGATTTTTATTCTTAAGAAATTTAATTGTATATAATATTTCATATAGACTCAAGGGACATAGGTCGTTTAAAGACTTACATATTCTAGTTTTTTAAAGAAATTTCATTTTATTATGGGAGTTTTTTTTTTGTTTTTTAATCAAAGGGGGGAATTTTTTACCAAATTTACTGCTAACCATTCGGTTGAAAGGGGAAATAATATTTCTATTTTTAGTTTTTCTTCAGGTGTAGATCTTCCCGTACGATCACCGAAGTTAAGCAACATTTGCTCAGTACCTAGATGGGTGACTCCTTAGTACTAACAGATGCTGTAAGTTTAGATGTGTCACTGGAGTAATGAATAATGGCTCAGAATTTTTAATAGGAGAGACGAGTTTCAGTTCCATTTGGGTTTGTTATATTTGTTATAAGGATGTGCATTGTGGTGCAGTAGATATCGACTCGGAACAAGCAATCGGGGAGCCGAGTTCGAATATCAGTTGAATTTCTTGCATTCACTTTCGCGAAAATGTCATTGGGAAAGGTATTAATTTGTCTCTTCCCTCTAGTTATGGGTTAAATAACAGGGTAGGTTGAGTTCTATAGCCTTGGCTGGCAACCAATCTACTGCAGAAATTTATTGCAAACTACTGCGGGATAATCTTCTGCTCAGTCAGTCATGTTTCTTTCGAGACATGATCGTTCAAAGCGTGTATCACGTATGCCACTTAACTGACTGTTAGGTAGGTTACATATACACTCTGCTCCGCCTATCTTCATTTTGCCTTCAGTATTTCCTGTGAATGTTAGACTTACCAAGCCTTCTTTTCTCATTAAGAAATTCCAACCCTTTCTGATTTGTGTACTGAGATCCCCGGATTATCAACATCACAATGTTCCCGGCATCTATTTCAAATCTTCTTTTCATCAGCAAGGAAAACTGCGCAATATTCAATCCGTCTTCCCATCCTCATTACTGGGATACAATGATCATGGGAAATTCTTAGGGTTTTGAATTCTCCCAGACAGATTGCTGACCCCGTCTAGTAAGATTAGTGATCCTTGCTATTTAATCCATAGCTGGGGAAAGAAGAGATGGATCCTTATCATTCCCAAAGGTATTTGTGAGAACATGAAAGCAACGATCTCAATTAGAATTTGAAAATTACATTACTTTCAACAACAGAAACAATTAAAATGGATAGCAAATATAAATTGAAAAGAAAATATTAACAGAATCAAGATGTTAGCTTCCCACAATATTTCAAACAAAATGCAAGGAAGGAGGCCATGTCAATACTGGAAAGAGTTATAACAGCTACTGAACCTAAGAAATCTATTTTGACGAAAAGCATTTTAAGAGATGAATTTTATAAATTTCAACCGAGAATGGCACTGGCTGTTCGGTCAATAAATTAAGAAGGCTTCCTGATAAAGATACGGCTAATATCACAATTACCATCAAATTCATCACACTTTTCTTTGTTTCTAACAAAAACGTTCAGGTTCAGAACGCTTTACTTTGCTTTAGAAAAACATATTTCGATACTTGGGTTTCGATGTCACATTTTTCATCTTCTGTTAAAACACTCCACAAATATTTAAACTTCTGTACTTGTTTGATTTTTGACAGCTCCTGTTTATAATTCACATTTTAGGCATTTTCTTTCTTGCTGGGAGACATTAATTTGGACAGGGTACTAAAATAAGGCGAGAAAAAAAGACTAACGTCAATAAGATAGAAAGTAGGGTCATTATTAAGAGAAACCTAAGATACAAGTTACGAATTAAAGATGTCAAACTAGTAAAGAAATCTAAACTTATTCATAAATGGAATTTTGTCTCTGTGTGTGTCTGTGTATCCATTACCTATAGACTCCGAAACGGTTGAACTGATTTTCTTGAAAATTTACACAGTTGTACTATAAGCGTCTGCAAGTGTTCTTAGCTAGGTTTTGTGTCGAGGTACCACCGATAAATATGGAAAATCGATAATCGAAAAAATCGGGTTATAGAAGGAGTGGTCTGATTTTAATCAAATTTGATGCACTCATAGACAAAGACATAAGAAAGGATACTCAGAAGTTTCAAGATTGCAGTTCTTACAATAGTGCAGAAAATCGATAATATATATATATATATATAACAAGATATTTGTGTGTGTGTGTCTGTTTATCTGTCTGTATGTCCTTTATACAAATCCACATTTTTTATCTGATTCTCACTAAACTTCACACAAATATTCTTTAGGCTGAGTCTGAGCTCCAGGACCATGTGTTAGTTTTAAAGCTTTCATTACACCCGAGCAACGCCGGGCTATACTGCTAGTTTGTCTATATTTCTGAGATGAAGTAGTATTTACAGTATTTACATTATACGGACTATTGTCCTCATCTTTGTTGCTATTTGTACGATGCTCTATCCTTCTTCAAGTGCTAGGACTTTCGAACCGAACACTTTATTACAATCACTGGTGCATATGATCTTCATTCCTTGCGTAGTATTGTCTCTACTGGAAGTCATGAGTTATCTCCCTCTAACCCTGTAGGTTACTTGTTCACCAGTGCTGTAACCTGGTACTGAAACCGCAACTTCTCCTTAGATTAACTAAACAACGTCTATATGCACAAGGTCATGTGTCCTTAAGGACAAGAACAACTGAATTTTTATGACTTATAAACCTAATGTTCAGTATCCCTTTTTTACCAGAGTTCATATTGTAATATTTTGATGTTAATGGTTTTCTCTAATATTTTTGATGTTAATGGTTTTCTCAAGCATTTTTAACAGAACTCATATTGCAATTTTGACACTAATGATTTTCTCTGACACTCTGTATTATTGGAAAGTATTTTAACAAAGGACAGAAAATATGTGACATCGAAATCCGAAGAAGCATTAAACCAAGGAAAGGGGAGTTTCAACGGATAAGCAAAAAGCCGTCAAACAGGAAGAAAATCATTAAAAATAAAGAAAAGAGTGCTGGACTGCGAATTGCTACCCGTCCTCTTATATGGAAGTGAACGCTGGATAATCTCTCTACAGAAGTATACTGAGACTCTCAAGGATGGAGTAAGTAAGCAATGAGGATGTCTTAAAGAAAATAAAAAAAAGAACAATTTATGCTCAAAATCAGGAAAAGGCAGTTTAGAAGCAGAAAAAGTCCCTGTGTCCGTTTTTAATCCCATTCACACTGTTGAACTGCCGTCCACGTAGGAAATGAGCCATGGTGCATGGTCTCTGTCTTGGCAAATTTATGCAACATATTCGACTGCTGAAATTAATTAAGTTTTCTTCTTCTTCTTCTTCTTCTTCTTCTTCTTCTTCTTCTATGTGCTTTCTCTTTTCAGGACGTAGGCGATCATAGACTTCCATGTCTCCCTATCGCTGATGGCTCTTAGCACGCCTTCTTTTACACTCGTTTTGTCATCCATCTGATTATGTCTTTCAAATATGTTATCCGTTGCTTTCCCCTGTCCCTTTTCCCCCTCTATCTGTCCTGTTAGTATCAGGTTCTCCAAGCCCTCTTTCCTCATTGTATGTCTCAGGACCATCAGCTGTATCTTCCTGATGCTCAGGATTAATTTCCTTTTCGTTTCCATCATTTCCAAAACCTCATCCTTGCTCACATGCACGATCCATGATATTCGCAGCATCCTTCTATCGAACCACATTTCATTTGCTTCAAGTTTTTCCTTCATCTTTGGTGATATTGTCTTCTTTGTTTCTAGCAAAATTCTCCTGTTTCTTAATACTTTACTCAACTTCTGGAATACTTCCTTCGCCATGCCAATTCGCCTTCGAATCTCTGTGTCGCACTTTCCGTCTTCCGTTATTACACTTTCCAGGAATTTAAATTTTTCTACCTGCTTGATTTTAGTATCCCTAACCTGTAATTGGCATATTATTTATTAAATTTGAGAGAAACATGTTAAATCAAATTTTAAATCTTAAAATTATTATAAAACTAAAAACAAACTTATAAAAAATACAAAGATAACAGACCCAATAGTATCCAACCATGTTGCTGTTTTTAAAATTTACATTTTGGTAATTCAATGCACCTTCACTTTTCAATGACACATTATCCATTCACAGTTAAAACACTTCCCAGGTATTTACGTTTGTCTACTTGTTTGATTTTGACATCCCCAGGTTTGTAGCTCTGTTGTATCCTTTAAAAGGTTACAATCAAACAAGGTGGTACTCGAGTGAAAGAACAGCAAGAGGTGTGTAGATTGAAAAAAACGAGATTTAATGTAAAAGAATACACTACGGCAAGACATGCAATATGGTGGCAGGCCAGTAATTGCCGAAGCAAAGGTATTTTCTACCTTCCCACCAAGCCCTTAAGCTCCGCCAAAAAATATCCCGAAAACCCAGCTTAAGGCTGAATAAGAGAGTCCTTGCTTCAGTTTGATAGCTCTATTGCCAACCAAGACTCATTGCCAACCAAGGGTATTTGCTACCTTCCTACCAAGGCAGGTGTGACACAAGGTCAATTTATGTAAAAATTCTGAGCCCTTAAGCTCAGCCAAAAATATCCGGCAGACCCATCTCTTTCTAATACTAATTGTAAGTGCCCATTTTGTTGCCAATTTTCTTTAAACTTTTTTACTGCTTACAGACTTCATCCATGGTATTCTCAGTATCTTTCTGTAGAGCTACATTTTTGTTACTTAATGTCATCTGTGGGAAAATTATCCAGTATTTACTGCCATATAGATGGATTAATATTGCATAATATTTCAGACCCCTTTTCTTGTTTCTAATTAAGCATCATTTGCTATTTCAATATGTTTTCGGATTTCGATTTCTAATGTATAGAGCGCTTAGCAGAATTAGACCGAAAATAGAACAAGAACAGTGTGTGATTTCGTTAGTCTTAGCAGCATTATTTTATTGCTTTGGTGGAAATGATTTTAAAAAATTGTTTCAATAGAATCCATTTTCCTTAAAATTCGTGATTGCTCACATGTTTCTTTCGTGGAATTCTCAGTATCCTTCTATAGAACTATAGATCTGTTGCCTCAGATCTTTTCATCATAGGTCAGGACATTGTCTAGCATTCAGAGACAGAAGGGTGATTATTATATAGCAATTCAGCACCCTTTTCTTTGTTTCTAATGAAATTTTCCTGATTCTTAACACGTTGTTTCATTTTTGAAAAGCATGTTTTGTTATTGCAAAGTGCCTTCGGATTACGGTACCATGTATATTCTCGGTTATACATTCTCAGATATCAAAATGTCTGTGCTCATCTCTAATTGTTTTGAGATTGTCACTTATTGACAACGACATCTTTTGTCTTCTTACAATTAATGGTTAGTCTTTTCTTTCCCCTTTTATTTACTAATTTGTCTACAAGATCCTGCCATAAATTACCCCTAACCCTCACTATTCAATTGTGACTTAATGTTTTTCGAAAATTCATGAGTCAGGAAAATTTCACTAGGAACAAAGAAGAGAAAAATGGATTGCTATGTGATGTCAGTTCTTCAATAGGGCAGTGAATGCGGACAATATCATCAAAGATGAAAGAAAAACTTGAAGCAACTGAAATGTGGTTCTACAGAAGGATGGTACGGATATCGTGGACCGAGCATGTAAGCAATGATGAGGTTTTGGAAATAATGGAAACGAAAAGGAAATTAATATTGAGCATCAGGAGTGACAACTAAAATTCCTGGGACATGCAATGAGAAAGGAGGGCTTGGAGAACCTGATACTAACAGGCCAGATAGAGGGAAAAAGAAACAGCAGCGGGTTACATATTTGAAGGGCCTGTGCAGGAAGATGGCAGAACGGGGTTTGCGTTATGTGACAGAAGAAAGTGTGCTCGTAGCCACCAGGAATAGGGAGACGTGGAAGGCCTTGATTGCTTAGGTTCTCAAATGACAAGACACATAGTAGAAGAAGAAGATATCTAATTGTCTTTGCGCTTCGCACTGTGACTAGATGCCTTTTGAAAAACGTTTCGTCATTGGTATACGACAATGAAGAAAACTAGGTGTTGGAGAAGCGCTTCGACCAGCCACCCTGTCATAATTACCATATTTAACAAAGCGAGGGTAGCAAAATATGCTACCCAACCCCATCCATATTCAACCTTGGCAGTGGCTGAAGCTTGCTTTTCTTTTCTTTTTTCGTTTCTGGTTTTTTTTTTTTGTTTTGTTTTTTTTAGTTGCCGCCCTCTCTTGTCTTAAATTAATCCGGAGTAGATTTCCATATGTTGAGGTTTGACCCCTTTTACACTAGGATGAATTCGTTTCTTTATGCCTTATTTTTTTAATTTACGACGTGGGGCCACGCGTTAAAAAATGAGGGGGACGAACAACAATTTAAAACAAATAAAAAGTCGAGTCAAAAAAAGGAAAAATGCGAGAAATTGGGTGTCTTTTGAAAAGTTTGACGGTAAAGATAAGGGAATTATATCCCGTGAATTGACAGATCTGGAGCGGGTGGGAGATGCTTAGTCAAGAAGGTGTGGGGTTAAAGTGGGGATAGAAATTGGGTAGGGACGAGTCGAGGAACTGATGAAAGAAGTTGGTCTTAAGGAAAATTGGAAAGGTTAAGTTTATGATTGGTTTGGGTTAAGACATGAAAGGATCACAAATCTTCAGGAACTTGAATGGAAGGAAGCAGTAACACTCACGTCTGTGTGTGTATTGTGTGTATGTGTGAGAGCGAGAGAGAGAGAAAAAGAGAGAGTATAAAATTGGATGAGAATCAGACAAAATGTTAAGTATGTCAGTCAGTTAAGTGCCATACGAGAAACACGCTTGGGCGATCATGTCTCGAAAGAGACATGCCTGACTGGGCAGAAGTCTATCCCGCAGTAGGTTGCTATTGCTTTTTGCGGTAGACTGGTTGCCAACCAAGGCTATAGAATCCAATCTGTCCAGTTATTTGACTAATAGCTAGAGTGGGGAAAGATGTATTATATTATTAAGTAGTAATAAGTGGGGGATCAGTTTATTACTTCATAACAATAGAAAACTGTTCCTCCACTTTATGCCCAGTAGAAGCCTTAATCATGTTTCCAACTATTATATTCAGTCAGTTAAGTGCCATACGTGAAACACGCTTGGGCGATCATGTCTCGAAAGAGACATGACTGACTGGGCAGAAGTCTATCCCGCAGTAGGTTGCTATTGCTTTTTGCGGTAGACTGGTTGCCAACCAAGGCTATAGAATCCAATCTGTCCAGTTATTTGACTAATAGCTAGAGGGGGGAAAGATGTATTATATTATTAAGTAGTAATAAGTGGGGGATCAGTTTATTACTTCATAACAATAGAAAACTGGTCCTCCACTTTATGCCCAGTAGAAGCCTTAATCATGTTTCCAACTATTATATTCAGTCAGTTAAGTGCCATACGTGAAACACGCTTGGGCGATCATGTCTCGAAAGAGACATGACTGACAGGGCAGAAGATTATCCCGTAGTAGGTTGTTATTGCATTTTGCGGTAGACTGGTTGCCAACCAAGGCTATAGAACCCAATCTGTCCGATTATTTAACCCATAACTGGACGGAAGAGATGGATTAATCCCTTTCCCAAGGGTATTTGCGCGTAAGTGAATGCAATGAATTCAAGTGAAATTCGAACGCGGCTCCCCGATTTCTCGTTCCGAGTCGATATCCACTGCACCCCAACGCACATACTTGTTAAGCATGTAAAACAATTTTAAAAGTTTTTTTTTCATTATATGCCATTATTTTTCGATTAACCGTCGTAAAATATATTTTATTTCATAAGGACAAAAATACACGTCAGAGAGGCAAAACGTTATTCGTTAAAAAAGTTTAATCGACCCTGCGATTAAAAATATTTATTTTTTCCATTCTTTTTTTCATATTCGTAATAATTAAGCAATGGAGACCACAAATATAAATTCATTTTATTAATTTTTGTAATAGTTACTAGGTTAAATCAAATTTGCTATTTAAATTGATTGTATTAGGTATATCCATTAATTCGCTCAAAAACAGCATGATATAATATATGATATTATAATATTATATATATAATATATCATATGATATATGATACTCCACCCACGTCTATTGGACAGGTTAAGATGCTCATCCCTTGTTCCCTGTTTAGGATGTGGTTTCCGGCTTTCTCTTTTCCAATCTTCTCACTTTGTTTTTTTTTTTTGTTTTCAATTGGAGTAGATAGATCGATCTATCGCCCGGTTCACACTCCACCCACGTCTATTGGACAGGTTAAGAGGCTCATCCCTTGTTCCCTGTTTAGGATGTGGTTCCCGTCTTTCTCTTTTCCAATCTTTCCACTATTCCCCTGCACATCAGTGGCGTTACCGCCTTGCTCGGGGTGATACGATTAGAAAATTTTTTTTTTTAAATAAAGAAAAAGGGCCCCAAACTTGACAAACACAGTTTTTTTTCCGTAAGAATATTATTAAGAAGAAAGATCAATCTATTTTAAAATTATGTTTTAAAGTTTTTTAATCCTTTTTAAAATATTCGAAATTTTGGTAAATCATCCTTTGTTTGTTTGTTTTTTGTTTGTTTGTTTTTTGTTTTGTTATGTTTTTTGTTTTTTTATTTGTATATTTTTTTTTTTCTTCGTCAGCGGGTGACCAAATTTTACCAGAGTTTACCATGGATAATGTATACGAAACTAATTTTTCCGGTGAAAACACATTAATTTCATGCAAAACAAATAAATACCGGATTTTAACAAAACGATTGGGACCTATTCAAAAATTAATTAAAATATTTTTGAAATAGTTATTTTTAGAACATTTGGATATATATTTTTTGTTACTTCTTTTAACCAACATCCACGTGATTTCATGAAATTTGAATAATGTTGGAAATTATACAAATGTAACGGGTCTCCTCATTGGATGATGAATCCACCACATTGTTTTAAAACAATCCTGTTGATTGGCTGAATTAAGCCGACCTCGTTTGGAAATTTTGGCGGGCTTAGAACGGAAGGGAACTTTTCCGGCCCTTTGGTTAGCCGGCTCCGACAGAGCACGGTCGCATTTTAGCACCGCTCCTATCTTTTACGTTGCCGCGGGGCCTACAGTGGGCGCCCTCATGTCTCTATTTCCCGAGACAGTTATACCAATCAAGGTATTTTCATTAGGCTGATGCCTTATCATTTTATTCAGAGAGACTTTCTCCAAATCCATCGTACCTTTTGTGGTATCCTTTTTGGGCAATTGCCTTACTTGTTCGAGAAAACTTCTCAAAGAATTCATCATGGCGAGTACATCGACCCCCCTTCGACCGAATGGAAACTGCTGTAGGAATCAGACCTCAAAAGATTAATTCCTGATCGTCGCGGAATTTGCAGCTCCATACGTAAACTTCACCCCCTTCCAAGACGAGGCCGAACCCCCCTCAAGTCTTCGGAAGGAAGCTAACTACCGCCTCGAAAAGAGGCTATACCAAGCTAAGCAGTAGCTGCAAAATCAACTTATTTTGCAAGACTAATAAACTAGTTGTTCAAACCCAGGTATGTCTTGTTATGTTTGTTGATTTCCAAACCACTGCTTGAGCTCTGAGCTATGTGTGAATAATTTCTCACAATAAATTAAATTCCGTTTCGAAAATTTGTTTTATTAGTTAAACGCAGAACTCCTTGGGAAATAGAAATCAACTACATTTTTAAAACGGACTTTTTCCGAAAATCTGCCCTGAACAGTAAAATAAAAAATGCAATAAAACTAGGATATTATTAGTTAAGCTTTTAATTGCTTATAAATGTATCTATATATTAATATATATATATATATAAATGTATCTATATATTAATATATATATATAAATGTATCTATATATTAATATATATATATCTATATAAATGTATCTATATATTAATATATATAAAAATGTATCTATATATTAAGGACATTATAGCTCGAAGCAAAACTTTTTTTTCGATAGTTAATGAATTTTTCATTTTTACTTTTTTAATTATAATAATTGATAAAGCTGACAATTGAACAGCTTAATACAAATCTTGGAGCAAAAAGATTTTTAAAAAATGTGTGTGTGTAGGACGGTTGTTTTTTTTAAGTATGATATTTCGTGTATGACATTAAATATCATGCGTTTTTACAGTTTCTTCCTCTTACAAAAGAAAATTAGGTCAATTATGTTAATCTTGGTCAACATACTTGCTTGTCAACGCATCTGACTATCGCCAATCACTTCACGCGTCAGAATTATATGAACCTCGTGAAGAAATACTTTTATTCTAAATTTCATGCTATAAACTAGTAATACTTGTTTCAAAGCAGATTAATTTAACTTTAAATTTGCTAATTTTCTAAAAACAACGTGTCACAGAGGTATATTTTAGTTTAGCAAGTAAATTCTAATCATTTTGCTTTCAATTAAAACTAAAATGAAAGCTTCAAGAAGGTTTACTTTTTAAGAATTCACTTCAAAACTTATGTATAAAAATAAAAAATAAAAAAAACAAAACCAAAAAACAAAATACACATACCAGACGATTTCTTAAAAAGTGAAAAAATACCAAAAATGAAGTCCCTAATCTAGAATGCTTAACCGATAAAAATAAAAAATTCATCCTTTTCAAGGGGTTTGTTTTCTAAAGTATATATTGGACATTGTGTACGAATATATATTGTGCTGAATTAATAGATTAAATAAAGTTTTTATTCGTGAGATAGTTTTCTTCTACATAGAAGTTAAGTGTATATAGGGACTATTATTAGGGGCTGTGCCGCCGCTACTACTGGGGTTAGGGATAAGTCTAATTGGGACAGTGCTTTGTGACCCTCACTATCTTACCAACTAACATTTTCTGTTTTTCTACCTACGTTTATATATACAAATTACTAGTAGTCAGTTTAATGCGATACGTGATACACGCATGGGCGATCATGTCTCTGAAGTGACATGACTGACTGGGCAAAATATTATCCCGCTGTAGGTTGCCATTGCTTTTGTTGGGACGCCCGCGCCTATTCGGCTATAATGGACTATTCCATTACTATGTAAAGTAATGGTGGCATCTACGTAAGAGAGTGTGCCGAGCAGCCGTATCGACAAGTCAGTCGTATACTTCCGGTGACGACCCGGAAGTACCCATTGCTCATACTACGTCTTACGACGGTTGAGACGATTAACCTTTATTCTTGTATTGGATACTAATAACCTTTGTAAATACTATTTTCACGGAATACAACAATTAACCTATTCCTGTTGTTGAGTTATTTATTCTTACTCACGATATAACAGCTTTCTGCGGTAGACTGGTTGCCAGCCAAGGCTATAGAACCCAATGTCTCTTATTATAACTGGAGGAAAGTGATGAGATGATAAAATTCAGGTTTTTACTTAATTCTGATAACTTTAGTTTGTCCACGTCCGTGAATTTGTTTTGCTCCTGCTAAGTCTAAAAAACAGTATATGAATTCGATATTTTTATTTTATGCCGAATATTGAATGTGTTAAGATTCTTCATCTATTTTGCAAAAAGAATCTTAAGCAGATGTAAAAACTCGCCACAAGACATTGTCGAATTATTTCAGATGTAAATGATTACGAATCTAATTATTATGACTAATTATTATGACTGTAATTTTATTATGTCTCTAATATATACAACCGGCCATAATTATGAGAGATGCGTAGATGCTAGAGTAGCTACTGTTTTCTCATAATCTACCATACTTCCAGAGTGCTCAATCAGGGTGTGAGAGCATAAATAGTCATCCGCAGACAGATCTGTTTCGCTGTATCACAGCTCGTCAGTACAGCGAGACACCCGATTGCTTTTTACCCAGGATTGAAACTCGAACATATACGAAAAAAAAAAAATACACTATATTCTTTATTAAAATAGAGAGGATTATTCAATGAAACAAATTTGAATATATATATATATATATATATATATATATATATATATATACATATATATATATTATAAATTATATTTTAGAACATGTACATAATTATTCTATATATAACCTCTACGAAGGTACGCTCGTTTCGGCATTGAAACTTCAATACCTCATCAGAAGGCATTGAAGTTTCAATGCCGAAACGAGCGTACCTTCGTAGAGGTTATATATAGATTAATTATTTACATGTTCTAAAATATAATTTATAATAAATATTCACAGCTCTATATATTATATATTGAGCACTGTTTTAAATTAATGTTTTGGACGTTGTAAGAATTCTTCCTTCTATATTCACTAGAGCATATATATATATATATATATATATATATATATATATATATATATACAGTGACGTGATTTGAGCCATCAACATCTTTACAGAATGAGCTGTGACAACTATGTCTCATTCATCGCAAGATGTTAGCATAAGTTTCCAAACAAAATGTACTGGTTAGCTTTCTCAAATTATCCTCGTGTGTGGTCGTAAAGGCCCCTTTTTTCTGTTTCCTCTTATTCACTTTCTTTCTTTTCAACCCTTAAAAAAATACCTTACATCCTTCTCCGACCCTCGTCACATTCTACACAGTTCCCGCTGGCGTATCTCGACCCCCGAAAGTAATCGACGATTAGAGTTCCCTATTTTTCTATTGTGCCCTTTTAATACGAAGCGAGAAAATTAACAGAGGTGTTGTTTACTCAGCTTAGTTTAGTTTGGCACAAGGTCACAAGTACGGAGCACCATGAGAAAATCGAACGTAACAGTTATCGGTGACGGAGCTGGAATCTGAGAGGCGAATTCTGGTTAAAAGTGGAAAGAAATAGCGACATATAAACTACAAAAAAATTAAATACATGGTCATCAGTAAAAAGAGGAGCCCAAAATACCAACTACAGGCCGGGGATACTAAAATCAAGCAAGTATATAAATTTAAATACCTGGGAAGTGTCCTTATAGAGGACGCAAATTTTTTTTTTTTAATCATTTCACCCCAAGCAAGGCATTCCACTGCCACTATTGCGCATGGGGTTACATAGGAGAAGGTAAAGAGAAGGAGTGGTTAGACATAGGAAATGTCAGGAGGAAGGTGACAGATCAGTAAGGATAGCGAGGATGAGGGTTGGGCAGATGGGAAGAGTGTTTGATAGAATGGGAGCAGGTTAGTGTGTTAGGAGGTGTCTATTGACCTTACATTTAAACTCCTGGAGATTGTAACCGTCGTGGAAGTAATCGTGTGGAAGAGAATTCCACAGTCGGGAAGTGCGAGGAAAGAAACTGTTGGAGTAGAAGTTACGGTTGCATTTTATCGGTTTCACTGTAAAAGGGTGGGATCTAGTTGCTAATCTAGTATCTCGTGAAAATTCGTATTTAGGGGGCACCAGTGATCTAAGTTCATCGGAGCAGAAGCCGTGAAAGTATTTATAGAAGAGACACAGGGAAGCCACGTTGCACCTCTGGGAGAGAGACTGCAGGCGGTCTGTCAAGTCGGTATCTATCACATTACAGACCCTCTTCTGAACCTTGTCGAGAAGCCCGAGGGGCACCCGACCGATGGCAGCAGTATTCAATGCACGGGCGGATGGTAGATTTGTAAATGTGCAGGATAGATTTAGACGGAAAAAACTTCCGGGCTCTACACAGAGAACCGACTTTCATAGCAGCGGATTTAGCAATGGATTCGATATTGTCATTCCATTTGAGGTCCGCTGAAAGTATGAGACCAAGGAGGCGTAGTGTTTTACTCTCTGGGAGGCAAGCCTGGTCCATGCTAATAGGAGGTAGGTGAGATTGTTGATGATGGTTAATTGAGAGTAGCTTCGTTTTAGAAGCATTAAAATTTACTAGCCATTTCTTACCCCAGTCCAATATGGATGGGAGGAAATGCGAGACTGAGATCCGAAGGCGTATTAGGACGGCCAGGGATGCATTCCAAATGTTGAGTAGAGACAGAAAATTGTAGTTGAAAAAAGAAAACTCTACTGGACTGTTACTTGATATCTGTCATTCAATATGGCACTGAATGATGGAGAATTTCGTCAAAGATGAAGAAAAGACACGAAATAAAAAAATGTGGTCCTAAAGAAAGATGCTGAGGATAACATGAAATGAACATATGAGAAACAAGGTCTTAGAGAGAATGGAAAAGAAATAGAAACATATTTAACATCAGAAAGAGATAGTATTTACATTATTCGGACTATTGTCCGAATCTTTGTCGCCATTTGTACGACGTTTCGGTAGTAATACGCTCCGGCCTTCTTCAGGTGCTAAAAATTTCGAACCGAACCCTTTTTACACTCACTAGGGTATATGATCTTCATCACTTGCGTAGAGCCTAGTACCTGAAGAAACGCATAAAGGCCGAAACGTCGTACAAATGGCAACAAAGATGAGGACAATAGTCCGAATAAAGTAAAAACTCACAAGTATAGACATCTCAGGAAGAGATCGTTGAAGTTTCTGGGACATTTAATGAGGAAGAGTAGATTGGAGAATCTGATACTCAGAGGATACTAACAGGACAGATAGAGAAATTGAGAGACAGGGGAAAACAACGCATGACATACTTGATGAGCTTAAGCAAAAGAATATCAGAGCAGGGTTTGGTAGAAATACCAATACAAAAGGTATTAAGAGCTATAAGAGATAGGAAGATTTAAAAGGTTTTTGATCGATTACAAGCCGGGGATACTAAAATCAAGCAGGTAAATAAATTTTAATACCTGGGAAGTGCCCTAATAGAGGTCGGAAAGTGCAACACTGAGATCCGAAACCGTATTGTCATGGTCAACGATGCATTCCCGAAGCTGAATAGAGTATTAACCCAAAAACACTAACCATGGGTATATAATAACCAGCGCAAATGACGGTATATTAAATTTCAATTTAATTTCAATTTAATTTAATTAAATTTAATTTCAATTTAATTACACTTTTCAGAGCCTGGTTTTCTTACCTAAATAGTATGTTATCAGTTCCTATTAATGTTAACTCAAAGTACAAAGTATATTTCAGATATTTCAAATAAAGACTTATATTTATTATTTTTTTGATATTTTCAAAATCGGGTATGATATACCAATAGTAGCCGTGGCGTAACTTAAATTGATGGTTAGTGTTCCTGGTTTAAGAGACAGGAAAATTTCGCTGAAAACAAAGAGAGTACTTTATTGTTATGAGATGGCCGTCCTTCAATATGGCAGCGAATGCTGGACAATATCATCAAAGTGAAGGAAAGATTGAAGTAGCCGAAATTTAGTTCTACAGAAGGATGCTGAGGATACCATGAACAGAACAACGAAGAATTGGAGAGGATGGACACAAATAGAAAACTGATAATTAACACCAGGAAAAGACAGTTGAAGTTTCTTGGACATGTAGTGAGGAAGGAGGCTTTGGAGAATCACAGGATGGCGAGAGGGAGGGAGAGACAATGGAAAGTAACGCGTGACATACTTGATGGACTTGAGCATATGAATAGCGAAGCGGGAATTGAGTGGGATAACAGGAGAAAAACTGTTGAGAGCTACAAGGCATAGGGGGTTGTGGAGAGCCATGATCGTCTACGATCTGAAAGACATCGGACTTCACTTTCAGAGGTTTCGACCATCAATGCTTAATGCAAACTGTCTCAGGTGAATCAATAACATCTGTCGAATCTTTTAGATAGCAAGGAAGTGAAATAAATTCTACGAAAAGGGATGTGAAAATTTGCATTGCTAAAGCCTGGACCTTCTTCTCTTATTCTATGTGCCTTGTTCTTTCAGGGCGTAGGCAATCATGGCTTTCCACGTCTCCTATCCCTGATGGCTCTTAGCCCGCTTCTGCTGTTACACCATGCAACCCTCGTTCTGTTATCCACCTGCTCAGGCCCTTCAAATATGTTATCCGCTGCTTTCTCCTGTCTCTTTTCCTCTCTATCTGGCCTTTTAGTATCAGGTTCTCCAAGCCCTCCTTCCTCGTTGTATGTCCCAGGAACTTTAGCTGTCTCTTCATACTTTACTCAGCTTCTGGAACGCGTCCTTAGCCATGCCAATTCGCCTTCGGATCTCCGTATCGCACTTTTCTTTTTCTGTTAAAACACTTCCCAGATATTTAAATTTTTGTATCTGCTTAATTTTAGTATCCCCCACCTGTATTTGGCGTTTTGGGCTGCCATTTTTGCTGATGGCTATACATTCGGTTTTCTTGCAGTTTATTTGTAGTTCTTTCTTGTCACTCTCTTCGGTTACCTTCTGTAGCAGGTCTTTTAGTTTTCTTTCCGTGTCTGCTATCAGCACTGTATCATCAGTGTACTTTATGTTTTTTCAAATTGTGGCCTTCGATGACAAATACTGGCATAACATCTAGGGTCCTCATAATAGTCTCGCTGTATAAGTTGAATAGATCCGGTGAAAAACACATCCTTGTCTTATCTGCCTTTCTATCTTTGTAGATCTACTGAATTTGTTTCCTGTCTGTATGCAGACGGTTTGCTGCCAGCAGGGATTCTTGATTACCCTTATGTCTTTCTCAAATATGTCGAGGCTGCTGAGCATTTCTATTAATTCTTTGTGACGTACTTTGTCGAACGCTTTTGCATAATCGATAAAACATAGGTACAAGTCCTACTTCATTTGTATTGGCATTTCGGACAGAATGCTAATCATTAATATAGCTTTTCTTGTTCCAGGGTCTTTGACAAACCCGCACTTTTCTTGTCCTATCTCTGGCCTGATTTTGCTTCTCGCTCTATTCATCAGGATTCGGACTGGAAATATGATCTACCAGACAACTTCAAGCGGAACTTCTTTTACGGCACCGTAGAGGTGGTTTCGATGTATGGTGTCATTATAGTGACATTAACTGAAACTCTGAAGTCTAAGTTTGATGGAACCTACACTTGGATGTTAAGAGCTATACTTAACATACTTAACATCTCTTAAGAGTCAACAGCTAACTTAATCACAACTCTGTGGAACCATCCCTGAGATTTCAACAATCTTACGTGGACATTCACGAATGATTCAATGATTGAAGCTAGGCCGAAATCAAATATCGTGCAAAAAAAAAACAAAAAAAAAAAACAATGTCAAAAGGATGTTTTTTCCCCGCCCTTCATAACACTACTTTTTTAACGACCTTTACCCTTCAGCAACTTTTAATATTTTAAAAAGCGATGATTAATATTGTCAGTCAGTCAGTGAAGTGATACACGTAATACACGCTTGGGCGATCATGTCTCTTTCTAGATATGATTGACTGGGCAGGATATTTCCCCGCAGTATGTTGCCTTTACATTCTGAGGTAGACTGGTTGCCAACCAAGGCTATAGAACCCAATCTTTTCTGCTATTTAACCTCTAGCTGGAAGGAAAAACGGCGAATTCATACCTTTTCCATTGGTATTTTTGCGTAAGCGAATGTCATGAATTCCACTAGAATTCTAACTTGGCACCCGGATTTGTCGTTCCGAGCCGATATCCACTGCACCACTGCACCATGATAAAGCCTAAACGGCTAATGAAATTGAATTTATACATTTGTGAGAATATGTAACAAACACAGTAAATACTATTAGATTATTTATTTACGTGTATACTTTTACATTTAGAACATTACAAAAACTAATACAATTTTCTTAAAGCTAATGCAATGTAATATTTATCCTTTTCTTCATAAAGAAATATGAAACATTTTTTTCATATATTTATAAACAAATTGATAACTTTTACATACACCAAACTATTAAAAGACATATATATATATATATATATATAGTGTAACCCTAATTTATATTAGGGTTACACTATATATATAGTTGTCGGGATCGGTTAAAAGTTCTCTTATATCAGAGTTTCTCTTTTATCCGGGTTTGGTCTATTTTATATACATTACCACGGGACATTATTCGGGACCAGAGAAAATCTCTCTTATATCCAAGTTTATCTTATATCAGGGTTATAATGTATATATATATATATATATATATATATATATATATATATATGTGTGTGTGTGTGTGTGTGTGTATGTGTTTATAAAAACAAGAGAAGATATAACGCTAATTCTACTCCATCAGCTTCTTTTCTCGCACTTCCCGCCTGTGGAATTCCCTTTCATTTTCTTGCTTTCCCGACAGCTACAATCTCCAAGAATTTCAATGTAAAGCCAATAGTCATCTCCTATTTCACTAACCTGCATCCTCTCTCTCTCTCTCTCTCTCTCTCTCTCTCTCTTTCTCATGCTTCCTTCTCCGTCCACTCCACTCTCATCAGTCTTCTCATCCTTCTCTTACCCACTTCTTGACAAACCCCTATAACTTGTCACTCTTTCTCATAACTTTCCTCCTATGTAAACCCCTGCAAAACAGTGGCAGTAAAATGCCTTGCTTGGGGCAATATGATTATAAAAAAAAAATTCTATACTATTATAATGTTGATATAAAGTGGGGGATCAATTCTACATTACAATCAATACATAAACTGATCCCCCACTTTATGGGCACAGAAATCTTTCTCTTACCCATTTACTGATACCCCCTATATAACCTGTCTCTTCTTCCCATAAATTTCCTCCTATGTAACCCCCTGCAAATCAGTGGCAGTAAAATCCCATGCTTGGGGCGATATGATTATTAAAAAAAAATAGAATATTCCCTAAATTATTAAAATATGTGGATCAACTCTAGGAAAACCCTTATTATTTAGTATTTCATAAATTTTGGATCAAATGGCAATTAGCTGATATTTTCCCAACCATTTTAATAAATAAAGAATCTAATAAATAAATAAATAGTGTTTCTTGTTTTTGTTTTTAATTCTGAAGAACAAAGAAAATGTATAAATTCACTTTGTTATGTCTCATTTTTATTACAATCGCTTTTAAAGCAATAAACATTGCCCAAGAATTGATTTTCTTAGCAACAATTACATGTGGCAGTGTGGTGATACCGACCGAGCAGAAGCAAAGGACCGGATGTTTGCACTTTAACGACCAGAAAGCAAAAAATCAAAACTCGTCGGTGCGCATCCGAGTTCGGGCAGATGTTCCTGTTGAAAAATAAAAATTAATCAAATATTAAATTTCTATTTCGCGAGCCTACGCGAATTTTATTTATCAGCCAATGGGAATCCCAGAATCAGATACAAGTATGAAATCCCAAACGAGCTGCTGTGATCCAAAAAGCAGATATAAAAAGCGGAGACAGACAAACCCCAGCAAGCAGACCTCAGGAGAAGAGTGTAATCAATATCCCCTTGACCAAAGTCAAGTGGCTACTACGCTTGCCTCTTTCCTTCCCCCCTGTCTCAAAACTACTTACTAACATAAGGAGCGACTATATCAAAGACATTCCTCATTTACACGCTCCCCACATTCCTAAGCCTTAAATCTCTTTCAGCTTATTATTTGCCATGAACATTTTAACCTCCGTTGGACATATATTTAAGTATTACTTTAATTGTAAAAGCATTAATTGATATGTGTATATATAAATATGTTATTTTCAACTCGATTTGCTTTACTTGATTTTATAATCATTTTCCGTTAACCTGCAACAGTATGCAACTACCCTTCACTAGAACGGACTCCCACTACTAACGGAAAAAGAATAGATAAGCAACCCTCTATAGCAGAAGGTCGAAAGTATGAGGTACCCACAGAAGATCGAATTGACAAAGTTGTACTAGGTTCTAGCGATACAAGTTTGTTAACCATTACATCACGTCGAGGTGCCTAAGAGAAAATCGTGTTAAAATAAAAGCGGTGTCATGGGAAAACCGTCCCTTTAACACGCTTTTTGTTTTTTAATTTTTTTTTTTTTTTTTTTTTTTTCGCGAGCACGAATATCTAGGTTTGCCAAATTTTTGTAAGGGTGCTTTTCACAATTTAGACGGGAATTCATTAAGAACGATCCACGTTCTGTGGTGTTTTCAATTAAGAGGACACCTAAATTAATACAAGCTGCAATCAAAAAGCAAATTGGCGATTTTTAAAGAAGATATGGAATGTCAAGTAAGTCTTCAGTAATTATTAAATATTTCAACTGTTCAGTTATCACGCTTAGTGTAAAGAGTTTTTTTTTTTTTTTTTTGCTCGGGTTTGGAAAAAAACATGGCGTCAAGGTGGCATTTCAGCTTCATCTGTGCCCTTCATCATTTTCTAGAGTTTAACTAAAGGTTCAAACCGGTGTATGAAATTATATGGATTCCGAAACGGTGTTTTGGAAGCAATTCATAAAATAGATATTTGGATATGTTTCTTTGACGAAATGTTAGCCTTTTCCCTCATACAAGGTGCGACATAAAAACCTCCCACAGTTTAAAGGTTGATAAAAGACCAATATGTTGTTACTAAGGTCTTTAAATTTTTTTCGCCGTTGTTCAAAGAAAGGGTTACAGTTTCACTTTTTTATTTGTTTTAAAATGACATCCTCAAGATGGTGGTCTCTATTCGCCATACACTCTGGTAAACGATTTCTAAAATTTTTCATTACCCAGAAGTTCGAGGGCCTCGAGGCTTTCCACATAACTTTATTTTAAGGGCAGAACTTGTGGCCTTGAAATTTTCAGCCCATAGCAGTATCGATTTTTTCTCCGGTACGCCATCATTCTGACGGATCATGAAATTAGCACGAAAAGAACTCGTGTGTCGCAATTACAGATTCGCAGAGTTTCAACGCTTGACCTCCATAAGACGAGCGGAGGTGACGGAATCCCGGTCATTATCTTGAAGAAATCTGCCCCTGAACCCTCCTCTGTCCTCTCCAAACTCAGTAATTACTGCCTCTCAACTTCCTGTATTCGTGCCTGCTGGAAATACCTCTTCACTGGGACCTGTATGTAAGAACTCTAGAGAACTCTTAGACACCTCTAATTATCGCCCTATCAGCTTCTTATCGATTTTTGGCAAAGTGTTTGAGACTACCATCAATGTTGAAATAGTTCAACGTCTCACCGCCCGTAACCTATTCACCGACAGATAGTACGGCTTCAACTTCGCCAGGTCTACTGCTGATTTGCTAACGACCATCACCGAGTACATAAGAACGGCGAAGCTCGAGCTGTTGCCTCGGATATCTCCAAAGCATTTGATAGAGTCTAGCACGCTAGCCTTCTGCGGAAGCTACAAAACTATGATATCACTGGACGCTTGTTTCATTTCATCCAATCGTTACTATCAAACGACGTAATGAAGTTCATTTTGAACGGGCATGAACCGCGAATGTTCCCCAGAGCTCTAACCTAGGTCCGACGCCCTTTCTACATTTATTTTTCAGTTCCTTTGTATTTCTTATTCTCCATAAAACTTATTTGATAGTCACATGTCCGTAGTCTCAGCGTTCATCGGGAGAAGCAAATCTTTGTGTTATAAGTCACTTATTCAACTTTTTATACGTGAGAAAGTTGTCTAATATCCACCGCAATACAGAAGATTAGAAATTACATGGTTGTTCAGAAATATATATATATATATATATATATATATAACAGGCAAGATGTTTGTGTGTGTGTCTGTTTATCTTCCGGTATGTCTGTATTTTTTCAGCCATTTTATTTTAGTTTTTGCTTCGGGTTTGGCTCTAAGTAGGTATAATTGTAGTTCTTAGTCTCAGCCATGATACGATTAACTCAGGGGAGTTATTTAGCCTTCAAAATTCAGTTTAGGACGAAAAAAACTTATTTGATATCGATACCAGGAAGTCAAAATTTGACTTACATCCATTCATTTTTCTTTCAGTCTACGGTTTCGCTTTAACTGGAAACAACTATTGTTTTTTAGTCTTTCTTGCCAACGTCCAAAGAGTCTGAGCTCCAGGACCATGGATTAGTTTTAAAGCTTTCATTACAACAGAGTAACGCCGGGCGATACTGCTAGTATATATATATATATATATATATATATATATATATATATATATATATATATATATATATATTAGGTGCGATTGGTAAATTGTCGCAATTATTTTATTATTTCAAATATTCATTAGGCAGAGTCTGAGCTCCAGGACCATGGATTAGTTTTAAAGCTTTCATTACAACAGAGTAACGCCGGGCTATATTAATACGCATATTTCCATTCCCTACTGATGAGCTGTGATAGGATAAAAAAAGAAAGAGAGTAGTAAAGATAAGAAAGCAAAAACAGAAATCAATTTTCCCCCCTTTTTTTTTTAATATTTAAAAAAAAGATTTCCAAAACTAAATGAAAGTGATTTTATTTTGTTTTATTTTTTAATTTTCTTAAAAAAAAAAAAGACGTTTATTACCATCATTATTAACTACCTAATGAGACAATGTCATTTCATTGCTTGGGGTGATATGATTAAAAAAAAAAAAAAGAAGTTTCTTCTCTCGTACTTCTCCCTTGTGGAATTCTCTTCTGGCATCTTGCTTTCCAGCCAACTTGGATCTTCAAAAATTTAAATGCAATGTCAATCGTTGTCTACTGTCTTGTTGCTTCCTCTTCTTTAATTGTTCTCACTCTTTAATAATGTTTTTTTTTCCTTATTCTTTCATTCTAAGTAGCTTTATTACATTGCTTGTCGTGAAATGATGACAAAAAATATTATATTGATTTTGTGTTAATAAATGAAAGTTTTCAACTATTATAATTTGACGATTATTTCTTTCATGCTAATTATATTTGTTTGTCTTTGATTAGTATTAGTAGTAATATTATCCTGAGATGAAGCAATAAGGAACCATTATTCAGGATGCGTAATTCTTTCTAATAATTTTAATTTCAAGTTATTTGTATCGTAATTTATCAACCATTACAAAAAAGCTGGAGATTGAAGGTTGGGAAAGTTTCAATAAATAGCAACTGTAATTAAAAATAAATCCATGATTAAAAATAAATGGAAGATATTATCGATTCCTTTTTTATTGTTCTCTCTCCTTAATTATGTTTTGTTCTTCTTATATTATTATAAATTCTATACTAACAGTATTCACTTACTTGGGAAAGGTAATTAATCCGTCTCTTCCTTCCAGTTATGGGTTAAATAGCAAGACAGATTGGGTTCTATAGCCTTGGTCGGCAACCAGTCTACCGCAAAGCAATGGCAACCTACTGCGGGATAATCTTCTGCCCAGTCAGTCATGTCTCTTTCGAGGCATGATCGCCCAAAGCGTGTATCACGTATGGCACTTAACTGACTGACTGAATATAATAGTTGGAATAATGATTAAGGCTTACATTGGTCATAAAGTGGGGGATCAGTTTATTACTTCATAACAATAGGAAACCGATCCCCCACTAATTACTACATAATAATATAATAGATTTCTTTTCCCTTTACCTATGAGTCAAATAACAGGACTGTAGCCTTGGTCGGCAACCAATCTACCGCAGAAAGCAATGGCAACCTACTGCAGGATAATCTTCTGCCCACTCAGACATGATCGCCCAAGCGTGTATCATGTATGGCACTTAACTGGCTGACTAACAGTTTCTTCTCTTGCTTGTGGAACACTCTTCCGGCTTCTTGTTTTCCAGCCAATTTTGATTTACAAAATTTGAATGAAATGCTAATCGTTATGTATTCTGTTCTTAATTTCTCTTCTCTTCGGGTTCCCACACCTGAATCAGGCATTAGGCAAGGAATAGAGTTATACCCCAGTGATTATAATAAAGGGTTCGGTTCGAAATTCCTAGCACCTGAAGAAGGCCGGAACGTAGTACAAATGGCAACAAAGATGAGGACAATAGTCCGAATAATGTAAATACTGTAAATACTACCTCATCTCAGAAATATAAACAAATAGAATGATCTATTATTAACCGTCGTATAAATAGCAACAAAGATGAGGACAATAGTCCGAATAATGTAAATATTGCAAATACTACCTCATCTCAGAAATATAAACAAATAGAATGATCTATTATTAACCGTCGTATAAATGGCAACAAAGATGAGGACAATAGTACGAATAATGTAAATACTGTAAATACTACTTCATCTCAGAAATATAGACAAATAGAATGATCTATTATTAAACGTCGCACAAATGGCAACAAAGATGAGGACAATAGTCCGAATAATGTAAATACTGTAAATACTACTTCATCTCAGAAATATAGACAAATAGAATGATCTATTATTAAACGTCGCACAAATGGCAACAAAGATGAGGACAATAGTCCGAATAATGTAAATACTGTAAATACTACCTCATCTCAGAAATATAAACAAATAGAATGATCTATTATTAAACGTCGCACAAATGGCAACAAAGATGAGGACAATAGTCCGAATAATGTAAATACTGTAAATACTACCGCATCTCAGAAATATAAACAAATAGAATGATCTATTATTAACCGTCGTATAAATGGCAACAAAGATGAGGACAATAGTACGAATAATGTAAATACTGTAAATACTACTTCATTTCAGAAATATAGATAAATAGAATGATCTATTATTAAACGTCGTACAAATGGTAACAAAGATGAGGACAATAGTACGAATAATGTAAATACTGTAAATACTACCTCATCTCAGAAATATAAACAAATAGAATGATCTATTATTAACCGTCGTATAAATGGCAACAAAGATGAGGACAATAGTACGAATAATGTAAATACTGTAAATACTACTTCATTTCAGAAATATAGATAAATAGAATGATCTATTATTAAACGTCGTACAAATGGTAACAAAGATGAGGACAATAGTACGAATAATGTAAATACTGTAAATACTACCTCATCTCAGAAATATAAACAAATAGAATGATCTATTATTAACCGTCGTATAAATGGCAACAAAGATGAGGACAATAGTCCGAATAATGTAAATACTGTAAATACTACTTCATCTCAGAAATATAGACAAATAGAATGATCTATTATTAAACGTCATGTAAATATTCCTCAGATAATGGACTCTCCCTCCTATAATAATGAGTTAACAGGAAGTTAACTCGAAAAGTTCTTGGGAAGTTTATACGAGTTCTTAGAAGTTCTAGAGAGTTCTTTAGAGTTCTATTAGAATTCAGTAGAGCTACTAGGCATTACCTCTAGATATTAATCGGCAGTTAGCCGACTACTAAGGAGTCAGCTTACAGTTAAAGATTACCAAGTTCCTAACATTTTGGGTGCGTTAAGTCGATTAGCAATCCACATAGCACGATTATAACTTTCAGTGCGAAAGATTCTCCACAAAAATAAGAGAGTGTGTGAGCGAACAAGTGAGAACGAAACAAAATGTAAATTTAGAAAACATTATTTTCCTGATGAAATTAAGCGTGTCATTCAGAAAGGCCGAACAGGCCTCATGAGTGTCATAAAATTTTAGCTTACATTTCGCCTTGTTGACAATGTTGCGTTTAAATTCATAAAGTCTAGGTACCATATTCTTAATTCATCAGAATAATTAATGTGAAAGTACTTATACACAGGAAAGCTACATTATAGTGGTAGGAATGTAACTAAAGCTGAGATGTCAGACCAGGACCAATATTATTGCGGATCCTTGTTCTGAATTTGTCAATATTATCTAGGTATATAACAGGAGCACCAGACCATATGTAGCAACAAT
This sequence comes from Ascarosepion bandense, assembly GCA_037127315.1. Taxonomy (NCBI): domain Eukaryota; kingdom Metazoa; phylum Mollusca; class Cephalopoda; order Sepiida; family Sepiidae; genus Ascarosepion; species Ascarosepion bandense. The sequence goes on from JBBBDQ010000830.1 coordinate 2,087,338, forward strand.
GTTCAAAGTCTGGACAGATGGTCAACTTTAAATATTTAAGATAGATTCCAGAGAGAAAAATACTCTAGTAGGTGTCGAACCGACATTCTTAGCAGAGGAACTAGAATTTGATTCAATATAATCTAAGAAAATTAGCCCGAGAAGGCGCATCTAGTGATTTTCTAGGAGGTAAGCATCAGCCATGATGATGGAAAAGGGGGAAAGTTACTTTCAGATGATTAATAGAGAACTGTCTTTTTTTTGTTTTTTTGTTTTTGGAGGCGTTAAAATTAAGTTATCCTTTGATCATGATTTAACTGAAATAATACTGTGTAAATAATGTATGAATATCATGTAAATGCATTGCTAAATGTTTTACTATAATAATTCATTGAAAATCAAAAAGTATACGATAGCCAGTGCTCATGAATGAGTAGAGGCGTTACTGATGAAATAGTTCTAAGAAAACAATGTATAAATATCAGAAAGACAAACATCCCAAGATACGAAATTCGAATTGCAGATGAGAACATCAAACACACACAAAAGTGTTCTGGCAGGGAACGTGAAATGTGGCACTGAAATCCGAAGCTGTATAGCGAAAGTTGACTTCCAAAAGTTAAGCAAAGTATTAAGTAACAAGATAATTTCATTAGAAGCAAAAAAAAAAAATATTAATGATGTTAATATGGCAGCGAATTGTGAACAATTTACTTACGGATGAAAATAAACTTGAAGCAACAGAAGGATGCTGAGAATACCATGCACTGTGCGTCTAAGCCACTACGATATTTTAAGATATAGGGGAAAAAAGTCAAGTAAAGTGAAATTTTTGGACATATTATGAAGAAAGAAGGATTAGAAAATCTGACACTAACAATACAAATTGAGTGGGAGGGATAGTAAAAAAAAAACATACATTGAGCTACAAAGAAGAAGACATGATCGCCCAAGTCCTGACGTTACATGGAACAAATAAGAATAATATATAATATAAATATCTTGCCGTCAAATAAAGAAACTGCAATAACTCTGTAGAATTATATAAAACAATTAGAGAGAAAATGTTAAGAAATGATTACATGTTGTAGCAATTGATAGAATTATACTCAACAATTGGTTATTAAATGTTGATAGCAATTTTTGCAAGTTAGCCTGATTACTAGCATACTAATATAACTGATATCAATTGTTAACAAACTAGTCTAGCGGATGATCATGGTGGTGTAGTGGATATCGGCTCGGAACGAGAAGTCGGAGATCCGAGTTCGAGTTCCGCTGTATTCACTTACGCGTAAATACATTTAGGCAATGTATTAATCTGTCGTTTTTCTTTCCATCTATGGGTTAAATATCAGGACATGTTGGGTTCTATAGCCTTGGTTGGTATCCTGTCTACCGCAAAAAGTAATGGCAATCTACTGCGGAAACTCTTCTGCCCAGTAAGTCATGTTTCACAAGAGACATGATCGTCCAAGCGTGTATCACATATGACACCTAACTGATATCAACTAATCAAATCTGTAGCAGTTTTTCATATCACTTCGTCCCAAGCAACGTAATAAAGCCACTAAGACGCAAGGGTGTGTCAGAGAATATGAATATGAGAAAAGGAAAGATTTTTATTTTTTTATTGAAAAACAGATCAGCTAAGTGAAACTTTAGTAAAATAGACACACACAAAAATAAATAAATAAATAAAAAGTCAGTATAGAAACAAAACAACCCGAGCATTCTGTGTATCGGGAGGCGATGTCACAAAAGCCAAACCTATATTGTTACTACCGATGTTTTCTTTTCTTTTTCTTATGAACGAGGGACAACATTCAAAATGTCCGCCTCTTCACATCTACGTGTTTCAGTCAGACTATCTGTCTCAGATGTCAGGTATCAAAGATGGCGAGGAGATTCGTCACACCTTCTTGCTCGTTCTCTTACTGGATTGAAGGTATCGGTATCCAGCTGTGCCTGTTATTTGGACAAAGCCTTTTTGTGATTTTCGACATATATATATACAATGATACATTCTCATATATATATATATATATATATATATATATATATATATATATATATATAGTAGCGAGCATAAAGATCAGAACGATGTTAAGATAAAGTCTAAATATGAAATAACTCTTTATTTTAAAGCTTCAAATAACATTTTATCAAGGAAAAAATGAATATAAAAGTAAATTATATCATTCCAAAATATAAAGTTCAATAAACTTATTTTGATAAAGTTAATAATTATATAACATTCGAAAAAATAGATAATCAAAAACATCAGAACGATTAAACGAATCCAGTAAATTTAATAATCATTTTGCATTATTGAAATTTTTTTAGGGTAAGGGAATATAAAATCGGGTATTTTACTAAATTACACCGGCTATTTACTGGCTCATGCATTATAAACATGGCGAAAAAATCTGTGACGTCATTGAAATTATGAAACCTGATAGTCATGTTAGGTAATGAAGATAAACTCTCGATTGTGGATATTTCAAAGAGTGTGGGGAGATCTAAAAGTTTTATTCATTTTATTTTAAGAAAACTTGAGGAAACGAGGTCATGTGAAGCCAAGATACCACCTGGCAGGCCTAGGAAAACTACTGCAAGGAAAGACAGATGGAATGGTAAAGAATAAAAAAGAGCCAATGCTAACCTTGGCATTAAAATAAGGCACACTATTTCCCGAAGACTTAATGAAATAAATCTGAACAGTCGAAGCATTACATTTCTAAAAAGAATCAAATGAGCCGATTGAAATTTGCCGCTGGACAGAAGAACAGTGAGATTTTGTTTATTTCAGCGATGAGTCAAAGTTTAACCTGTTCGGTTGTTACGGAAGAAGGTTCGTTCGATGCAGTCCTAAGGAACGATATTTTCCTAGGTGAACTAAAAGCAGCATTAAATTTTAAGGAGGAAATGTGATGGTGTTTGGCATGATTTCACTTGCTGGTACGGAACGTCTTGTTAGGCTACACGGTAAAATTAAAAAATTAACGCAAATGTATTCAAAGAGATATTGAAGAAACATATTGTACCTAATTTGAGAACTGCAATTAACCAGCTGTATTTATGCATGATAAGGCGCCATGTCAGATGGCGAAGTCTGTTTAGACATTTCTTTCTGAGGAGGATGGTACTGTCATGGCGTGGCCTGCTCAAAGCCCAGAAATTAATTCAATTGAGAATGTTTGGAAGGTACTAAATGAAAGAGCTAAGGAAAAGAATCCAACAAATGTCGTAGAACTAATTTGAAAGGAGAATGGGAGAAAATATCCGTTAATGAATGCAAGACATTAATTCGCTCATGTAGCAAAAGATGTCAAGCTGTTATTGAAAGTAAAGGTTTTTCACATCAAGTACTAATGAATTATGAACGCTATTTTCATTTGGATATGATGTGTCCATTATAATAGTATGGTTTTGTTAATCGTTCTGATGTTTTTGGTCATCTATTTTTTCGAATGTTATATAATTATTCTTATAACTTTATCAAAATAAGTTTATTGAGTTTAATATTTTGGAAATATACAATTTACCTTTATATCCTTATGTTTCTTTGATAAAATGTTCTATGAAGCTTTAAAATAAAAAGTTATTTCACATATGAACTTTTTCTTCCTATCGTTCTGATCTTTATGCTCACTGCTCTATGTATATATTGCACACACACACACACACACACACACACACACACACACACACACATATATATATATATATATATATATATATATTTGTCATCCACATTCAAGCATGTTTTTTGGAGTCAGTCGGAGTCGATAAGCCATAAACACATGAAATCAGAGAAGGAAATTTTAACGTTTTATATATAAGCGGTGTATACACACATCAGTCACCGAAGAACTCAGTTCATTGCTAAAAAGTATATATATAGTCATCCGCAGACAGATCTGTTTCGCTGTATCACAGCTCATCAGTGTGGCTAGACATCTACTTGCTTCTGGCCGGGATCGAAACTCGACCGATTTGGAGTTGCTAACCCCTAAGCTATAGGTACATGGAATCAGAGAAGGGAAATTTTAGCGTGTTATATATAAGTAGTTTATACACACGCCAGTCACCGAAAGAACTCAATTCATTGCTGAAGAATAATGCATATATCGCAGAAGTGGTTATTGTTTTTTTCAAATTTGCCTCTCTAGAGAGCTCAATCGTAATGAGTGCATGATATATTCGTCTTCGAAGCCTGTTATCCCCAAACAAGCCTGTTATATATATATATATATATATATATATATATATATAGAGAGAGAGAGAGAGAGAGAGAGGCAATGATGTCAAGTCTGTGAATGGCGAGGACAATCCAACAAGATGTACTTAATATTTAATATTAAGTATTATATCTGTATAGATGTTATCCAGAGCAATATGATCTTTTTAAACGAAACCTCAACACATCATTTAGATTGGTTATAGATTATAATTCATTTCTATGAGCTAATTTGGCTCATTTCATTAGACCACACTCTCTTCTTCCAATTCGGGATAAATATTTTCCCGGAATAAACATTTCTTTAAAATGAAATGGAAAACAATATGATCTAGAAGAGAGACCTTATCTCTTTTGCTTGAAAAGAGTTCATAGTTCTTAGATAGTGACCATAAACTCATTACACGCCCACTCACAAGTAAATGAATACGTATATATATACAACCCTTCATATTAACACAATCACACTTACATATATCCACATACACATATGTTCATACTTCCACATATGTATATACAAATGCGTCTGTGCGTACACTTACATATACGTATAACACACATCCTTCCATGTTTACATATGAATATTGTGTTCGCACACTCGCATACATACTTATGAAAACCTTATTTATACGCGTATAAATGATAGTAACACATATTTACGCAAATATACAAATAAATCTCACATATACTCCGAAAATACGCATATATTTTCATACTTGCACACATAAACACATACATATGTATATAGCTCTATACACATGTCCTTACCCCTATACATGTGTACATACAAATCCTCCATCCTCATATAATCCTACATCCATCCATTTCTTACCCATATCTATGTGAGCCGAAAGCTTAGAACCAAATCAATAAAAAATTATCCAAATGTTGAAGAATTTTTGTCTTTATTTTCAACTGAAATTAAAGCCAAAATACGATGTTTAGAACGGCTCATGATTAAACATAATAGACATATATTGTCTCTTATATTTAACTGTATATGCTTAGAAAATTATTTGCTGCCTCGATACACACACACACACACACACACACACACACACATATATATATATATATATATATATATATATATGTAAAGTATACCTAGTGAGCTAAGAAAGCTACCAAGGTTTTCACCTAAGCGGCTCGTCAGGGTTTGTTGGCTCACTAGGTATACTTTACTTATATATATATATATATATATATATATATATATATATATATACTAGGTTTACTTTACTTATTCTGCTCTGCTTATGTATTGAGCGCTTTTTTGTTAGTTGATTACTCGTCTCGGTTCTTATTTTTTTTTTGGGCTACGTGCTGACTCGGTTCGAATCCCTTTGGCTGATGTTCATGTGCTTAGCTCTTTCTTTTTTGAAAACCATTTTTCCTTCCACGTAGATACGCGGAGGGTTTTTCGAAACGAGTATAGTTATAAGTTTGTGTTTATATATATATATATATATATATATATATATATATATATATATATATATATCGCCAACTCGGTCGGGTTTCAATCCTGGGTTAAAAGCAATTGGAGTCTAACCGTACTGATGAGCTGTGATACATCGAAACAGGTCTGTCTGCGGATGACTATATATATATAGTTTGGGAATATATATATATATATATATATATATATATATCTTCCCAAACTCCTTTTGCCCTCTCTCAGACACCCTCTGTTACTGGTTTGGCTTCCTCTTTGCTCTCCTCCTACCTAAAAATTTACTCTTATGTAGCCCCCTGCGTATCAGTGGTGGTACCGCCTTGCTTGGGGTGAAACGATTAAAAAAAAAAAAACATACACAAAAGTTATACATACATATACCAATTTACTATCTCTGCGCACATACACCTTTTTACATCCACATACTCGGTTATAAAACTTTATACGTATATATACAAGAACAATGCTTACATGTGTACACATTCGTGTCTACTTTTTCTCCAAACAAGATGCCATACGTCAAATTACACATATCATAAAAGAAAAAAGTTACGTATATATAACGGTATATATTTTTTGGATTTCGATAGCAATATTTACATATATGTGTATACTGATTAATACAGGAGGATACAATCAATTCAGGAGGGTACAATCGATTACATCCTTAATCCAAAATTAGCGCCAACATACATATATTCAGATGCCCCCATATACACGAAAAACATATACAGTGGAACCTGTCGTACGCTATTACAACTACTGCCATCAAAAACTGGTCGCATACGGCAGGTGGTTGCTCACTAAAGGTTCATAGTCATGACCTATTTACGCAAGGAATGTATACTCCACCCACCAGAATGTTACCATGTAATTTGATAATAAATAAATCAGAACATAAAAAATGGCCTAACTAAAGAAATTTATTCAATATTAGCAGTATAGCCCGGCGTTGCTCGGGTGTTTTAAAACTATTTCATAGTCCTGGAGCTCAAACTTAGCCTAAAGAATATTTGTGTGAAGTTTGGTGAGAATCGTATAAAAATTTGTATAAAGGATATACAGGCAGATAAACAGACACACACACAAACATCTTACCTTTGATATATATATATATATATATTATCGATTTTCTGCACTATTGTAAGAACTGCAACCTTGAAACTTCTGAATATCGTTTCTTATGTCTTTGTCTATGAGTGTATCAAATTTGATTAAAATTGGACCACTCCTTCTATAACCCGAGTTTTTTTGATTATCGCTTTTCGATAGTTATCCGGGGTACCTTGACACAAAACCTAGCTAAGACCACTCGCAGACGCTTATAGTACAACTGTGTAAATTTTCAAGAAAATCGGTTCAGCCATTTCGGAGTCTGTAGGTAAGGAACACATACACACACAGACACACACATGCACACATAAATTTCCATTTATAAATAAGTTTAGATAACTCATTTTAAAATTTAAAAACAGTATTTACAACGGTCAACAAGAGACCAAAATATTTATTCACAAAAAATATTTATTAAGTGGACTTAAAAAAATGTATACGGTTTCAGTTTTTTTTTTCTTAGAAGTGAGTGACAGCAAAGATTAAATTGATGGCGGAACATGGCCTAGGAGAAATACCAGAATGAAAATGTTTATTAAGAGCTACAAGTGACAGAAAGTTGTGGAAAGCCATGATCGCCTATGTCTTTAAAGAAAACGGTACATGAAGAATAAGAACGCCTTAAAACAGCTTAGTGGCTTTTATCGCCTTCCTTTATTTTAAATTTTGGCCCAAACTTTGTCGTTGCTCACTTGCTCGATCCACAGTATCCTCAGCATCTTTCTGTAGATCCACACTTTTGTTACTTCAAGCCTCCTCTTCATTTTTGAAGAGAACATAGAGAACTGACTAATTAATGAGAATGAAAGAAACATAAAATAAAATAAACACCTGGTTTCATGACGACAGGTAACAATAATTGACATTGCATTTAAATTTTTTGAGATCAGAAATAATGATAATAATTACGTTACAATACACACAAATAGAACAGCAGGAAGAAAGGGAGAGAAAAAAAGAATGAGATATAAACAATTGTAAGAAAGAAAGAAAGAAAGAAAGAAAGAAAGAAAGAAAGAAAGGAAGTAAGGGAGAGATGTACAAATGAAGAAAAGAGCTAGAATGGAGAGAGAAAAGAAGAGACGAAGAAAAGAAAGAAAGAAGAAAACAAAAGATAAAAGAAAAAAAGAAAGAAAAAAGAAAGAAAGAAAAAGGAAAGAAAGAAAGAAAATACGTAACAAAAGGAAACAAAGAAAGGAAAGAAAGAAATATAACAAAAGGTAAAAAGAAAGAAAGAAAGAAAGAAAAAGAAAGAAAGAAAGAAAATACATAACAAAAGGAAACAAAGAAAGGAAAGGAAGAAATAAAACAAAAGGTAAGAAAGAAAGAAAGAAAGAAAGAAAGAAAATACATAAACAAAGGAAACAAAGAAAGGAAAGAAAGAAATAAAACAAAAAGGTAAGAAAGAAAGAAAGAAAGAAAGAAAGAAAGAAAGAAAATACATAACAAAAGGAAACAAAGAAAGTAGAAAAGATTTAATAAAAGGAAGGAAAGGAAAAATATGGTTATGAAAGAGAAAGTAGAGAAGAAATTATAAGATTAAAGAAGAAACGAAAGTAGCAAATAAAGAAAAAGTAAAAAGAAAGAAATAGGAAGGAAATATGGAAATAAGGAAGGAAAAAAGCACTGAAAGAAAAAAGGAGGAAAAAAAAATACAAAAGAAATCACGAAAGAAAGAAAAATGAAAGAAATAAAAGAAGAAATTATTAGAAATGGAATTATGGGAATGAAGAAATAAATACACATAAAGAATAATAAAAAGAAGTAAAGAAGAAAAAAGAATGGAAAGAAAGACAAAAAGAGTAAAGGAAGAAAAGACGGAAGGAGAGATGCAATAAAATGGAAAACAGAAAAAGGAAGTAATGAAAGAAAAAAGAGAAGAAAAAAAGAAAGAATTAGAAAAGAAAAAGAAAATTAATAGAAAAGAAAAAATAATAAGGGAGTAAAGAATGAATGGAGAATTAGGGAAGGGAAGAAATAAAATAAAGAAAAAAGAAAGGAAAATAGAATAAAAGCAAAAAAAAGGAAAGATGAAAAAAGAAGAAAGAAAGAAAGAAAGAAAGAAAGAAAAAAGAAATATCGATGAAAATAAAGTTAAAAATGAAAGAAAGAAAAAACGAAAACATATTGGAATAAAAGAGTAAAGTTGATAATAAGAGAAAAAAGAAAAATATGTGGGAAATAAGAGAAGAAATGAATGAATGAATGAATGAATGAATGAAAAAGTAAAAAGGAAAGGAAACACATAATAGAAAGGGAAGATATCTTGGAAGGAGAAAAGAAACTTACGAAAAACACCAGAAATGAAAGAAAAGAAATGAGAAATAAATAAAGAAGAAAAAAAAACAATGAAAGAAGATAAGAAAGACAGAATTGAAGAATGAGAGATAAAAAGGATTCAGGAACGAAATAAAAAATGAAGGAAAACAAAAATGAATGAAGGAAACAAATAAGAATTATGAAAAAGGTAGCAAAATAAAGAGTTAAAGAAGAAAAGAAAGAAAATAAGGGAAAAATTTACAAAGAGAAGAAAAAAGGAAAGACAACTAGGAAAGAATGAATGTCGAGAGAAAATGTTGGGGGAAGCAAAGAAAGAAAGAAAGAAAGAAAGAAAGAAAGAAAGAAAGAAATTAAAGGACATATATATCAACTGATGGGAAAAGAAAGAAAGAAAGAAAGAAAGAAAGAAAAAGATAAAAGGACAGATATATCAACAGTGAGAAACAGAAAGAAAGAAAGAAAGAAAGAAAGAAAGAAAGAAAGAAAGAAAGAAAGAAGAAAAAAGGAAGACATAGAAAAAGAGGGAAAAGCGTAAGAAAAGAAAAGGGAATAATTGAGAAAAAGCTGATGAAAAAAGAAAGTAAGGAATGAATGTCTTTTAGGATAGAAAGAAGGACGGAAAATAAAAGAAAGAAGAATTAAAAGAAATAAGAAGAAAGCGAGAGAAAGAATGAATAAGATATAAAAAAATGTAAGAAAGAGAAGGAAAGAAAGAAGAAAGAAAGGAAGGGAGAGATGTACAAAGGAAGAAAAGAGTAAGAATAAAGAGAGAAAAGAAGAAGGAAAGAAAAGTTTTGGAACAGGATGCATGGAATGAATGAAAGAAGCGAAAGAGAAAGAAAATACAGGATCAAATGAATGAAATAAGGAAAGAAAGAAACGAAGTGGGAGGAAAGAAGAGAATAAAAAAGTAAATGTATCCAATAAATGAAACAAAGAAAGAAAGAAATGAATAAGTCCCAAATATAAATGCTGAAGTGAGATCGGGGTAGCAATATGAAAAGGGTGAGAAAATGATTGAAAAAGAAGAAAAAGAATATAGAGTCAATATGAACGTTAAAACATAGTTTAAAAAAAAAGAAAACTGGAAAAGAATATAAAAAATAAAAGAGAGATGCATCGGCCGGGAATCGAACCCGGGCCGCCCGCGTGGCAGGCGAGCATTCTACCACTGAACCACCGATGCTCACATGACAACTAGTTTTTAGTTTTGGTTTTTATTTTCTAATTCTTTACTTGCTTTTTAAAGACATGAAGTGAAAAGAGTGAAGAGAATGAAAAAGAGTATCCAGGATAGAATAAACGAAATTAAGAAAGAAAGAAACAAGGTGCAAGGAATGAAAAGAACAAAAAAGTAAATGTATTCAATAAATTAAATAAAGAAAGAAATGAATATAAGGGAGAAATGAGTCAAAAATTTGAAAAAATGCTGATGTGAGATAGTAGCGGCAATATAAAAAGGGTGAGAAAGTGAATGAAAAATAAGGAAAAGAATATACAGTGAATATGAACATGAAAACATTTTCTTCAAAGAAGGAGAAAAAAACATAAAATAAAGAAGTTTTGCATCGGCCGGGAATCGAACCCGGGCCGCCCGCGTGGCAGGCGAGCATTCTACCACTGAACCACCGATGCTCACATGCTTAACTGGGGCTTCCCTTGTCCTTTTATAATGTTTTACTTGATTTCAAAGAAATGAAATGGAAAGAATGATCAAAACGAAAAAGAAAATAAAAGATCGAATGAATGAAATTAGAAATGAAAGAAACAAAGTGGAATGGATGAAAAGAATGAAAAAATTGTATTCAATAGATTAAATGAAATAAGGAAAAAATTCATGAATTTAAATGAAATAAGGAAAAAAAATTAATGAAATTAAATGAAATAAGGAAAAAAAAATTAATGACTCCAAAATCAAATGCTGATGTGATTAAATTGATGGCGGAACAGGGCCTAGGAGAAATACCAGAATGAAAAAGTTTATTAAGAGCTACAAGTGACAGAAAGTTGTGGAAAGCCATGATCGCCTATGTCTTTAAAGAAAACGGTACATGAAGAATAAGAACGCCTTAAAACAGCTTAGTGGCTTTTATCGCCTTCCTTTATTTTAAATTTTGACCCAAACTTTGTCGTTGCTCACTTGCTCGATCCACAGTATCCTCAGCATCTTTCTGTAGATCCACACTTTTGTTACTTCAAGCCTCCTCTTCATTTTTGAGGAGAACATACAGAACTCACTAATTAATGAGAATGAAAGAAACATAAAATAAAATAAAATAAAATAAACACCTGGTTTCATGACGACAGGTAACAATAATTGACATTGCATTTAAATTTTTTGAGATCAGAAATAATGATAATAATTACGTTACAATGCACACAAACAGAACAGCAAGAACAAAGGGAGAGAAAGAAAGAATGAGATATAAACATTTGTAAGAAAGAGAAAGAAAGAAAGAAAGAAAGAAAGAAAGAAAAAAGGAAAAGGAAAGAAAGAAAGAAAACAAAAGGTAAGAAAGAAAGAAAGAAAGAAAACAAAAGGTAAGAAAGAAAGAAAGGAAATACATAACAAAAGGAAACAAAGAAAGAAGAAAAGATTTAATAAAAGGAAGGAAAGGAAAAATATGGTTATGAAAGAGAAAGTAGAGAAGAAATTATAAGATTAAGGAAGAAACGAAAGTAGCAAATTATGGGATACACATTTTTTTTCTATTAAAATAAGCAATAAGAAAATACATAAAAAACATTATAGAAATTTTGGATCAAAACGGCATTAGAATTTAAATTACATTTTTATATTTCTCAACCAATCAGCTAAAAACATAGAATAAGAACATTCTAGAAAAATAGGATCGGAAGTCAATTAACAAAAAATATTTAGTCCCCAAAACAAAATAGTAAAATACAAATCTGATTGGTCAATAAATGTCTTCACACCTAAATGTTAGGAAGATTCTTTGATCCCCTATTATGGTATATAAATAACACACAGTTAGGAAGAAAGGGAGGTCAGTCACCAAGCTAGCCATTAAGTCAGCATGTAACCGATACTTTGTCCGGCCAAGTCATTCTTCCACACCAAAGTTCATGACCTAGCTACAGATGGCCGTGAAAGGAAAAACCCGACAAACTTTCTTTCATCAACGCGACATGCTGTCGCCACCCGAGATGAACTTAATGTAAGTAAGAACGACTTATTTACGGACTCCGTTAATATAAACTTACACACACCTTTAAACAAATTTAACTTCTTGCCAAACTTTATTTTCCAAAAGGCAATTTTTCACATCTTGTATTTTATTTGTTTCCACATGCTAATTTTATTTTATACATATTAAATTGTTTGTTGTTTAATGTTCGTTGTGACTTATTCCATTTCTTTTGCGCGATTGTAAAACATTGTGTTGTATTTGTGGGGGAACTAATCTCGAGAGCAATACCCGTAAAATACGGAAGCACATCAACCAAGCACTTACCAAAGCCCCTACAAAATAAAGAAAAAGTAAAGAGAGAGAAATAGGAAGGAAATCTGGAAATAAGGAATGAAAAAAGCACTGAAAGAAAAAAAGGAGGGAAAAAAAAGAAATAAAATACATAAGAAATCAGGAAAGAAAGAAAAATGAAGGAAATAAAAGCGGAAATTATTAGAAATGGAATTATGGGAATGAAGAAATAAATACACATAAAGAATAATAGAAAGAAGTAAAGAAGAAAAAAGAATGGAAAGAAAGACAAAAAGAGTAAATGAAGAAATGACGGAAGGAGAGATGCAATAAAATGGAAGACAGAAAAAGGAAGTAATGAAAGAAAAAAGAGAAGAAAAATAGAAAGAATTAGAAAAGAAGAAAAAGAAAATTAATAGAAAAGAAAAAATAATAAGGGAGTAAAGAATGAATGAAGAATTAGGGAAGGGAAGAAATAAAATAAAGAAAAAGAAAGGAAAATAGAATAAAAGAAAAAGGAAAGATGAAAAAAGAAGAAAGAAAGAAATATATATGAAAATAAAGCTAAATATGAAAGAAAGAAAAAACGAAAACATATTGGAATAAAAGAGTAAAGTTGATAATAAGAGAAAAAAGAAAAAATATGTGGGAAATAAGAAATGAATGAGTGAATGAATGAATGAATGAATGAATAAATGAATGAAAAAGTAAAAAGGAAAGGAAACACATAATAGAAAGGAAAGATATCTTGGAAGGAGAAAAGAAACTTACGAAAAACACCAGAAATGAAAGAAAAGAAATGAGAAATAAATTAAGAAGAAGAAAAACAATGAAAGAAGATAAGAAAGAAAGAATTGAAGAATGAGAGATAAAAAGGATTCAGGAACGAAATAAAAAATGAAGGAAAACAAAAATGAATGAAGGAAACAAATAAGAATTATGAAAAAGGTAGCAAAATAAAGAGTTAAAGAAGAAAAGAAAGAAAATAAGGGAAAAATTTACAAAGAGAAGAAAAAAGGAAAAACAACTAGGAAAGAATGAATGTCGAGAGAAAATGTTGGGGGAAGCAAAGAAAGAAAGAAAGAAAGAAAGAAAGAAAGAAAAAGATAAAAGGGGAGATATATCAACAGATACAAACAAAAAGAAAAGAAGAAACAAACAAACAAACAAACAAACAAAAAGATAAAAGGACAGATATATCAACAGTGAGACACAGAAAGAAAGAAAGAAAGAAAGAAAGAAAGAAATTAAAGGACAGCTATATGAACAGATGGGAAACAAAAAGAAAAAAGAAAGAAAGAAAGAAAGAAAGAAATAAAAAGAAAGAAAGAAAAAGAAAAAGATAAAAGGACAGACATATCAACAGTTAGAAACAGAAAGAAAGAGAGAAAGAAACAAATAAACAAACAAACAAACAAACAAAGAAAGAAACAAAGAAAGAAATTAAAGGACAGATATATCAACAGATGGGAACAAAAAGAAAGAAAGAAACAAAGAAACAAAGAAAGAAACAAAGAAAGAAACAAAGAAAGAAAGAAATTAAAGGACAGATATATCAACAGATGGGAACAAAAAGAAACAAAGAAAGAAAGAAAGAAAGAAAGAAAGAAATAAAGAAAGAAAGAAAGAAAGAAAGAAAGAAAGAAAAAGATAAAAGGACAGATATATCAACAGTTAGAAACAGAAAGAAAGAAAGAAAGAAAGAAAGAAAGAAAGAAAGAAGAAAAGACGAAGACATAGAAAAAGAGGGAAATGCGTTAAGAAAAGAAAAGGGAATAATTGAGAAAAAGCTGATGAAAAAAGAAAGTAAGGAATGAATGTCTTTTAGGATAGAAAGAAGGACGGAAAATAAAAGAAAGAAGAATTAAAAGAAATAAGAAGAAAGCGAGAGAAAGAATGAATAAGATATAAAAAAATGTAAGAAAGAGAAGGAAAGAAAGAAGAAAGAAAGGAAGGGAGAGATGTACAAAGGAAGAAAATAGAAAGAATAAAGAGAGAAAAGAAGAAGGAAAGAAAAGTTGTGGAACAGGATGCATGGAAGGAATGAAAGAAGCGAAAGAGAAAGAAAATGAATGAAATAAGGAAAGAAAGAAACGAAGTGGGAGGAAAGAAGAGAATAAAAAAGTAAATGTATCCAATAAATGAAACAAAGAAAGAAAGAAATGAATAAGTCCCAAATATAAATACTGAAGTGAGATCGGGGTAGCAATATGAAAAGGGTGCGAAAATGATTGAAAAAGAAGAAAAAGAATATAGAGTCAATTATGAACGTTAAAACATTGTTTTGAAAAAAAAGAAAGCTGAAAAAGAATATAAAAAATAAAAGAGAGAGATGCATCGGCCGGGAATCGAACCCGGGCCGCCCGCGTGGCAGGCGAGCATTCTACCACTGAACCACCGATGCTCACATGACAACTAAGTTTTTACTTTTGGTTTTTATTTTCTAATTCTTTACTTGTTTTTTAAAGACATGAAGTGAAAAGAGTGAAGATAATGAAAAAGAGTATCCAGGATAGAATAAACGAAATTAAGAAAGAAAGAAACAAGGTGCAAGGAATGAAAAGAACAAAAAAGTAAATGTATTCAATAAATTAAATAAAGAAAGAAATGAATATAAGGGAGAAATGAGTCAAAAATTTGAAAAAATGCTGATGTGAGATAGTAGTGGCAATATAAAAAGGGTGAGAAAGTGAATGAAAAATAAGGAAAAGAATATACAGTGAATATGAACATGAAAACATTTTCTTCAAAGAAGGAGAAAAAAACATAAAATAAAGAAGTTTTGCATCGGCCGGGAATCGAACCCGGGCCGCCCGCGTGGCAGGCGAGCATTCTACCACTGAACCACCGATGCTCACATGCTTAACTGGGGCTTCCCTTGTCCTTTTATAATGTTTTACTTGATTTCAAAGAAATGAAATGGAAAGAATGATCAAAACGAAAAAGAATATAAAAGATCGAATGAATGAAATTAGAAATGAAAGAAACAAAGTGGAATGGATGAAAAGAATTAAAAAATTTTATTCAATAGATTAAATGAAATAAGGAAAAAATTCATGAATTTAAATGAAATAAGGAAAAAAAATTAATGAAATTAAATGAAATAAGGAAAAAAAAATTAATGACTCCAAAATCAAATGCTGATGTGATTAAATTGATGGCGGAACAGGGCCTAGAAGAAATACCAGAATGAAAAAGTTTATTAAGAGCTACAAGTGACAGAAAGTTGTGGAAAAGCCATGATCGCCTATGTCTTTAAAGAAAACGGTACATGAAGAATAAGAACGCCTTAAAACAGCTTAGTGGCTTTTATCGCCTTCCTTTATTTTAAATTTTGACCCAAACTTTGTCGTTGCTCACTTGCTCGATCCACAGTATCCTCAGCATCTTTCTGTAGATCCACACTTTTGTTACTTCAAGCCTCCTCTTCATTTTTGAGGAGAACATACAGAACTCACTAATTAATGAGAATGAAAGAAACATAAAATAAAATAAAATAAAATAAACACCTGGTTTCATGACGACAGGTAACAATAATTGACATTGCATTTAAATTTTTTGAGATCAGAAATAATGATAATAATTACGTTACAATGCACACAAACAGAACAGCAAGAACAAAGGGAGAGAAAGAAAGAATGAGATATAAACATTTGTAAGAAAGAGAAAGAAAGAAAGAAAGAAAGAAAGAAAGAAAGAAAGAAAAAAGAAAGAAAGAAAGAAAAAAGGAAAAGGAAAGAAAGAAAGAAAACAAAAGGTAAGAAAGAAAGAAAGAAAGAAAACAAAAGGTAAGAAAGAAAGAAAGGAAATACATAACAAAAGGAAACAAAGAAAGAAGAAAAGATTTAATAAAAGGAAGGAAAGGAAAAATATGGTTATGAAAGAGAAAGTAGAGAAGAAATTATAAGATTAAGGAAGAAACGAAAGTAGCAAATTATGGGATACACATTTTTTTCTATTAAAATAAGCAATAAGAAAATACATAAAAACATTATAGAAATTTTGGATCAAAACGGCATTAGAATTTAAATTACATTTTTATATTTCTCAACCAATCAGCTAAAAACATAGAATAAGAACATTCTAGAAAAATAGGATCGGAAGTCAATTAACAAAAAATATTTAGTCCCCAAAACAAAATAGTAAAATACAAATCTGATTGGTCAATAAATGTCTTCACACCTAAATGTTAGGAAGATTCTTTGATCCCCTATTATGGTATATAAATAACACACAGTTAGGAAGAAAGGGAGGTCAGTCACCAAGCTAGCCATTAAGTCAGCATGTAACCGATACTTTGTCCGGCCAAGTCATTCTTCCACACCAAAGTTCATGACCTAGCTACAGATGGCCGTGAAAGGAAAAACCCGACAAACTTTCTTTCATCAACGCGACATGCTGTCGCCACCCGAGATGAACTTAATGTAAGTAAGAACGACTTATTTACGGACTCCGTTAATATAAACTTACACACACCTTTAAACAAATTTAACTTCTTGCCAAACTTTATTTTCCAAAAGGCAATTTTTCACATCTTGTATTTTATTTGTTTCCACATGCTAATTTTATTTTATACATATTAAATTGTTTGTTGTTTAATGTTCGTTGTGACTTATTCCATTTCCTTTTGCGCGATTGTAAAACATTGTGTTGTAATTGTGGGGGGGAACTAATCTCGAGAGCAATACCCGTAAAATACGGAAGCACATCAACCAAGCACTTACCAAAGCCCCTACAAAATAAAGAAAAAGTAAAGAGAGAGAAATAGGAAGGAAATCTGGAAATAAGGAATGGAAAAAAGCACTGAAAGAAAAAAGGAGGGAAAAAAAGAAATAAAATACATAAGAAATCAGGAAAGAAAGAAAAATGAAGGAAATAAAAGCGGAAATTATTAGAAATGGAATTATGGGAATGAAGAAATAAATACACATAAAGAATAATAGAAAGAAGTAAAGAAGAAAAAAGAATGGAAAAGAAAGACAAAAAGAGTAAATGAAGAAATGACGGAAGGAGAGATGCAATAAAATGGAAGACAGAAAAAGGAAGTAATGAAAGAAAAAAGAGAAGAAAAATAGAAAGAATTAGAAAAGAAGAAAAAGAAAATTAATAGAAAAGAAAAAATAATAAGGGAGTAAAGAATGAATGAAGAATTAGGGAAGGGAAGAAATAAAATAAAGAAAAAAGAAAGGAAAATAGAATAAAAGAAAAAGGAAAGATGAAAAAAGAAGAAAGAAAGAAATATATATGAAAATAAAGCTAAATATGAAAGAAAGAAAAAACGAAAACATATTGGAATAAAAGAGTAAAGTTGATAATAAGAGAAAAAAGAAAAATATGTGGGAAATAAGAAATGAATGAGTGAATGAATGAATTAATGAATGAATGAATGAATGAAAAAGTAAAAAGGAAAGGAAACACATAATAGAAAGGGAAGATATCTTGGAAGGAGAAAAGAAACTTAAGAAAAACACCAGAAATGAAAGAAAAGAAATGAGAAATAAATAAAGAAGAAAAAAAACAATGAAAGAAGATAAGAAAGAAAGAATTGAAGAATGAGAGATAAAAAGGATTCAGGAACGAAATAAAAAATGAAGGAAAACAAAAATGAATGAAGGAAACAAATTAAGAATTATGAAAAAGGTAGCAAAATAAAGAGTTAAAGAAGAAAAGAAAGAAAATAAGGGAAAAATTTACAAAGAGAAGAAAAAAGGAAAGACAACTAGGAAAGAATGAATGTCGAGAGAAAATGTTGGGGAAGCAAAGAAAGAAAGAAAGAAAGAAAGAAAGAAAAATATAAAATGGGAGATATATCAACAGATACAAACAAAAAGAAAGGAAGAAACAAACAATCAAACAAACAAACAAAAAGATAAAAGGATAGATATATCAACAGTGAGACACAGAATGAAAGAAAGAAAGAAAGAAAGAAAGATAGAAAGAAAGAAATTAAAGGACAGCTATATCAACAGATGGGAACAGAAAGAAAGAAAGAAAGAAAGAAAGAAAGAAAGAAAGAAGAAAAGACGAAGACATAGAAAAAGAGGGAAATGCGTTAAGAAAAGAAAAGAGAATAATTGAGAAAAAGCTGATGAAAAAAGAAAGTAAGGAATGAATGTCTTTTAGGATAGAAAGTAGGACGGAAAATAAAAGAAAGAAGAATTAAAAGAAATAAGAAGAAAGCGAGAGAAAGAATGAATAAGATATAAAAAAATGTAAGAAAGAGAAGGAAAGGAAGAAGAAAAAAAGGAAGGGAGAGATGTACAAAGGAAGAAAAGAGTAAGAATAAAGAGAGAAAAGAAGAAGGAAAGAAAAGTTTTGGAACAGGATGCATGGAAGGAATTGAAAGAAGCAAAAGGGAAAGACAATGCAGGATCAAATGAATGAAATAAGGAAAGAAAGAAACGAAGTGGGAGGAAAGAAGAGAATAAAAAAGTAAATGTATCCAATAAATGAAACAAAGAAAGAAAGAAATGAATAAGTCCCAAATATAAATACTGAAGTGAGATCGGGGTAGCAATATGAAAAGGGTGCGAAAATGATTGAAAAAGAAGAAAAAGAATATAGAGTCATTATGAACGTTAAAACATTGTTTTGAAAAAAAAGAAAGCTGAAAAAGAATATAAAAAATAAAAGAGAGAGATGCATCGGCCGGGAATCGAACCCGGGCCGCCCGCGTGGCAGGCGAGCATTCTACCACTGAACCACCGATGCTCACATGACAACTAGTTTTTACTTTTGGTTTTTATTTTCTAATTCTTTACTTGTTTTTTAAAGACATGAAGTGAAAAGAGTGAAGATAATGAAAAAGAGTATCCAGGATAGAATAAACGAAATTAAGAAAGAAAGAAACAAGGTGCAAGGAATGAAAAGAACAAAAAAGTAAATGTATTCAATAAATTAAATAAAGAAAGAAATGAATATAAGGGAGAAATGAGTCAAAAATTTGAAAAAATGCTGATGTGAGATAGTAGTGGCAATATAAAAAGGGTGAGAAAGTGAATGAAAAATAAGGAAAAGAATATACAGTGAATATGAACATGAAAACATTTTCTTCAAAGAAGGAGAAAAAAACATAAAATAAAGAAGTTTTGCATCGGCCGGGAATCGAACCCGGGCCGCCCGCGTGGCAGGCGAGCATTCTACCACTGAACCACCGATGCTCACATGCTTAATTGGTGCTTCCCTTGTCCTTTTATAATGTTTTACTTGATTTCAAAGAAATGAAATGGGAAAGAATGATCAAAACGAAAAAGAATATAAAAGATCGAATGAATGAAATTAGAAATGAAAGAAACAAAGTGGAATGGATGAAAAGAATTAAAAAATTTTATTCAATAGATTAAATGAAATAAGGAAAAAAAATTAATGACTCCAAAATCAAATGCTGATGTGAGAAAGTGGTAGCAATATGAAAAGGGTGAGAAAATGAATGAAAAAGAAGGAAAAGAATAAAGATCAATATGAACATTAAAAAATATTCTTCAAAGCAGGAGAAAAAAACATAAAATAGAGATGTCTTGCATCGGCCGGGAATCGAACCCGGGCCGCCCGCGTGGCAGGCGAGCATTCTACCACTGAACCACCGATGCTCACGTAAACATATGCCTCAACTTTTCCTTGTCATTTTATAACTTTTTACTTGATTTCAAAGTGAGCAGCCAGATGTTCAACCAACTCAGTTGGAAAATTAATACATATTACGATATTTTGTTAGTCAAGTCAGCATTCAATTAAAACTGCGCTTTTTAAAGACAGAAAATTTTCCCAACATGTGTTAAGGATAATATTTCACATTCCATTATCATATGTTTACGGGTTTAAATAGTAGAGCAGATTACCTTCTTTAACTTTGGGCGGTAGCCAGTCTAAGAGATGGTATACAGGCTGGTTAGGGGCACACGCACCGGCAGGAGAGAAGAGAAAATTCCTTGCATCGATGCTTGGTCAGGAAATTTACTACAGACGCGGCACCGAAATCCGTAGGCGCATTAGGATAGCAAAAGATGCCTTTTCAAAATTAAAACAATTATTAGGATGCAGGAAGATTTCGTAGGAAACAAAGAAAACTGAAAAGAAGAGTAACGAAATTTTGTGATGTATTTTATGTTTATGATGTATTATTTGTGGTACAATGGTTGGTTGGTTTGTTTTAAGGCATATCAACCTCGGCGGGTCATTTATTGCCAACTCAATTTTTATTTATTTATTTATTGCTGGTAATACCTTTTTCTTTCAACAATTGATTGTTGTTTTTATATCTGTTTTTGTGTAGAGTCTAGTAATATCAAGATTAATTTGGATGTGTTTTCAAGAGCAGAGGTTCCCAAGTCCTACCCTGTTAGTGTTATTTAACCCATAACTGGTTAATATCTTTCCCAAGGGTACCAGTACTTAAGTGATGGGTATTCAACTGGAATTCGAACTCGGCTCACCGATTTCTCTACTAAACGCTTTTACAGCACCTGCTTTTTCCCAAGCAGTCACCCATCTAAGTACTGACCAGGCTCAACGTTGCTTAACTTCGGTGATCGAGCGAGAACCGGTGTATTCAACGTGATATGGCCGTAATTCTGGTACACTGGATATTAGCTTAAAATAAGAACTCGGAGAGCCGAGTTCAATTCCAACTGAATTCATTGCAGTCACTTTGGTAAAGATATTACATCTCTTCTGCCTCCAGTTAATGGTTGAATAGTCAGGCAGAGTCGGTTCTGTAGAACTGGTTAGCAATCAATCTACTGCAGAGAGAAATGGCAACCTACGGGAAAATCTTTTGCGTCGTCAGTCATGTGCTAAATCGCTGAAAAAACAGCATAGTATGAATATATAACAACAATAGCCCCAAACTTAATAAAAAAGAAATTTTCCATAAAAATGTTCACGTTATTATTCAGAGGAAAGATCAAAATATTTTTAATTTTTTGAAATCTCTTGTAATACGTTCGAAATTTTAGTAAAACTCTTGTTTTTGATTTTAGTTACAAGAGTTACAATGAAAAACGTTACGAGAGTTTTAAAATGGTTACAAACATAATTTGGAAATAATAGTCGGATTTTAATGAAACTTTCTGGACTTATTCACAAATGAATGAAATTATTTTTGAAATTATTATTTTTAAAAAATATTCGATTTTTTTTTTTGCATCTGTTACCCACATCCACGTAAATTCATGAAATTTATAAAAAATTAAATTTTGTCTCGAAAATTGGTTTTTAGTTAAACGCAGGACTCACTGGCGAAAGCAAAATCATCACCTTTTATATTTTCCATTTTACGATGAATAATGACATTTTTATAATAATTTATAAAGTTTCAAAAAATATTTAAAAATGCTTCAAAGCCTTTCATCGTTTATAAACTTATGAAGTGAAGATTACATTTACTAATCGAAATTTAAGATTAATATAAATCGTCATAGTCTTACCTTCGTATTTTTAAGATAATTCCTTTTTTTTCTTTCTTTTTTTTTTTTTTTTTTGAATATTTGAAGTTTTTTTTTTGCATGGTAATTTCTATGTGTACATTAAAAGGTCATATGTTTCAGGGTTTCTTCCCTTTACAGGAAAAACATTTTTATAATTATGTCACTTGTGATCGCCATACATTTATCATATCTCACCTGTCAATCTGTCATCACATTTCAGTTACGGTGGAAAGGTTAAAAATGTCCAACTATGTGTATAAGAAATAGTTTTATTCTAAATTTGATGCTGTAAATAAGTAATACTTATGTAAATCTGATTAATTAAACATTAAATTTGCGAATTTTCCAAAAATAATGTGTCACACATATATATTTTATTTTTACAAAATTTTTAAAACTGAGAATTAACATTTGTTAATAAATGCATCATTCGCTCAAAAATGGCCGAAAAAATGAAAGATTGAAAAAAAAAATCTCAAACTTTTATATTCCAATCAATATATTTTCTATTTGAAATAAACCAGAGTATTTTGCTTACTGGAAATAGTAAATTTAATCATTTAGTTTTTGTTTTTTTTTTAATCATCTCACCCCAAGCAAGGCATTCCATTGCCACTATTGCGCATGGGGCCACATAGGGGAAGGTAAAGAGAAGGAGTGGTTAGACATAGGGAATGTCAGGAGGAAGGTGACAGATGAGTAAGAATACCGAGGATGAGGGTTGAGCAGATGGGAAGAGTGTTTGATAGAATGGGAGCAGGTTAGTGTGTTAGGAGGTGTCTATTGACCTTACATTTAAACTCCTGGAGATTGTAGCCGTCGTATTTAGGGGGCACCAGTGATCTAAGTTCATCGGAGCAGAAGCCGTGAAAGTATTTATAGAAAATTCAATTAAAACTAAAATAAAAGTTAAATTTTTTTTTTGTTTTTATAAAATTAATTTAAAATATAGTTATTTACAAAAGGATACTAAGAATTCCAAGGATCATTTATGGCACTTGACTGACTGGCAATTTATTTTGCGATTAAAATCTATTACGAGGATATATTCTTTTTACAATTAAACACTATTGCTGGTCTTTTTATTATAAAAAACACATTTTTATACTTTCATAGTCTTTTTTTAATCTCAGGGTCAGGCTGGACCTGGGGACGACAGCAATTAAGAGGTGGTTTTACACTCTACCCCACATGATCAGTGACCTTGTATGTTTTCATCATATCCAGCACGCGGCTAAGAGACGGATTCATGCCTTTTGAAACGGTATTTGTGCGAAATTAAATCCAACGAACTCGACCGAAAATCGAACTCGTTTTAAGCCGCTATCCACTGCACCATCTGTATATGCGAATACATTAAATACCTAATACTTGCAGCTGCTTAGGAGAGGGTCATTTAATCGCGTAGCAGATGTTTTTGTAATGTGTTTTTATTTACCGATTGATACTCCAGATATGACATCAACAATGTTTTCAAAGCCAGAGCTTCTCCCCTCTTCCAGTTTGCGTCGATTACACTGGAGAACAACATTCGGCGCAACTGGGAATATTTTGCAGAAAGGGAAGAGAGAACTTCATACAATATCCCTTATAGACTATTAGAAAAATCTTAAAAGTATCATTAAATTTTATCAATCGAGCTATTGATGCAATAAGCCAAGAGTTGTACGTCGCTTACAAACCTGTAGAGCAGCAGTCGGCAACCCCTCCCCGGCCCGCGGGCCACATCCGGCCCTCGAGTGAATCTTGTCCGGCCCGCGGGCCACATCCGGCCCTCGAGTGAATCTTGTCCGGCCCGCGGGCCACATCCGGCCCTCGAGTGAATCTTGTCCGGCCCGCGGGCCACATCCGGCCCTCGAGTGAATCTTGTCCGGCCCGCTAACTTATTCTGGACACGATATAGATATAGGTAAACCAAACCAAAATGACAGTTGATAGTCTGAATATATCATCGAAATTTTAAAATTTATTTCTTTTAACCTGAAGAATGTATTTTACTTTTATTTTTTAGGGATCGTCAAAATTTGCGTATGTCCTCACCTTCACTTTTTCTGTGAAATTGTTTTCGTGAGCGGACACTTTTAAATGACTATAAAATAGTGTTTTCAACCGATTTTAATGGAATTTTTTTTTTCAGCACTGATTTATGAAACATTTATTTTTAAGATGTAATATTTATTTTTTTAACAAATTCCCGTCAGATATTAAATTATATTAAATCCTTGCTTTCTTCAAACACATAGAAAATTTATTCACATATTGAATAATATGGTTCTTTTCCATGACACTGGATCCATAGCTGCTTGGCCTTCATCCATGATTCTACAGAGCTTTTTGGCCTTCACTCTCCAAAAGGTAGCCGAGCTTTAGAGCATCCAGAATCAAGGGAAATAATTTTCATAGTAACTTACGGAAAGCAATATCAGTTTTCGTTCGACCATCCGTTTTATTAATCGACCCTTAAAAATGGATTTATTAAAAGACAGAAAACTAAAGGATAGTTTAGATTCAAAAGAGTTGCTAATATTTGACCCGTAATAGAATGTACATTTGGATGAAAATAATTCGCAGTTATTTACGTTCTCACACCCGATTGAGCACTATGAAGGAATAGTAGACTTTGTAAAAACAGGATCTACCCACGCATCTACGCATCGTTCATTCAGCAATGAATTTTATTGCCACTGATGTGCAGGGGGTTACATAGGAGGAATGTTATGAGAAAGAGTGACAGGCTACAGAAGGTGTCAGGAAGAGAGTATGAGAAGGAAGAGAATATTGATGAGTGGGGTGGACGGAGAAAAAAGCATGAGAGAGAGGATGTTAGTTAGTGAGACAGGAGGTGACTATTGACTTTACATTTGAATTCTTAAAGATTGTAGCTGTCGGGAAAGCAAGTATGCGGAAGGGAATTCCACTGGCGGGAAGTGCGAGAAAAGAAGCTGTTGGAGTAGAATTTGCTTTAAAATTTATCGGTTTCACAGTAAAAGGGTGCGACCTAGTTGCTAATTTTGTGGCTCGAGGAAATTCATATATAGGGGGCACCAGTGAGCTAAGTTCATCGGAGCAGAAGCCGTGAAAGTATTTGTAGAAGAGACACAGGGAAGCCACATTGCGTAGGTGAGAAAGGGACTGTATCCTATCTGCTAAGCCTGGATCGATCACATTACAGACTGTCCGTTGGATTCGGTCAAGGACCCACAGGTGGATAGCAGGGGCACCCGACTAGGTATGGCAGCAATATTCAATGCACGGGAGGATGGTAGATTTTTATATGTGCAGGATTGTTTCGGACGGGAAAAACTTCCTGGCCCTACATAGAGAACAGACTTTCTTAGCAGCGGATTTAGCTATGGATTTTATATAGTTATTCCACTTAGGTCTGATGTGAGAGTTAATCCGAGGATGCGAAGTGTTTTACTTTCAGGGAGAGAAGCCTGATTCATGTTAATGGGGGGAGGAACGATTGTCTGTGATGGTTAATACATAGCAGCTTCGTTTTGGAAACATTAAAATTCATGAGCCATTTCTTACCCGACTCCGCCACGGATTGGAGTTTTTTTTTAAGCTCGGCTGCGAGGTTTGCTTTGTCGGCATCGGCAGATTTTTGATCGAGACGAGAGTAAACCGTAATGTCGTCAGCGTATATGTCTACTTGGGATCTTATTACATCGAGGAGATCGTTAATATAGATAAGGAAAAGCGTAGGACACAAAATAGAGCCTTGAGGGACTCCCGCGTTCGTGTGATAGTATTGGGAGGCTTGTCCGTTTAATACTACCGTCATTGTTCGATTTGAAAGGAATGACTGGATTTGGTCAAACAATTGTCCAGTTATACTATAGCCCTGCAGCTTGCATAGAAGGCCGGCATGCCAAACTCTGTCAAACGCTTTGGAGATATCAAGGGCAACAGTTCGGGCTTCGCCGTTCTTGTCGAGGGCCTGGTGTATATACTCAGTGATGGCAGTATCAGCAGTATACCTGGTGAAGCGGAACCCATACTGTTTGTCAGAGAAGAGTCTGTGAACTGAGAGATGTTGCACCACCTCGGCGTTGATGATGGCTTCTAACACTTTGCCAAAGATCGGCAGGAGGCTGATATGGCGATAATTAGCGGAGTCAGAATGTTCTCCAGTATTTTTATATATAGGAACCACGGAGAAGGATTTCCAGCAAGCAGGAAAGCAAGACGCGTCATTTTTAAAATGATGGAAGAAAGATATATATATATATATTTTTAAAATAAACATTTCATTGATCGTAAATCACGATTGGTGATTACACGGATGGGGAGAAGCCGACCTCTTTCAAAAATTCTTCAAGCTGAACCCTTAACTTGACTTTAACTAGTGGTCAGCTATGAACTCCAGACGCAGGGGAACGTGGTAACAAAGGCTCTTGTTACGAGAATTTCCCGCCGCAAAATGAAGATGAAAAAAAAAAGAAAAATATTTTGCCTAGGGACTTCAGGTTTATCTTCCATATAAATCGTATCGTGTGTAATCCCCAATCTAGATCGAGTCGATTTTTGATGCCAAGTTACTAAAGAACGAAATGCTGTCAGTTGAAATACGAGGCGGAGTGAACAAAAACGTGTAATTATCACCTCGATATCAATTGAAGCCTAAGGCGTCGCTATAAAAGCAAAAAGTAAAAAAACAAAAAAACAAAAAAATGAAATAAATAAAAGAAAAACAGGAAGTCTTCAATGGACTGCCTTGTTAACAACGTAAGCTGGTTGGAGTCCTTTATGCTAATGGAGAGACTGATAAATTATTTAGTGTTAAAAGACAGGATAGGAAAGTATCAGATTAGAACCCCGTGGGCCGGATTAGACAGATGTACATTTGATAACGGATTTAGAGGAAGAGGTAAAGACTTAGGAGTTGGATTAATTCGCATTGGTCCTAATGACACAGAAAACACCTGGCTTTTTCTTAGTACATTTGCCACTATTATTGCTATTGTTAGTCCAAATATAAGCACTCTTTCTCTCACTTTCTCTCTCTCTCTCTCTTTCTCTCTCTTTCTCTCTTTCTCACTCTGCAGTGCACACAAACATACAGTAAATTATCAACAGGACGAGTTTGCTATACGAAAAATTATTAAGCATTATATTCTTCCGTAATTTATAATATATAATAGAAAATGGAAAACTGCAAACCTTGTTGTTTCTAATAATAAGAATCCCATCAAATCTAAACATCTTCTTCTCCTATGTGCCCTGTCCTTTCAGGACGTAGATGATCATGGCTTTCCACGTCTCCCTATCCCTGGTGGCTCTTAGCACGCCTTCTCCTTTTACGCCATGAAACACTCGTTCTATCATCCATCTGATTAGGTCCTTCAAATATGTTATCCACTGCTTTCCCTTGTCTCTTTTTCCCTCTATCTGGCCTGTTAGTATCAGGTTCTCCAAGCCCTCTTTCCTCATTGCATGTCCCAGGAACTTTAATTGTCTCTTCTTAATGCTCAGTATTAATTTCCTTTTCGTTTCTATCCTGTCCAAAACCTCATCATTGCTCACATGCTCGATCCATGATATTAGCAGTATCCTTCTGTAGAACCACATTTCAGTTACTTCAAGTTTTGTCTTTTATCTTTGATGATATTGTTCAGCATTCACTGCCATATTGAAGGACGGACAGCACGTAGCAATCCAGTACTCTCCTCCTTGTTTCTAGCGAAATTGTCCTGTTTCTTAATACTTTACTCAACTTCTGGAATGCTTCCTTCGCCATGCCAATTCGCCTTCGGATCTCTGTGTCGCACTTTCTGTCTTCTGTTATAACACTTCCCAGGTATTTAAATGAAATGTACCGACTTTATAAAACTAACGTCATAAAGTTGTGATTTATAGAAATACAGGCGATATTTAACGCTAAAAATTCCGTTTCACAGAGAAAAAGTTACTTACTGCTACGCCCTTGAGAAACTGCCAGCAGAAGACGTCGCAGTGGTTACTAGAAACCATGACCTAAGAAAACCCTTACGACTCGTTGAAAACCGTCATACTTAAATGTCCTAATAAGTCCAATCAAACTATGCTGAGTGACTTGTTTAACAACGTACAACCGGGCGACAGATCTTCTTTCTAATTGAGTTAAGTGCTATACGTGATACCCGCTTGGGCGATCATGTCTCGAAAGAAACATGACTGACTGGGCAGAAGATTATCCCGCAGTAAGTTGCTATTACTTTCTGCGTTAAACTAATTGCCTGCCAATACTATAGAACCCAATCTGTCCTGTTATTTAACACATACCTGGGCGGAAGTGACGGATTAACACCTTTCCCAAGGGTAATTGCGCTTAAGTGAATGCAAGGAAGTCCACTGGAATTCGAACTCGGCCAAACCTAGACTACCACCACCTTTAAATTTGCTGTTTTTCATTTTTTTTTATTTTTTTATTTTTTTTTTACTTTTTTCAGGGCAATCTTATCGAATACACCATACACTTTCCGACTGACAAAAAAATTTGGAAAAATTTCAATATTTGAACAATCTTAGTGGGGGGGGGGGGGGCTCAGTTTTTCATACAACCTTATAGTAAATCGATCATATGCAATTAACTTTTTTGCTTGCTCATATTCAACAACTGAATCCTTTGCAAAATTTTTGAATAAAGCCATTCTTGAAATTTCCGAGGACGATGTCATCGTAAGAACCAAAGAAAACTTGAAAAAGACAAAAACAAGAGCAACAACTCGTCCCCCAAAAAAAGCAAAACAAAGCGACTCTAATGGTTCCAAAATGGAGGATCGATTTACTATAACGTTGTATGAGAAAGTTATTCCCACTAAAATTGTTTAAATATTGAAAATTTTCAATTTTTTTCTGATAATCGGAAACTTTATGTAATACCCGATAAGACTGCACTGAAAAAAAAAAGAAACAATTTAAAGAGGGTGGAAGTTTCCTTCATGTCCGCCCGAACTCGGGTTCCCGATATCCACTGCACCACAACTCACAACCTTGAGATAGGAAATCCTATAAAATAGATTTACAAAACTTGAAGAACTGACATAAACCAGAGATGACAAAAAACAGTGCATGAATTTCAATGATTGTTTCTTGTCATAAACCAATTACCTATATTGGCCCCACTACTACTTCACTTATAGACGCCTTACATGCCACCTATCTAATAATAATAGGACAATAAAAAAAACCTCTATTATCCTATAATTTACAACAAGCATTAAGAAAAATGTTTCTTTAAAAATACAAAAACACTACTTAAATAACAATATCAAAGGCACCTCTCTATAAGTGATGCACTATATATCAAACAATTTTCTCCTACTATCGACCTTAAATTATTTAACAATAGAAATGAAGTTTTAAAAGATTTTTAAAATGTAAACAGACGCTCAAGGGATGTCCAGTTGCTTGCGTCACGTAACAGCTTTTGAAGTTACGCTCTTTAAAAAAAAAACACACAATTACGCTGCAGTCAAGTATGAGGACAAAATAACACCATTGGAAAAATATGATCCTTGAAGATGACCAGTGAAGTGACTGAAATCGCTTGAAAAGTCGAAAATTATGGAACATTTTTACATTCCATATCTCTAGCAAAAAGAACCATATAGGAATATTGGTAAAACGAAATGTAAAATTAATAAAAATCTTCCTTTGTTCGTCGTTTTTAGCGAAACATGTTTATATATATGGCCGTATCTGACTACCGGGCCCACCGGGCACGGGTCCGGGCCGATCCGTGCAATCATAGTGAAAATCCGAGCGAGGAAAAATGTCTTCGTCAGAAATCAAAGTAAACAATTCACGAAGAAAGAAAGAAAGAAAGAAAGAAAGAAAGAAAGACGAAGAAAACATCCAAATGAACGCAGTAAAAATCAGTTTGTTTATTTATTAATTTTGGGAGAAAAGACTGGTTATACTCAGAAAGTCCGAACCCGATTTCCTGCTTTAGTTCACGTTCTGTGCCTAATTTCCATTGGAATAGCCGAAAAAATCCGCAAAAATCATAGTTTCTAGAAACGGATGACACCGATGACGTCATCACATTGTCAACTAATACATCCGGGCAATTTTCTTTGTGCCCGGTGTTCTTTTAGCATCAGCTACGGCCCTGTTTATATATATATATATATACACTACCGGCCACTCCAATGTTTTAAAAAAATGAAGAATTTCGTATTATTTTTCAGTATTTATTGCCAAGTGAAGATTTGTAAATGAAAATAGAATGGTTCTTTTTTTAATATTGCACAATAACATGTGCATCTAATGAATTTTCAAATATTTAATAATTACCTATATTGCAATTTCATCAATGAAAGAATGATGAAAATTTAGGGTGTTCGGAGGAGTTCATCTTTGCTTTCTGGCCTTGTAAAATTTTGCGTAATAATAACAAAAGAACCATTTTTTTTCAAATGATGTATTTCATATTATTTATTTCATATTATGTATTTCATATTATTTTTTTCAAATGATGTATTTCATATTATTTATAGTATTTATTGCCAAATGAAAATAGAATGGTTCTTTTTATATATATATATATATATATATATAGAATGGTTCTTTTTATATATATATATATATATATATATATATAAGTATCAATTTTACATTGCGACATGGAAATTTCTATGTTTCGAGATAGGTTCTCATCATCAGGCAATGATGTGGTTGTGCAGATGATTAACATTTCAATGACAAAATCTTTTAGTTTGCTGTAAATGTATGTGGGTGTTTTTTTTTTGTTTTTGTTTTTTGTGGATTATCAGAATGGAGAATCATTTTGGGGTTTGACCCCGAAAAGCTGTATAATACTCATTATAATACTGTTCATAATAAAATAAATGCCAGAGTACTCAAAATAAAAAAAAACCTTGAGTCCTCTTCACTTGGAATTATATATATATATATATATATATATATATATATATATATATATATATATAAAGGAAAATTCAACACGTAATTTCAATTGGTTATAGATTATAATTCATTTCTACCACATATATTAACATATTTCAGCGATATATACATGTGTATGTGTGTATGTGTGTGTGTGTGTGTGTGTGTTTGTGCATGTGCGTGTGTCATTCGTTAAAAACTTTTTTGTTCTCAATTGGAGTAGATAGACTTAACTATCGCCCAGTTCACACTTCAACTACGTCTTTTGAACAGGTGAAGAGGCTCATCCCTTGTTTCCTGTTTAGGATGTGTTTTCCGGCTTTCTTTTTCTATTTTTTTTTTTTCAATCTTTCACATTTTTTTCTTTTATTATTTTTCTTATTTGTTCTCAATTGGAGTAGATAGACCTAACTATCGCCCGGTTCACACTCCACCCACGTCTTTTGAACCGATGAAGAGGCTCATCCCTTGTTTCCTGTTTAGGATGTGGTTCTCGGCTTTCTTTTTTTCTTTTTTTTTCCAATCTTTCACTTTTTTTTCTTTTCTCTTATTTATTTATTTATTTTTTTGTTCTCAATTGGAGTAGATAGACTTAACTATCGCCCGGTTCACACTCCACCCACGTCTTTTGAACAGGTGAAGAGGCTCATCCCTTGTTTCCTGTTTAGGATGTGGTTCCCGGCTTGCTCTTTTCCAATCATTTTATTCTTAAGTAGCCCCATGCGCATCAGTGTCGTCACCGCCTTGCTTGGGGTGATATGATTAAAAAAAAACCGACAATGAAGATTTTATTAATTTTTATTTAATTTTTCCAGTGTTCTTATTGTTTCCTTTTTTGCTGGTATTAAGGAATGTAAAACTGTTCCATAATTATTGATTTCCAAGCACTTTCAGCCACTTCACTGGCCATTGTCATAGATGTTATTTTTCTGATGTAGTTATTTTGTCCTCATGTTTTGACTGCAACATAATTTTTGGTTTCGAAAAGGAACGTTTTTTTAAAAGCTATCACGTGAACGTTTCGTTTGTGGGTTTTAACTACTTCGTAATTTTTAAAAATTAACCTAATATTTTCAGTAATTATCTCTTATTTTATGGAATTTTAGTTCAGTCAGTCAGTTAAGTGCCATACGTGATACACGCTTGGGCGATCATGTCTCGAAAGAGACATGATTGACTGGGCAGAAGATTATCCCGCAGTAGTTTGCAATTGCTTTCTGCGTTAGACTGGTTGCCGACCAAGGCTATAGAACTCAATCTTTCCTGCTATTTAACCCATAACTGGAAGGAAGAGACGGATTAATACCTTTCCCAAAGGTATTTGCGCGTAAGTGAATACAATGGATTTCAACTGGAATTCGAACTCGGCTTCCTGGTTTCTCGTTCCGAGCCGATATTCACCGTACCACAACGCACATCCGAATTTTAGTTACTTCAGCTTCATAGCCTTACTTTTGAAGAAGCTTTCTGAAAAAATAAAATTAAATATAATATAATTTTTTTAAATTAATTTAAAGCATTAATAATTGAGTCTACGGCGATATCGTGTTGAATACACCAGTTCCCGTCCGATCACCGAAGTTAGGCAACATCAAGCCTTGTCAGTACTTAATTCATTTGGGAATACTAGGTGCTTTAAACGTAAGGACCATGAATGGTCCACCGGTCCTCCGGGTTTGGGTTTGGGTCCAGGGCTAACAACCTTGACCCGTAAAAATCAGTTTGTTACAGAAACAGCAACAAAAATTTCCTGCCCTATGCACTATTGGGTGTGATGGATAAATGATGATGATGATGATGATGATGGTGATGATGATGGATAAATAATGATGATTAATAATTGAGATGATAATAAAATTAAATATCTCACTTTGTTTTTTTCAATTGGAGTAGATAGATCTATCTATCGCCCGGTTCACACTCCACCCACGTCTATTGAACAGGTTAAGAGGCTCATACCTTGTTCCCTGTTTAGGCTGTGGTTTCCGGCTTTCTCTTTTCCAATCTTCCCACTTTGTTTTTTTTTTTCAATTGGTGTAGATAGATCTATCTATCGCCCGGTCCATACTCCACCCACGACTATTGAACAGGTTAAGAGGCTCATACCTTGTTCCCTGTTTAGGCTGTAATTTCCGGCTTTCTCTTTTCCAATCTTCCCACTTTGTTTTTTTTTTTTCAATTGGTGTAGATAGATCTATCTATCGCCCGGTTCATACTCCACCCACGTCTATTGAACAGGTTAAGAGGCTCATCCCTTGTTCCCTGTTTAGGTTGTGGTTTCCGGCTTTCTCTTTTCCAATCTTCTCACTTTGTTTTTTTTTTCAATTGGTGTAGATAGATCTATCTATCGCCCGGTTCATACTCCACCCACGTCTATTGAACAGGTTAAGAGGCTCATCCCTTATTCCCTGTTTAGGCTGTGGTTTCCGGCTTTCTCTTTTCCAATCTTTTCACTATTACGTAGCCCCCTGCACATCAGTGGCGTTACCGCCTTGCTCGGAGTGATACGATTAAAAAAAAAACAAATCATGACAGAGGTAACTCAATAATTTATGGAATATTATATTTTATTTATCATGTATTTATATATTTTAATAACTTATTTTTCATAACATTTTTTATTAATAATTGTTATCATAAGTTATTTTTTATATTTTTATAATACTTCACATTTTTAATTACATATTATATATATTCCCACTTATCACTTTTTTAAATTATTATCTAATACTCTAGACCAGGAGTCGGCAACCTTTTGGAGAGTGAGGGCCAAAAAGCTATGTAGAATCATGGAGGAGGGCCAAACAGCTATGGCTCCAGTGTCATGGAGAAGAACCATGTTATTCAATATGTGAATAAATTTTCTATGCGTTTGAAGCAAGGATTCAATATAATTTAACATCTGACGGGAATTTTAAAAATAAATATTATATCTTAAAAATAAATGTTTCATAAATCAGTACCGAAAAAAAAAACCCATTAAAATTGGTTAAAAACACTATTTTGTAGTCATTTAGAAGTGCCCTCTCACGAA
Source organism: Ascarosepion bandense (assembly GCA_037127315.1). Classification (NCBI taxonomy): domain Eukaryota; kingdom Metazoa; phylum Mollusca; class Cephalopoda; order Sepiida; family Sepiidae; genus Ascarosepion; species Ascarosepion bandense. The sequence goes on from JBBBDQ010000830.1 coordinate 2,121,206, forward strand.
AGCAATTTCACAGAAAAAGTGAAAGTGAGGCTGTACGCAAATTTTGACGATCCCTAAAAAATAAAAGTAAAATACATTCTTCAGGTTAAAAGAAATAATTTTTTAAATTTCGATGCAATATATTCAGATTATCGACTTTGGTTTGGTTTACCTATATTTATATCGTGTACAGAGTAAGGTAGCGGGCCGGACAAGATTCACTCGAAGGCCGGATGTGGCCCGCGGGCCGGACAAGATTCACTCGAAGGCCGGATGTGGCCCGCGGGCCGGACAAGATTTACTCGAAGGCCGGATGTGGCCCGCGGGCCGGACAAGATTCACTCGAAGGCCGGATGTGGCCCGCGGGCCGGACAAGATTCACTCGAAGGCCGGATGTGGCCCGCGGGCCGGACAAGATTCACTCGAAGGCCGGATGTGGCCCGCGGGCCGGGGATTGCTAACCGCTGCTATAAACAATATATAAAATATTCTGCTATGTCCAACAGAGAAAAAGACTTTGGGGTATATTTTGTAGCCCTAAAAAGGCCGTTTTGATTTCTTCTATTGCCTCTTCAGCCGTCGTCATTGCTGAGCTTATTCTTCAGATACAGATCAAGTATAAGATGGTCAGCACCAGCTTCAATTTAACTTTGTTCAACTGATAGTTGTCAACTATATCATTGAGATAGGAAATCCTATAAAATAGATTTACAAAATTGTAGTGAACAAAACAATTTCTAGATTTAAAATTCAAATGCTAAGCACTGACTCATTAATTTTGTTAGAAATAAACAAATTTACTCGAATTTACAAATACGAATCCAAAACAAAACTCGTAGATTTTCACATCTCAAAGCGAAATGTTTTTCGGCCAATAGAAAACTAGGAAACATCTTAAAACGAAAATTCAAATAACCTTCAATTATCAGAAACAAATTACTTAATAGACCCTTTTCGCAAGCCGACGCGAAGTGTCTTCGTCGTCCAATGAAAAGGCCAGAATCACATCCTGGAGTGAATTCCTAAATGACCTTTTCGAGCCCCAAAAACGAAATAAAAGACGAGCCAATTTCGACTGTCACCAGAGAAAAGAAGACGAGCATAATTAACACCTACCCTTGACAAACGTCGAGCGATCGTTATTATTATTACCTCCCTTTTTCTCTCTCACCTCCTTCCTCTTCATCGTTCACCCGTCTACCTTTGCTTATATTTGATAACCGAACGGAACATTTTAAGACTGAGCGAATACTTCAAAGATATCCCTACCTAAAGATAATGCTCATGCATATATACATACGTACGTTCCTGCTTACATCCACACAAGTTACTACTACGAACTCTTGATACCCTTAAGCTCTTAATACTGTTTCTCATTGAATATTAACTTCTACAAATTCATGTTATTCTTTTCTATTAATAAATTTCTTTTTAAACATAAAAAAATATATACTTTTATTTTTCCACAAAATCCACCTTCTGATAACCTTCTGATGATTCCTGATGATAATTCTGGATAAAACCTGTAAGTTTTAGGAAGTTTGGTTATGTTTCTGTTGTAATGGAAGAACCTGTCTCCCCCTAGCAATGGACTGTCACCCATTATAAATACACCACGCAGAAGATTACGAGCGGGCTGATGATCGGAAGACGACCAGGAACGGACGGAAGTACTCTACGCTCCATTTTGGTACATAGTGACTATTCTGTGGACTCTTAATATTTGTACCTTTAGTACAATAAACCTTATCGTGTGTTCTTTAGTTTTTAACACTCGGACTAACCACTCATTTGTTTGTATCGTATTTTTACGACACAGCATTTTCACACAAGGCCAATTCAATAAACATTAAATATCTCCCTACTTCTACAAACTCATGCTGTTGCTGACATAATCGCGGTTCGCATCATCAATTGTCCAAATATGTCTGATGGTCTGGCCAACTATGTTACTGCTGATCCCTGTGCCTCTTCTACAAATACTCTCATGGCTTCTACTCCGATGAACTTAGATCATTGGTACCGCCTAGGTACGAATTTACACGAGATACTAGATTAGCAACTAGGTCCCACCCTTTTACAGTTAAACAGATAAGATGTAACTGTAATTTCTACTCCAACAGCTTCTTTTCTCGTGCTTCCCGCCTGTGGAATTCCCTTCTACATGTCTGCTTTCCCGACAGCTACAATCTCCAGGTGTTTAAATGTAGGGTCAATAGACACCTCCTATCACACTAACATGCACCTATTCTCCCAACACTCTCTACATCTACCCAACCCTCATTCTCAGTATCCTTACCCGCCTATCACCCACCCTCTGACATTTCCTATATTTAACCATCCTTCCTCCACTCTATGTAAACCCCTGCGCAATAGCGGCAGTGAAATGCCTTGCTTGGGGTGAAACGCTTATAAAATTAAGGTAACTTTTCAAAATTCAAAAATGTTGAATGAACATTTCAACATGAAATCTCTAAGAGAGAATCCAGGTCTCCTCAGCATAGTTTTATATTTTTTTTTTTTTTTTTTTTATAAGCGTTTCACCCCGAGCAAGGCATGTCACTGCCACTACTGTGCAGGGGGCTACGTAGAGAGGAGAAAGGCTGGTTAAATATAGGACATTTAAGAGGGTGGGTGATAGGCGGGTGAGGATACCGAGAATGAGGGTTGGTAGATGAGAGTGTTGTGAGAATAGTTGGGAGTTAGTGTGCAAAATGAAGAAACATAGGGTTAAGAAGGGGGGGGGGGAATTAAATAACGGTTAAGATTTGAGAAATATACGTCACAAAGAATTTTTTCTAAAATCAGTCTATTTTTGGTTTTTATTTTGTAAGTGAAGAGATGGGAGATTGGCATGTCTAGCTTAATAGACGGAGAGAATATAGAAAATGGGAGGTCGTTAACTTGAGAGTTGGGTTAAACAAACGGAACATAAAGGTAAGGGGCAGAATATAAGAGTGTATAGAGAAAAACTGAAGAAGGGGAAAAAGGAAAGAATTAAAAGGAGAGAATATCAAATATCAAATAGAGAACGCTCGATACGTGTCAAACTAAGATCAGGCTCTTGGAATTTACCTTCCTGCTTTTTCCATTTCGGATTAAAGAAAAAGAATATATATATATATATATATATATATATATATATATATATAAGTTAAAGATCAAATGTAAACCAAACATGGAACGGAATCAGACGGAATAATAAAATAAAGAACAACTACAAGAGAAACTATATGTATATCTGTCTGAACGTGTACCTGAACATCTCCTACATCTGAGCGCTGTGTCTCTTCAGGACATGGGCGATCATAGCTCTCCACAACTTTCTGTTCTTTGTAGCCCTTAGAAAATATTTATTCTTGAACTAGTTGCATTCACTTACGCGCAAATACACTTGGGAAAGGTATGAATCCGTCGCTTCTCGCTCCAGTTATGGGTTACATAACAGGACAGATTGGGTTCTATAGCTTTGGCTGGCAACCAGTCTAACGCAGAAAGTAATGGCAACCTACTGCGAGATAATCTTCTGCCCAGTCAGTCATGTCTCTTTCGAGACATGCTTGCCCAAAACGTGTATCACGTATGGCACTTAACTGACTGACTGAATATAATAGTTGAAAACATGATTAAGGCTTCCTTTGTGGGCATAATGCGGGGATCAGTTGTATATTGTTATGAAGTAATAAACTGATCCCCCACTAATTACTACTTAATAATATAATAAATCTCTTTTCCCTAGCTATGAGTCAAATAACAAGACAGATTGGGTTCTATAGCCTTAGCTGGCAACCAGTCTACCACAGAAAGTAATGATAACCTACTACATTAAAATCTGCCCAGTCAATCATGTCTCGAAAGAGACAGGATCGCCCAAGCGTGTATCACGTATGACACTTTACTGACTGATATCCCAACCCCATGTTCTGACAACCATTTTAAATAAGTTCGTTAGGTAGGCTGTGTGATTAGCTGAACTATTCTATTGAACCTAAATCTTTTTGTACAGCTCTCTCTCTCTCTCTCTCTCTCTCTCTCTCTCTCTCTGCCTATGTGTGTCTGTCTCTATGTGAGTGTGTGTCTTTATCTATCTCTGTATATTCATATACGCTGGAGGAAATTGGAAGGTGTGCAGGGGGACAGCATTCTCCTATTTTACGCTTTCTAGTTTTCTCTGCTGGTAGGGAGCCAGAGACGTTTTTCGACTAGCCTTTGTCGAGTTGTTACCGATTAAAATTAACTTGTTTATTTGCTATTATTATCATCCTGAAGGGTCCTCAAATAAATGAATGTCTTATTGATACGAATTCCTGCGTTCGTAACGGTAATTCATGCCATTCGAAATAAACGCCACTCACACATTCCTCGTCGTGCTAACTTTTGCAATAAAAATGATTCATTATTCAGCTTGCTGTTGAGTGTTGATTTTCACATCCAATTTTTTTTTCTTTTTTAATAACGCTCACTCTATACAAGGCACAAGAGCCACACGTGGCTGGGGTAGATCTGAAGAAGGTCGTATGAGGTAAGAAGATTATATTCGAAAGACAATAGTGAGCCTTGTAATTGTTAAATTGTAGTGTTTTTGCTTTTGTTTTTTACAGTAAATTTCAACGTAAACAAGGAGTGAGAGCCACACGAGGTAGAGGATAATTTTAAGGGGTAGTTTATATGATTTTGAAGGGAAGATAACGGTTAGGTATAGACTTGACTAGATTAAGATTGCAGCGATCGGGAAAACATCCTCTTGGGAGTTTAACTGATATTCCAGAGGGTAGTGATTCGCGGAAAGAAGCTGTTTGAGAGGAAATTATCCCTTCTCAATGGAATATGGAGGGAATATGTGTTTTTTTTTTTTTTTTTTTTTTTTTACTTAGTACATGCCTTGATGAGGATGTGCGGTGTGGTACAGTGGATATCGGCTCGGAACGAGAAATCGGGGAGCCGAGTTCAAATTCCATTTGAATCCATTGTATTCACTTACGCACAAATACCCTTGAGAAAGGTAATAATCCGTCTCTTCCCTCCAGTTATGGGTTAAATAACAGGACAGATTGGGTTCTAAATGTGCTTTGTGGTGCAAAGCGTATCGACTCGGAACGAGAAATCGGAGAACCGAGTTCGAATTCCTGATGAATTAGTTGCAATAACTTACGTGCAAACACCCTTGGAAAGATTTTTTTTTTTAATCGTATCAACCCGAGCAAGGAGGTAACGCCACTGATGTGCAGGGGGCTACGTAATAGTGAAAAGATTGGAAAAGAGAAAGCCGGAAACCACATCCTAAACAGGGAGCAAGGGATGAGTCTCTTAACCTGTTCAATAGACGTGGGTGGAATGTGAACCGGGCGATAGATAGATCTATCTACTCCAATTGAAAAAAAAAAAACAAAAAAACAAAAACAAAAAACAACAAAGTGAGAAGATTGGAAAAGAGAAAGCCGGAAACCACATACTAAACAGGGAACAAGGGATGAGCCTCTTAACCGGTCCAACTGACGTGGATGTAGTGTGAACCGGGCGATAGATAGATCTATCTACTCCAATTGAAAAAAAAAAAACAAAGTGAGAAGATTTGAAAAGAGAAGCCGGAAACCACATACTAAACAGGGAACAAGGGATGAGCCTCTTAACCTGTCCAACTGACGTGGGTGTAGTGTGAACCGGGCGATCGTTAGATACTCCAATTGAAAAAAAAAAGTGATAAGATTTTAAATGAGTAAGCCGGAAACCACATCCTAAACAGAGAACAAGGGATGAGCCTCTTCACCTGTTCAATAGACATGGGTGGAGTGTGAACCTGGTGATAGATTAGTCTATCTACTCCAATTGAAAAAAATAAATAAATAAAAGAGTGAAAAGATTGGAAAAGACAATGCCGGAGACCACATACTAAACAGGGAACAAGGGATGAGCCTCTTCACCTGTTCAATAAACTCAGCAATGGTTTTGTGGCAACTTATAACATCAACTTGAGATTTTTCTTGGTAAAAAGTTGAATGATTTTACACAATCAGCATTATGGATAAAAATTAGTAAATTTTATATTGTGTTTTTTTCGAGATTTAACATAAGTAAACAAATTCATGGATTTGGACAAAAAAAAATGTCAAAATGTCAAAATGTCAAAACCCAAAAATTCTTAATCTTTTAATAGTCAGTTATGCTTAGTTTAATGTGTAATGTATATAAATGTAGGTAGAAAATGCAAATGATGGTAAGATGACAAGAGTCACAAACCACTACCTCGGACCTTCAATCAAGCTTCCCTATCGATGCAATTGGGGAGGATGGCTGGAGGAGGAAGCTGGCTGGTTCGGCAAAGCTGGAGGTCTACTGGAGCGACATAAAGATGATGTTGGCTCACTCGCTGGAACTGCTGATGATGGATGCAACCAAGGGTTGGTTAACTGTTTACTGCTGCTTCTTCAACATACACTACACTTTGATGCTCGTCATCTGGGACATGGAACCTTGTTTTTGCTGCTTTTGCATTTTATATCTCAACAATAGCAACGCTGGTTAAGATGTTTCTTCTCTGTAGAAAATACAGTGGAAGATCATGTCACGGCGATGGCGATAGTAAAGAGATTGAAGTCGAGATGCGATGCCAGGGCTGATTACTTAACAGACCTTTCTTTGAATTTTGTCGAGATATATAGCAAGAACACCTGACCTGGCATCTCAACTTCAGTCACTTTCTCACCGACATGACGCGGCTTCCCTCTGTCTTTTCTACAAACATTTTCATAACAACTGCTCTGACGAGGTTTTCCTCTGGTGATCGTCCACTTGAATTAAAGATTGCTACTAGATTGTCAATTAGGTCCCACCCTTTACTGTTGAAATAGTTAAATGCAATACATACTTATACTCCAACAGTTTGTTTTCTCGCACTACTCTTCCGTTTTTATATTATTCCCTGATATCTACAATGTCCAAAAATTTAATGGTAACGTCAATTGCCATCCATTATTTCCTTGAACCCCATCCATCTTTTATCTATCTTCAATATCCACTGTATCCAGGCTTTTCTCTCAGTGTAACCCCCTGCACACAAGAGGCGGTCCCGCCTTGCTTGGGGTGAAATGATTAGATAATTTTTTTAAATATATATATATGGACAAACATATATATATATATATATGGACCAACTCACCGCCAAATAGAGTATTACCAATGGATTTGTAAAAATATCTAACTTTTATTTCCTATATATATATATATATATATATATATATATATATATATATATCCACTTTCTACGGATATGTATATATATTCGCAGAAAGATCTGTTTTGCTGTATCACAGCTCATCAGTACGGTTAGACAACCGATTGCTTTTACCCAGGATTGAAACCCGGCGTCAGTCGGTGATTCTACGCCTGAGCTATGGGCGCTCGGTAGAAGAACGCAGATTTTAGCTTATGATGCATGATTCATTACTGAATGAGCGATGCATAGATGCTGGAGTAGCTACTGTTTTTTCAAAGTCTTTCAAAGTCTACCATTTTCCAGAGTGCTCAATTATATATATATATATATATATATATATATATATATATATATATATATATATATATTCCATTTGTAAACGAGTTATAACGTGACCTAGGTTTCTACCATGTGTGGTGTCTTCAGGCGATTTGCAAATATTCAAAAGTTCTACAATATACTTTTATTGAACAACTTTTTAATACAAATGTGCACTGGTTTAATCTTATTATGACCAGAAACTACGAAATTAAACAATCCATATATATATATATATATATATATATATATATATTGATTGTTTATATATATATATAATAATCGGACGAATGTTAGATGAAATCTGTTGTGAACAGTTGTCACACGGTCCAGTGAATAAGATATTTCATCAGCAGACATTGCAATTGATTTGATTATAATCATTCCACTATTTATTTGTTTTCTGTGCAAAAGAAATTTGTTGAGTCCCACTTTGCATCCAGGTCCACCTAGATGCTCAGAATATTTATGGAAATACGCAACTGGGTGTGTGAAAAAGATTTATAGCACCGATTATGTACAATTATCGGATATTTTTCACAGAAGCTAAAGTCTAATACACTTAATTACCGTGTTTATTCATTAATAAATTATTAAATATTTCAGAATTGTAATTCGCACTTGCATAAGTCAGGTTTATATATTGCCAAAGAGCTCTGTTAATAGATGTATGAAGTCCAACATGAGCCGAGGATAGGTAATGAAACTAAATGAAAATCAAGCTACAGACAATATAGTTCAAATAAAATCAGTGCTCACCAAAATTTTACAGGCTTTCAAAAGTTTTCCGTGGTAAAAATATTGTTTTGTTGCTTTGGTTTAGCGGAATCTCCACCTCTCTGGAGTATTTTCGTTTTAATCCTGTCACCCCAAGCAAGGCGGGACCGTTACTAGTTTGCAGGGGGTTTGTGGTGATACCGAGCAAAGCGAGGGACCGGATGCTTGCACCCTCACAACCAAAAAGCAAATGACCAAAACTAGTCGGTGCGCACCCCGGCTCCACGCAGATGTTCCGGTTGAAAACTAAAAATTAATTAAATATCAAATTCCAGTTCTAATGGGAAGCCCAGAATCAAATACGAATGTAAATTCCCAAATGATCTGCTGCAATCCAAAAGACGAAATAAAAATCCGATACAGAAAGCATTGACAGATAGACACAGACAGACACACACAGACAGACTCGAGAGAAACGAGTGTAATTAGTATCTCCCTTGACCGACGTCAATCGAATTACTCTGCTCGCCTCCCTTCACTCTCATCTTATCCTTCACTGTCTCAAAACTACTTACTGACCAAAGGAGCGGATATATCAAAGACATCCCTTACATACAACGCTCCCACATACCTAAGCATTAATTCTCTTTTCAGCATTTTTTGCCATGAACATTTTAACCCATACTTTTGGACCCATACTTAAAGGATTATTTTAATTGTAAACCTTAATTGATATGTGTATATATAAAATGTTGTTTCTAAACTCAATTTGCTTTTCTTGATTTATAATCTTTTATAACTTATAGTGGGATATCTACAACGAGGCCAAATTCCGTTAATCTGCAACAACATACAAATACTCTCCACTAGAACGAACTTCCCACTATAGGTTACAGTGAGAAAAAAGACTGGGTACAGCGGGTATTGTGGGAAGGATAAAAGATGAACGGAGTTCAAGAATACAGAAGATGGCAATTGATGTTGCATTTAAATGTTTAAGATGATAATTATCAGGGAAGCAAGTAAACAGAAGGGATTTCTACGGGCAGTAAGTGCGAGAAAAGATAGACCGATTGATTTATGTATGTAGATAGATATCAACAACACATTTCTTCTCTACAAACACAAACAAGTGATATCTTTACTCTTGGACAGTCAACACATATGTCGACGAAACATTCGACTCCCTTCTTTTTTCACAGACACTATAGTAATATTGTCATCTCCAGGGCCGTAGCTGATGCTAAAAAAAGACCGGGCACAGAGATAATAGCCCGGAATTATTAGTTGACAATGTGATGACGTCATCAGTGTCATCCGTTTCCAGAAACTGATTTTTGCGGATTTTTTCGGCTATTCCAATAGAAATTAGGCACAGAACGTGAAACGAAAGCAGGAAATCGGGTTCGGACTTTCTGAGTATAACCTGTCTTTTCTCCCAAAATTAATAAATAAACAAACAGATTTTTACTGCGTTCATTCGGATGTTTTCTTCGTTTTTCTTTCTTTCTTTCTTTCTTTTCTGCGTTCATTCGGATGTTTTCTTCGTTTTTCCTTTTTCTTTTTTCTTTCTTTCTTTCTTTCTTTCTTTCTTTCTTTCTTTCTTTCTTCGTGAATTGTTTAGTTTAATTTCTGATGGAGACATTTTTCCTTGCCCGGATTTTCACTATGATTGCACGGATCGGCCCGGACCCGTGCCCGGTGTGCCCCGTAGTCAAATACGGCCATGGTCATCTCTAAATAGCCTACAAAATTTCAAGGTAAGAAAACTCCAGATATTTTTCTTATTTTCCAGTTAAATTATCTGGATACTCATTACACATATCTCTATAAAACACAAACTTACGAAAAAGACTACATACACTTGACTTATTCTTTACTTTACCATTCTGTTAGAACCATATTTGATGTACATTTGATTACAAATCACAACTTTACTTAATATTAATGTCTCTCGTCTCTCCAAAATAACCAGATAATGAATAATAGCTATTCTTTTGTTTCCACGTCTTACTGTTTCTCATTTTTTACGAGTGTATTTGCAAGGTACCTCCACTCATTTCAGATGCCTATGTGCAGGGCCGTAGCTGATGCTAAAAAAACACTGGTCACAGAGAAAATTGCTCGGATTTATTAGTTGACAATGTGATGACGTCATCAGTGTCATCCGTTTCCAGAAACTATGATTTTGCGGATTTTTTCGACTCTTCCAATGGAAATTAAGCACAGAATGTGAACGGAAGCAGGAAATCGGGTTCGGACTTTCTGAGTATAACCAGTCTTTTCTCCCAAAATTAATAAATAAACAAACAGAATTCAGGATATATTAATCCATATATTCCCTCCAGTTATGGGTTAAATAACAGGACAGATTGGGTTCTATAGTCTTGGTCGGCAATCAGTCTACCGCAAAAAACAATGGCAACCTACTGCGGGATAATCTTCTGCCCAGTCAGTCATGTCTCTTTCGAGACATGATCACCCAAAGCGTGCATCAGGTATGGCACTGAACTGAAGTTTTAAAGGGTGGTTTTAAAAATAAAAAAAAAGCTTTCTTGGAGCTTTCATTTAAACTTTAATTGAAAGCTAAATGTTTAAATTTCTTATTTCCGGTAAGCAAACCTGTCTGGTGTATTTCAAATAAAAATTATATTGATTAGAATCTCAACTTTTTTTACAGTTTTCAAAAGAAATCAATTTTTGCGTCAATTTTAAAAAGATTGTAAACAAAGGTTAATTCTCGGTTTTAAAAACCTTGCAAAATAAAATATATATCTCTGACATGTTATTTTTGGAAAATTAGCAAATTTAAAGTTAAATTAATATGATTTAAAACAAGTATTACTTGTTTATAGCATAAATAATTTCAAATAAAATATTTCTTAATCACGGAGCGCTGATCTATCTGACCTTTTAAATAAGTGATGACATCCAAATGTAGTGATAAGCTAAGTATTGTTGACCAAAATTGACATAAATTTATGAAACTTTAGTGAAAGTTTTGTAAAAGAAACAACCATTAAAAAACTTCACATCTTAATGTAGGTAGATCCAGGAAATCGTTTAGAAACAACATGTTATGAAGTAAAAAGTCCAAAACTTAATAAAAAGGAAGATTTTCTATCAAAATGTTTATGATATTGAGAGGAAAAAAATCAAAGTATTTTTAATAATTTTTAAAAAATTTTTAATCATTTCTAAAAGTTAGAAATTTTGGTAAAATGTCTTGTTTTGATTTTCGTTTGCGGGTAACCAAATCGTAACGAGTGTTTACAATGGATAATGTAATATTACATAACAGTTGGCTAACGGCTAACGGCCTATCACGTTGAATACACCGGTTCTCACTCAATCACCGAAGTTAAGCAACATTGAACCTGGTCAGTACTTAGATGGGTGACCGCTCGGGGATACCAGGTGCTGTAAGTGTATAGTGATGGATGTGCGTTGTGATGCAGTGGATATGGCCTCGGAAAGAGAAATAGGGGAACCGAGTTCGAATTCCAGTTGAATACCCTGCATTCACTTAAGCATTGGTACCCTTGAGAAAGGGTACCAATGCCTTTCCCTTCCCTCCAGTTATGGGTTAAATAACATGAGTAGGACTTGAGGACCCTACCCTTAAAACAAATCCCAATGAATCTTGGTACTCGAAAAGAAAAATGTATTACTATACACAAAACTTATAAAAAACAACAAATTGTTGAAAGAAAAAGGTATCATCAGCAATAAATAAAGTTTAGTTGGCAATAAATGACCCGCCGAGGTTGATTTACCATAAAAAAAAACAACCAAACATAACAGTTTGTTTTTTTGTTTTTTGTTGTTTTTTTTTTTCAGTTAAAAACACATTAATTTGAAAATTCTTTCAAAAATCAAATAATTGTTTGATTTTAATGAAACTTTCAGGACTTATTAAAAAATGAATGAAATATTTTTGAAATTATTATTTATTATTATTTTTTTACAACTCTTACCCTTTCCACGTAAATTCATGAAATTTTAAGTCAATAAATTTTGTTTAGAAAATTGGTTTTATTAATTAAACAGAGAACATTGGGGAATGTAAATCATCTAATATTTTTTCAACCATTTTGCTTTTATTTTCAAAAATCTGCATCCAATGATAAAATAAAAAATACAATAAAACTATAACACTATTTAATTTGATAAGCTTTTCATTATTTTAATAAATAATATATATTAAGGACATTATAGTCATAAGAATATTTTTCAATTACTAATGAAATTTTAAAAGAATTGTTTTCATTTTGTAATTATAATAATGTATAAAATTTCAAAAATATTCTTCAAAATACTTCAAAGATTTGTTGGCGTTAGTTTGTTAAGGTATTTAGGGAAGATTATATTTACTAATCAAAAATTGAAAAGTTTAATACAAATCGTCGTGCCTTTTTATTTTTAAAATAAGTTTTTTTTTGTATGTTAATTTCTATGTGTACTGTAAAAGGTCTAATTTTACGGTTTCTTTTCCTTACAGGAAAAAAAAATTGCACAATTTTATCAATTCTGGTCCCCATACATTTATCTTATCTCGCATCTGTCTGGCTGTCATCATATTTTAGAAATATATATTGGGAAAAGGCCAAAAAGATCAAAACACTTGTATAACAAATAGTTTTACTTTAAATTTGTTAATTATCCAAAAATGACTTGTCACAGAGGTATATTTTATTTTTGTAAGATATTTAAATCCGAAAATTGTCTTCTGTTTACAAATGTGTCGACTGCTCAAAAATGGCTGAGAAAGTGAATTTAAAAAAAAAATCTCAAAATTTTAGATTCCAATCACTATAATTTCTGTTTGAAATACACCAGAGTATTTTGTTAACTGGAAAAAGTAAATTTAATCATTTAGCTTTCAATTAAAACTAAAATAAATGTTTCAAGAAAATTTTTCTATTTTTCAAAATTCAATTAAAATGTTAGTTATCAAAAATGAGTGGCAGTACCTATTTTAATATGTATCTTAGGACATTTTATAGTTAAAATAAAAGACAATTTGACATAAAAAATTAAAGATTTGGTTTGTATGAAGCTTTCCTATTTTCGATTAGTAAATATAGTCTTTACTTAAAAACTTAACCGAATACTGACAGTAACAGAAAGAAATTTAAAAGATTTTTGAAACTTTATAAATCATCATAATCAACAAGAAAAAAAATGAAATCAATTCTTATAAAAATTCATTATTGATCGAAAGTTTGTTTTTTCTTCAGTATATAATTTCCTTAATATATATTATTTATAAAAGCAATTAAAAGCTTATCTAAATTTAAAAATGATGTAGTTTTATTGCATTTTTATCTTACAATTCGGAGCAAATTTTCGGATACACAGCTAATTTTGAAAAAAAAATGATTTACATTCCCTAATGAGTCTTGAATTTAACTAAATAAAAATTAATCAAATATTAAATTTCCATTTCGCGAGCCTACGCGAAGTTTATTTATCAGCCAGTGGGAAGCCCAGAATCAAATACAAGTGTGAAATTCCAAACGAGCTGCTCTGATCGAAAATGAAGATATAAAAAGCGGATACAGACAGACCCCAGCAGAGAGGCAGACCTCGAGGAGAAGAGTGTAATCAATATCCAAAGTGGCTACTACGCTTGAGTCTTTCCTTCTCCCCTGTCTCAAAACTACTTACTGACCTAAGGAGCGACTACATCAAAGACATTCCTCATTTACACGCTCCCCACATTCCTAAGCCTTAAATCTGTTTCAGCATTTTATTTGCCATGAATATTTTAACCTCCGTTGGAACTATATTCAAGTATTATTTTAATTGTAAAAACATTAATTGATGTGTATATATATATAAAAATGTTATTTTTCAACTCAGTTTGCTTTTATTGGTTTTATAATTATTTTATGACTTATAGTGGGCTATCTACAACAAGGCCAAATTCCGTTAACCTGCAACAGTATACAACTACCCTTCATTAGAACGGACTCTCCACTACTAACAAACAGAAAATGAATAGATAAGCAACCCGCTATAAATTGATTGGGAGGTAACGGATGTAAAAAATATTTTAAGCAAGATTTTCTAAAACTAATAATTACAAAAATAATTTAATTCATTTGTGAATAAGTCCTAAAAAGTTCATTAACTTAAAATTATTCAATTTTTGCAAGAATTTTCAAATTAATGTTTTTCTCCGGCCAACAAATGAGCTTCGTAATAAAACTCTTGTAAAAACTCGCTGACAAAACTAAACAGGATTTTTAATCAAAATTTTGATCATGAAAGGATTAAAAAAAAACTTTTTAAAATAATTAAAAATTATTTCGATCTTTCCTCTTGTGACGTTAAATTAAAATGTCTTTCTGAAATAACATCAACAATTTTACACTGGAAAAAAACAGAGAACTGAAAAAATATATATTATGTTTCGTTAACTCAGAAAACAGCCAGAAACAAAGATGGTTGCTCATACCAACCCTTACCAACTCCCTGGAACTTTTGCCTCTCTATACCTTCTTTTTTGCTTCGCAGTTGCTGTCCGGCATGCCGATCCATACCCACGAAATACAAAAGGCGTTTTACTACTACCCGGACAGCATTCATTCACCTTAGTCCTTTCTTTCACTCTCTTCAATCAGCACACACTAATGAGCCATGAACATACCACGTGGAACACAACGAAGTATTATCAACGGCTTTCTTCTTCTTCTTCTTCTTCTTCTTCTTCTATGTGCCCTGTCCCTTCAGGACATAGGCGATCATGGCTTTCCACTTTTCCCTATCCCTGGTGGCTCTGAGCACGCCTTCTTCTGTTACACCACCAAAACCCCGCTCTGCCATCCACTAGCTCAAGTTCATAAATATAGAATATAAATGTATACAAAACTAGCATGGCCACAAAACGAGGGATCAATTTATATTTTGATTATAATATAGAATTGACCCCCCACTCTATATCTACATAATAATTTCTTATAAACAGTTGGCATATATCTTCTTCTTCTATGTGCCCTGTCCCTTCAGGGCGTAGGCGATCATGGCTTTCCACGTCTCCCTAACCCTGGTGGCTCTGAGCATGCCTTCTCCTATTACAGCATGCAACCCTCGCTCCATCATCCACCTGCTCAGGCCCTTCAAATAAGATATCCGTTGCTTTCACCTGTCTCTTTTTCCCTCTATCTGACCTGTTAGTATCAGGTTCTCCAAGCCCTCCTTCCTCATTGCATGTCCCAGGAACTTCAGCTGTCTCTTCCTGATGCTCAGTATTAATTTCCTTTTTGTTTCCATCATTTCCAAGACCTCATCATTGCTCACATGCTCGATCCATGATATTCGCAACATCCTTCTGTAGAACCACATTTCAGTTGCTTCAAGTTTTTCCTTCATCTTTGAAAATATTGTCCAATATTCACTGCCATATTGAAAAATGGACAACACATATAGCAATCCAGTAATCTCTTCCTTGTTTTTAGCGAAATTGTCCTGTTTCTTAATACTTTACTCAACTTCTGGAATGCTTCCTTCTCCATGCCAATTCACCTTCCGATCTATGTGTCGCACTTTCCGTCTTCTGTTATAACACTTCCCAGTTTCAATATTTAAACAATCTTAGTGGGGGGGGGGGAGCTCAGTTTTTCATACAACCTTATACTAAATCGATCATGTGCAATTAACTTTTTTGCTTGCTCATATTCAACAACTGAATCCTTTGCAAAATTTTTGAATAAAGCCATTCTTGAAGTTTCCGAGGAAGATGCTATCGCAAGAACCAAAGAAAACTTGAAAAAGACAAAAACAAGAGCAACAACTCGTCCCCAAAAAAGCAAAACAAAGTGACCCCAATGCGAATGGTTCCAAAATGGAGGATCGATTTACTATATCATTGTATGAGAAAGTGATCCCCACTAAAAAAATTTTAAATATTGAAATTTTTCAATTTTTTTCTGATAATCGGAAACTTTATGTAATAAAGACTGCATTGAAAAAAGTAAAAAAAAAAAAAATTAAAGGTGGTGGTAGTTTCCTTCAGGTCCGCCCGAACTCGGTTTCCCGATTTCTCGTTCCAAGCCGATATGCACTGCAACACAACGCACATCCTATATTTTCACACTGGATCGCTAAATCTTCTGGGTCTTGCAATTCGTTCCCATTAATCAGAAAATCAGTTTAACACCTACTTGCAAAATCCTGTTTCGACCTTTTCTTTAAGCACATGGTAATTCTTTTTCTATTTGGGAAAAAATAGGATTTCACACGTCATTGTGAATTTTTGCAAAAGTGAAGAAGGTTGATTTTAATTCTAAATTTCCTATCTACTACAGTTCTTTGTTGCACTCACTTGAGTTAGCAGC
Organism: Ascarosepion bandense; assembly: GCA_037127315.1. Lineage (NCBI taxonomy): Eukaryota > Metazoa > Mollusca > Cephalopoda > Sepiida > Sepiidae > Ascarosepion > Ascarosepion bandense. The sequence goes on from JBBBDQ010000830.1 coordinate 2,137,775, forward strand.
TAACCAGGTCGGCCTCTACTGCAATGAGAGCAAGACAGAGATCATTGCAACATCCAGTGAAGCAACTGAATTCAAATCTCTCAATGATTTCTCAATCAAGAAGGTTGAGGATATTAAATATCTTGGATCGTATAGAGTAGATACTGGAAAAATCCTTGCATCTGAAAATCTCTTGCTTGGGATGCATCCAACAAATTTGGTTAGATCTGTATCTTTAACCATTCACGTTCCTTAAAAGTAGGTACCTGCACTCATTTTCAATACCTACGTTTTAAATGAATTTTAATAAATAAAAAAGCTTTCTTCAAGCTTTCAAATTATCTATAATTGAAAGCTAAAATTTTAAATTTACTAATTCCAGTATTAAAATACTCTGGTGTATTTCAAACCGAAATTATATTGACTGCGATATAATTTTTTTCAGATGTAAAAAAAAAATGGACTTTTTTGGCCGTTTTTGATCGATCGACACATTTTCTGAACAGAAGTCAATTCTTGGTTTTAAAAATCTTGCAAAAACAAGATATACATGGCTGATACATTATTTTAGTAAAATTATAATATTTAAAGTTACCATAATCTGATTTAAAACAAGTATTACTTGCTTACTGCCTGAAATGTACTATAAAAACCTATATTATCAGTGTTATCATACTGTTATCTGAGGTGATGAATGACAAGTGATAGGCGGAAGCCGTAAAAAAACAAATAACTAAGTATGGTGGCCAAAACTGACATAAATGTATATAACTTCATCGTACGTTTTGTTTTAGCTACATAGTAAAATTAAAAAATTAACAATGCTTTCAGCAATTATTTAATATTTTATATAATTTAGTTAGTTTTAGATATATAACTAGGTTTGAAGATTCTTTCTGAAAAATGAAAATAAAAATTAATATAAAACTTTATTTTAAATTAATAAAAGAAAGTCAAATTATATAACATGAGAGAGGTAACTCAGTTTATGAAATGTTATGATATGTATAATTTTTTATCTCTAATATCTGTTTTTTGATATTATTATTTTTGAGGTGCCTTCAGAAATTGTGAATTTCACAATTACTTTTTTTTGAACAAAATTAGGAAACAAGGAATTAAAATATAAAACATACTTTACTGTACAGCACAGGAAACACGGAACCGAGATGAAAGAATTGTCAGTTAAGTGCCATACGTTATACACACTTTTGGGCGATCATGTCTCTTTCGAAACATGACTGACTGGGCAAAAGATTATCCTGCAGTAGGTTGCCATTGCTTTCTGCGGTAGACCGCTTGCAGACCAAGGCTATAGAACCCAATCTGTACTGTTATTTGACTCATAGTTAGAGGGGGAAGACATATATTATATTATGAAGTAGTTATTAGTGGGGGATCAGTTTATTACTTCAAAATAATATAGAACCGATCCCCCATTTTATGCCCAATAGAAGTTTTAATTATGTTTCCGACTAATATATTCAGTCAGTCAGTTAAGTGCCCTACGTTACGCTTTGGGCGATCAAGTCTTAAAAGAGACACGACTGACTGGGCAGAAGATTATCCCGCAGTAGGTTGCCATTGCTTTCTGCGGTAGACCGCTTGCGGACCAAGGCTATAGAACCAAATCTGTTCTATTATTTAACACATAACTTGAGGGAAGAGACGGATTAATACCTTTCCCAAGGTTAATTGTACGTAAGTGAATGAAAGGAATTCAACTGGAATTCGAATTGTACCATGCCGAAAAAAAGCTATAGTTTCTTTTTTTTCTCCTGTAAGGGGAGCAACCTATGAAACACGTGAGGAAGGATACAGCACTTACGGCGACCTGGAAAAATAAAATACGAGTTCTAAGCACGAACAAAAAACGTTTTAGTTTGGTACCTCCACTCATTTTCTCTAACTAACTTTTCAATTGAATTTTGAAATTTCTTGAAATTTATTTTAGTTTTCATTGAAAGCTAAATGATTAAATTTACTATTTCCAGTAAGCGAAATACGTTGGGATATTTCAAACAGAAGTTATGTTGTTTGGAATTTTGAAATGTTTTTAAGCTATTCAATTTTTCGGCCATTTTTGAGTGATCGACACATTAATTAATTTTCGTTTAATTCTTGGTTTTAAAAAACTTGCTAAAAAGATATACATCTGTGACACATTATTTTGGGAAAATTAGTAAATTTAATGTTAAATTAATTTGATGTACGCAAGTATTACTAATTTATACCATGAAATTTATAATAAAACTATTTCTTAATCACAGAGTGGAACTTTTTGACCTGTCAGCTGTATTTGAAATGTGTGGATAGCTCACCAGGTTAGAGATATGATAATTGTATGGCGATCAAAATAATATGAATCTATAAAAGTTTTCCAGTCAGGGTAGGAAAGTTTAAAACACTTGATCTTTCAATGTACACATAGAAATTGCCATAAAAAAAAATCTTCAAATATACACACAAAAAAATTGAAAATTACTTTAAAAATACGATGGCTAGATGATTTGTACTAAGCTTTTCAATTTTCGATTAGTAAATATAGTGTTCAAATTATGACCTACCAGGCTAAGGTTACAAGTCTTGGAAATATTTTTAAAAATATTTTTGAAACTTTATAAATTATTATAATTAAAAAAAAACACACACAAATGAAATCAGTTTTTTTAAAAATTTCATTATTAATAGAATTTTGTTTCTTCAGACTATAATGTCTGACATTATTTATTAATGCAATTGAAAACTTATCTAATTAAATAATATCATAGTTTTATTGCATTTTTTATTTTACTATTCAGAGCAAATTTTCGGTAAAAGAGGCTATATGATTTTAAAAATAATACATGATTTACATTTCCTAATGAATCCTGCGTTCAACTAATAAAACAATTTTTGCCTACAGAATTTAATTTCTTGAAATTTCATTGAATTGCATGGAGGTGGGGATAGCATATGTAAAAAAATATTTTTACGAATATTGGTTTTAGAAATAATTTCATTAATTAGTCCTGAAATATTCATTAAAATCCGACAATTATTTGATTTTTGCATGAATTTTCAAATTAATGTGTTTGTCACTATTTACATTATTCAGACTATTGTCCTCATCTTTGTTACCATTCATACAATGTTTTAGCCATTGTACTCTCCGGCCTTCTTCAGGTGCTAAAAACTTTGAACTGAACCCTTCATTACAATCACTGGGTTTCTATCATTCTCATTCTTTGCACAATGCCTCTTTTGGTTCAATACCAGGCTACAGCAGTGGTGAACAAGTAACTTAGAGTGTCCGGTTAGAGGAAGCTAACTCATGACTACCAAAAGAGGCATCACACAAGAAATAAAAATCATATACCCCAGTAAGGGTTCAGTTCAAAATTCCTAGCACCTGAAGAAGGTCAGAGCATATAATGACCAAAACGTCGTACAAATAGCAACAAAGATGAGGACAACAGTCCAAATAATGTAAATAGTGTAAATACTACCTCATCTCAGAAATATAGACAAATACCAATGTGTTTGTCACTGGAAAAAAGTGAGTTATGTAAGATTACGTTTTCCATTGTAAACTCTCGTAACGATTTGGCTCCCCTCTAACGAAAATAAAAACAATATTTTTACCAACATTTCCAACTTTTTTTTTAGTGGAGGTAACTAATTTTAATCATTTTAAATTTCTTTTGTCTCGAATATTTGTAGTAAGCTATTCAATTTTTGATTAGTAAATATAGTCTTCACTTAGGAACAATGATTGTAAGAAATTTTAAAAGATTTTTAAATCTTTATAAATCATTATAATAAAAAATAAAGAGGAAAATTTTCTTGTAAATACTCATTATACATTGAAAATAATTTTCGCTTCAGACTATATCTTTAATAAGTATTGTTTATAAAACCAATTAAATGTTTATCAAAATAAAAATGGCAAAGTTTTACTGCATTTTTATTTTCACAATTCTCATCAGATTTTCTGAAAAAAGCTAATTTAAAAAAAAAATTAACGTTCCCTGAGGAATCCTACATTTAATTAATAAAAAAATTCCGGCCGGGTAGGTAATTTCTAGATATTTCAGGAAATTAACTAGAGTGGAAGGTAACATATGTAAAAAAAAAAGAATAATTTTAACAAGATTTTATAAAATAATGATTTCAAAAATGATTTCCGTCATTTGTAAATAAGTTCTAAACATTTAATCAAAATCCGACAATTATTTAATTTTTTCAAGAATTTCAACACTAATGCGATTTTAACCGACAAAAAAGTGAGTTGTGTAATGTTAGGTTTCGTAAACATTTGCAAAAAGTTTTTAAAATCGGATCCCTCGCTCACGAAAAAACAAAAAACAAAACAAAAACAAGATATTTAATAAAAATTTCAAACGTGTTAGAAAGCATTAGATTTTTTTTAAAGATAATTAGAAAATACTTTGAGCTTTTCCTCTTAATAATAACAAAAACATTTTGATGGAAAAACATTGTTTTTATTAAATTTTGGGGCTTTTTTCTTCACACTATGCTGGTTTTTTTTTTTTTTGGTTTTTTTTCTTTAGCAATTTAGTGCAGGTATGAACTTAAAAGTTTGAACTCTCCAAGTATTGATTGAGCCGGTCCTTCTCTTTGTAGAGATTTGTACTTTATCTGCTTATTTGGAGAAACGACTTGATGGAACTGATACCAACGTTCTGAGAAAGATCCCAAACATCAGCTGGAGATCCCACCCAACACTGACCTACATCTATGGGGACATCACTCGATTATCTCGAAGTCGTTCACGTAGGGAGGAGGGAGGGTCACCAAAAAACGTATGTTTGCGTACGAGGTCGAGTACGTAAGCATGAAAAAGAAATTATGCTGATTTTTTTTAAAGTTTGATAAGCGAAAATATTTCAGTTGCAGAAGAAAATAACGTTTTTGTTTCAAGCTTAGTAAATTTATTTAGTTGTCGACACTGTTCTAAATTCTTGTTTTGAAATAAGTCAAAACAAATTTGAGAAACAACTTTCGCATCGAAGTATGAAATCCAGAAAAAGTAGTAAAGACGTCGTAGAATTTGAAAATAAATTTTATTGTGAAATAGACAAACTTTTCTCGCTTGAACACAGTTGAAGGGAATGAACTTTTCAAAAGACAATGGAATAAAACAGTGCACTCTGTTTCGCCTCAATATTTTCGATTGTTTATTTCGCAAGTGCTGGTTGAAAAAGGCAGAGATTATTTGAAATGAATAAACGCGTTCAGTAAGAACAGTTTATGAAATCTTAAACTGACAACCATCCCTCGTTAAAAAAAAAAAAAAAAAAAAAAAAAACAGACCAAAAAGGACTTCGCGAGTCAGTGCGAAAAATCTAAATGACTACTCTTTATATATCGCAGTCGTTTCTAAAAAAAACCTTAAATCCTGAGTAATATGTCAGTAGACTAATCTCGACCTCGTGCGATAACCAACAACGTACATTTGAAGCCTTTAGGAGGATGGTTAATGTTTATTTAATTCGGCCTTGTATCATACACAGCCAAACTACCCACTGCTTACATGCTTTTATCCAGAATTACCAGAAGGTTTTCATCAGAAGGTAGGTTGGTTGTCGGCAGGTTGGTGTGTGTGGAATAGTGTGGAATAGTGTAAGAATAAAATATACATTTTTCATTTTAAAATACGTATGTATGTATGAACGTTTGTTTGGTATTAATGTATTTGGATGGAGAAGAAGAAGTAAAAGGAATCAGTACGCCAGAAAGAAAGAGAAAGAGAACTAATGTCCGAGTTGACTTGAAGCTTATCTCGTTACATTTAAGCTGTGTCACTCGCTGCTCTCATCTGAGTGACTGACGTTGATTTTTTCTCCGTAATTTTAAAACAAAAGAAATATGAAAAAAAAAATGTTTTTCAAGCGAAAACAAAATATGTAAAAAAAAGTGCCAATGGTTAATCTATATATAAAAAAGGCAAAAGTACAAGAGCATTAGGACAAATTAAAAAAACAATAGTGGGTTAAGATTAGGGTTAGAGTATTGAATGACGTATTGTTTCGGTTAAAAGCAAGGACTTCTCAAGTCAAAGGCCAAAATATAACGTTTCTTTTTTTTTAATTTAGAAAATAGAGGGGTGTGCTCATGAAAAGTACATACGCTTGTGAAAGGTGTTCGTTAAAAAGTACGAATAGGTACAAGGGGAGGGGGTCAAAATATTCGAAATTTGTGTGTACGTACTCTGTGAATGATCCCCTCTTAAGCCTAAGAGGAAAAGGCTGCAATTTGTTGGCCACTAGTATCGAGCGCAGAATTAGGTAATCTCACGCTTGCTCTCTTGGTATCCCTCTGGTAATGTTCTATCAAGGAAACTGACTTATCCTCACACAACTGCCCGAGACTGATAGCTGGATAGGAGATAACTGAGTACAGCAATGATTCACCGTGTTGTGTAGGGTGGGATTGTGTTGTGGAGTATTTTTCGCACTGAAGGTTATAATCATGTAATGTTGGTGGCTAATCGACTTAACGTACCCAAATCTTAGGAACTTGGTAATCTTCCATGGAAAGCTGACTCCTTAGTATTCGGCTAACTGCTGACTAATATCAACTGCCTAGTAGTTCTACTGAACTCCAATAGAACTCTAAAGAACTCCTATGAACTTAATATTTATTTGCATAAAATACAAATTGTGGCACAAGGCCGAAAAGCGGGGTGAACAGTGGGGTGGTCTTCAGTATCTATCCTATACCTAGATAAACACTATCACAACCCAATCACTCATTACAATTTGCACAATTACCACAAGAACTCATCCATCGTCTCTCAATCCTTTACACACCACAATACCAGATATATACGAGGGACACCTAAAACGGGAAAATAAACCCATGACAATAAAAATGTATACAATAATATATATATATATATATACTTTTTTTTAAATCATATCACCCCGAGCAAAGCGGTAACACCACTGATGTGCAGGGAGCTATATAAGAGTGAAGAGATTAGAAAAGAGAAAACCAGAAACCGCGTCCTAAACAGGAAACAAGGGATGAGCCTCTTCACCAGTTCAATAGATGTGGGTGGAGTGTGAACCGGGCGATAGTTTAGTCTATCTACTCCAATATGTTTAGTCTATCTACTTCATATATATAAGATTTAATGAAAACTGAGATGATGGGAGGGGGATGAACCCAAAAACAAAATAAAATACAACAAAATTTTTCAAACTAAAATAAAATAAATGTTAGTAAGACTCGTCCATCCCAGAAAAAGAGTGGCAGCTGTATTCCGCCAAACGGCGAAATCAAGAAGCACACTCGCTAAAGTAGTGGGGGTGTGCATGAACTTCCTGTTAACTCTTATTAATATAGAAGGGAGAGTCCATTATCTGAGGAATAGGCGTGTTTCAGATTGTCATTTTATTTTCGCCCAACCATTGGTTGATCGATAGATTATGATGATATTTAGCATAGGATTCACAAATGTCATTTTTGATAGACGCCGGAGGAGAAAACAATTGTTTTACCAATAGACCTAAATAAGCAGTCAGGCAGTTAAGTGCCATACGTGATACACACTTGGGCGCTCATGTCTCGAAAGAGACATGACTGACTGGGCAGAAGATTATCCCGCAGTAGGTTGCCATTGCTTTCTGCAGTAGACTGGTTGCCGACCAAGGCTATAGAATTTAATGTTATGTTATTTAACCCATAACTGGAAGGAAGAGACGGATTAATACCTTTCCCAAGGGTATTTGCGCGTAAGTGAATACAATGGATTCAACTGGAATTCGAACTCGGCTCCCCGGTTTCTCATTCCGAGCCAATATCCACTGTACCAAAGCAATAATGTTAATAAAAAGGACCTACAAACTAAAGGCAGTTAAAGGTATTAAATTTGCCATCTATGGTGTAAAAACTGTGACCATTACCATAGTTATTAGGCGAAATTTTCTATGAGATTCCAATCGAGAAGCTGTTACAACAACCATATTAGGTGTAAGCATTTTAGCTAATTTCAACTTATCAGTCATCATGGTTAATCAATCTCTTTTGCAAACTTGACTGAACTTTCAGTGAGAGGAGACTGCTGACGATACCTGTCAACCGGAATTAACATTAAAGTATTGTTACAAAAATACACAGAAATCGAAAAGTTACATATGTACACGGACAGTATCAAACACCATGGTGAACACCACATCAAAACAATAAAACCACCGGCACATTCTACACCAAGACGATTGAAAGATGGTAAGTACGAGATTGTCAAGGCAGAGTTTTAATATGCCACAGGTGGGAATTATACGCCCTTGATGGGCGTATAATTCCCAAAAAGAAAGCTTTGTCATCACCATTGTATATGGACCCAAAGCCAAACACAACAGCATAGCGTACATGTGGCAATTTCCGTAGACTGAATGCAATCTAGACTCCAGACAGATATCCGGTTCCTACTATACACAATTTTAACATCGGTCTTCAAGTTTTCCGCATTTTCACAGAGTTATACCACACCGTTTAGGTTATATGAGTTTGTACGGATATCTTTTGGATTAAAAAATGCAGCTGAAACATTTCAGCATCTTCTTCTTCTTCTATGTGCCCTGTCCCTTCAGGACGTAGGCGATCATGGATCTCCACGTCTCCCTATCCCTTGTGGCTCTTAGTACGTTTGCTCCTGTTGCTCCTGGCAACCCCCGTTCCGTCATCCACCTGATCAGACCCTGCAAATATGTTATCCGCTGCCTTCCTCTGTCTCTCCTTCCTTCTATCTGTCCAGTCAGTATCAGGTTCTCCAGGCTCTCCTTCCTCATTGCATGTCCCAGGAACTTCAGTTGTCTCTTCCTGATGCTCAGCATCAATTTCCTTTTTGTTGCCATTCTTTCTAACACTTCGTCGTTGCTTGTATGCTCAGTTCACGATATCCGTAGCATCCTTCTGTAGAACCACATTTCAGCATCAGATAGATTAATTATTCAAAGGCCTACCTTTTGTTTAGCCTACAGTGATGACGTTTTAATTGCCAGAAGAAATATGAAAGAATACAAAATAGATTTAGAACAAACCTTTTAACGACTTTCGCACTTTGGATTAAAAATATAGTGCACAAAAATATATTTTTGGAGAACCTAATGAAACTTTTGTTGACCATGAAATCGGCCAAGAAGTTATTTCACTTTCACCAGATAAAGTAGAGACAATCGAGAATTTCTCGCATCAAACTTCACTACCATATTTGCAAAGATTTATAGGACTTATACATTATTACAAGAGGTTTGTACCGAATTATTCTACTGTACTTTCAACCTTGACAATTTTACTTGCGAGCAAGAACAAAAACTATTACATTGCAAGGCGATACACTGGAAACATTTAACAATGATTCAACATCATTAACCAAATACACCTAGATTAATTATTTTAAGGATGATAAAATGAAACTGAAACTTATAACAGATTCTTCATCAACTGCAGTTGGTACAGTTATATGTAACACTATTTCCACATCGGTATATTTTTGTTTTTGGTTTAATACAACGGAGTGAGAGAAATTGATATTAGTGGTATTGTTAGTTGTGCTTTATTGAAATCCGCGATGTGAGCTTCAGTCAGTCAGTTAAGTGCCATGCGCGATACACGCTTGGGCAGAAGATTGACTGGGCAGAAGATTATCCCTCACTAGGTTGCCATTGCTTTCTGCAGTAGACTGGTTGCCGACCAAGGCTATTGAACCCAATCTGTCCTATTATTTAACCCATAACTGGAAGGAAGAGACGGATTAATACCTTTTCCAAGGGTATTTGCGCGTAAGTGAATGCAAAGAATTCAACTGGAATTCTAACTTGGTTCCTCAATTTCTCGTTCCGAGCCGATATCCATTGCATCACATGTGAGCTTACGTAAAAAAAAAATATATTTTTAATACTATTATGTACTTGTAAAATCCGGGGAAAAGAAAAATTGGGTGATAATTGAGAAACAAATTAAAAAATATAGTTTTTCTTCTTTTCGTATTCGAAGCGAATTGTTTTGGGGCAGTTAAAGTTTGAAAAATGGACGTATCCATAACAAAATGTCAGGATTTCCTTGATGAGGTCAGTTAGGGTTAAATCCTTGAAAAATTATTCCAGGGAACTGATACTAAAATCGAAAAACAGATGATGTAATTGAAAGGAAAAAGACAGAAAGACATTACGTCATGAGAGCTGTTGATATTTCATTCTTCGAGCGATGGCTCCCCGTAAATCGTGTGGGTGGAAAACAATCTCATTAGTCAGAAGCTTTGAGTCGAGTAGATCCTCCGAGAGAATTGGGTACGGTTATAAAAATCTGGACTCAGTGCCAAAAATCAGAGTTGTTTGGGTAGTTATTGAAATTGCAGTCGAAATGTAACGACTAAAGGGGAAAGAGTTCCCAACTGGGGAGCCACAACACAGGGCTGGTCGCCCACCATAGAATTCATGGCTGAAGATAGAAAAAAAAACTTAGAAAAGCCTGCCGGCGATTAACTTAAAGAGTTGATGTCGAATAATGCGCCTCCTATCAGTCAATTAAGTGCCATACGTGATACACGCTGGGCAGAAGATTATCCCACAGTAGGTTGGCATTGCTTTCTGCGGTAGACTGGTTGCCAGCCAAGGCTATAGAACCCAATCTGCCCTGTTATTTAACCCATAACTGGAAGGAAGAGACGGATTAATACCTTTCCCAAGGGTATTTGCGCGTAAGTGAATGCAATGAATTCAACTGGAATTCGAACTCGGCTCCCCGATTTCTCGTTCCGAGCCTATATCCACTGCACCACAAGAACCCCGAAATGTTTATTTATTGTTTTAAAAGTTATTTGGAGAATTGAAAGTTCTGATTATTCTTCACAAAAAGTTCGATTTTCTATGAAAAGAATTTTTAAGTGAAATTTTGGGAGAGATTTTCAGGCGACAAAGACCAAACGACCCCTACCCATCGCCCGCCGCCACCTCGCACTGTTTCTCGGCTGTCTGTGCAAAGTTTGATAAAGGCCGAAGAGACGTGTTTTTTTATCTGGAGAATTGACAACCTGATTATTTTAAAAATTGAAAGCTCTGATAATTTTAATGGAACTTAGAAAGGACTTGTCTTTATTTGAAGATTGAAAGCTCTTCTCTTTGTTGTATACGTGCATTTCGACAATTGTATTTTCTGCTTTTGTAATTGATCTTTTTTTTTTATTATTGTAAAGACTTTCTTCCGTAACTCATCCGGGCGTCTTCGAACTTATTCATTTATTTAGTTTTTTTTTTTTTGGTGCCGTAACTATTTTATTTTAACCACAACTGTACACAAATGTCCGGTCTGGATATGGTAGAAATACGGCTACCGGGTTTGCACAACGTGACTTTCTGACATCAAAACACAGCGTGGGTAGTAAGTTCGTTGTTGTAAAACGTTGTGAGGACCAGCTACTGTGATGAGATCATCACGACCAGCGGCCCGAAAGCGTAGACATAACTGGTGCCGTTTCAACATCATCATCTCAGCAGGTCCCGTTCCCGAACCAGCCAACCATCCAGCCGGGCAGAGAAGTGTCACAATATAACAAAGTATCAGAAGGTCAAATCACGCCCATATATTTTTTTCTGCTAAACTGTGCAAGGCATAATCCAAGTACGGCAAGAGAATTGTTAGCAATCTAGCTCTCAATTAAACATTTTCAGCGCCTACATGAAGGCAAAGATTTCAGTATATAGAAAGATCAATGAGCATTGATCTGTTCATTGCATACACCCACTGACGAATATAATCCACGAGAAATTAAATACCTGGATTATATGTCCTAATTTACTTCAGGCTTCAGACATATGCCAAGTCATGAAAACTTCGTGGCAGACCCACCAACACACGCCACAACTACATCTTTAGATTCTAGATCTTGAACAACAAATTAATTGCAAAAAAGCGAGCTATGGATGACTCACTAGAAGCAAGTCGGATAAATTGTTAAATTAGTTCAGTTATCAGTTCGATTCAATGATATCTGACACAACCACGGCCTTACATACCACCAAAATTGAGACGGCAAATATTTCATCACTTCCATGAATTTATCTGATCCAAACAAACTTACGACAATGAAACTCATTACTGAACTTTTTGTCTGGCATAAAAAATTAAACAAAGGCTTGTTTATCATGCAAAATACAAAAACAAAATAAAGAAAGATACACAAGCACACAAAATCATATACAGGCGCATTCAACACATCTGATTCATGATTCACCAATATACATGCTGATATCGTCGGACCTTTACCTTGTTCCCAGGGATTTTTTAAAATCATATCTGATGTGCAGGGGGATACGTAAGAGTGAAAGATTGGAAAAGAGAAAGCTGGAAACCACATCCTAAACAGGGAACAAGAGATGAGCCTCTTCACCTGTTCAATAGACGTGGGTGGAGTATGAACCGGGCGATAGTTTATTCTATCTACTCCAAATATCCTGACCTGACGCAATAGTCATTAAATAATTTTAACTGCAAAAATTGCTAAAACAATCCTTACTGATTGAATATCAGTTTTCGGAGTATATTGAATGCTCACAACAAATGAACTTAGTTTCAGTCTACCTTGTTTAAAGTGATCGATTATCTACTTGGCATATAAAAAGCACAACCAATCACCCTTGGGTAGACTGGATAGTGGGGCGTTTCTATAGGTAGCTAAAAACAGTACTGGCGATGAGAACAAACATAATTGATTTGGTACGAAATTTATCATTGGTACGCTTATCAGAAGCATTGTAAAATACTACTTGAACTGTACACTATTTGATATGGTTTTTGGCATACGAAAACACCTTACCTGGTTAATATTGTGAATTGACCCACGACAATATATGCACAGGACACAAAAAACAGAATGTTACCATTAACCATTACTCCTACTCTGAAAACCAAACGTAAAATATACCTACCAAGTAATCTTTCTACCAAATATATATATATATATATATATATATATATATATATATATAACAAACGACAGTGGAAGAACTACGTAAGCTCATACCAATTTTCTCTGCTTGCTTGCTTTCCCGACAGCTACAATCTTTAAGAATTTAAATGTAAAGTCAATAGTCATCTCCAATCCCTCTAACTTGCATCCTCTCTCTTGTGCTCTTTTCTCAGTCCACCCCATACTCATCAGTATTCTCATCCTTCTCATACCCAATTCGCGACCCCCCCCCTATAACCTGTCAATCTTTCTCATAACATTACAAGGACGTTAACATAAAAAACATCTACAATCAGCGACGATTTTACCTTATGTTGACATAAAACTCCGCTAAGCAACTTGTAACCTCTCTGAAGATGGCTCATGTGAGTCAAAAGCTTAGGACCAATTTAATAAAAAATCATCCAAATGTTGGAGAATTTTTGTCTTTATTTTCAACTGAAATTAAAGCCAAAATACGACGTTTAGAACGGTTCATGATTGAACATAACAGACATTCATTGTCTCTTATATATGTTAAGAATACATACCGGCCATAATTTTTAAGCCAGCCGTGTTTTCTTTTTTAAAGAAATGATGTATTTCAAACTATTTTTAGTATTTATTGCCAAATGAAAATTTTACAAGATAAGGTAGCAAAGATGAACTCGTCCGGATCGCCCTAAATTTTCTTCATTTTTCATTGATGAAGCTACAATATAGGTAATTATCAAATATTTATAGATTCATTTGATGCACATGTTATTGTGCAGTTTTAACAAAAGAACCATTTTATTTTCATTCACAATCATTAACTTGGCAATAATTGGAGTAGATAGACTTAACTATCGCCCGGTTTCACAATCCACCTACGTCTTTTGAACAGGTGAAAAGGCTCATCCCTTGTTTCCTGTTTAGGATGTGGTTCCAGGTTTCCTCTTTTCCAATCATTTTACTCTTACGTAGCCCCATGCGCATAAGTGGCGTCACCTCCTTGCTTGGGGTGATATGATTAAAAAAAAAATTATTAAAAAATAGTATGGAATACATCATTTTTTTAAAACATTGGGGTGGCCTAATAATTATGACTGGCAGTGTGTATATATATATATATATATATATATATATCGCACAGTATGTGTGCTAATTGTTTCAAACGTCTATCTCTCTTTTTTGTTCAGTTTTTTTCACTTCATTTAGTGTAAATAATGATAACTCCTCATCATAAAAATTCAGACAGACATTTTAACCTGTATGTAAATGAAAGATATATTTCTGTCGGATACTTCATGCGTAAACAGACCACGATGATTGTATACGTATATTATATCGAACTGAGGTCTTAAATAAAGATTTTATTCCTGATATAACCCCGGATTAGGTTTGTTTGTGGCTAATTTAAACAAAAATCGAAGAAAGTTATATTTCCGTCTGATATTTCACGAGTTTATGAGTCTGCTTCGCTTTCAACAGAATTCATAGCAAATCGACCCAACCTTAAAAAAAAAAAGAAAAGTTTTCAAACAATACGATGGTATGATGGTTTAGAGAGTCCTAGTATCCCATAAGATCCGACTTTATTTGAAGAAAACCTTCAGTTAGTCATTTAAGTGCCATACGTTAGGATGTGCGTTGTTGCGCAGTGGATATCGGCTCGGAACGGGAAATCGGGGATCCGAGTTCGAATTCCAGTTGAATTCATTGCATTCACTTACGCGCAAATACCCTTGGGAATGGTATTAATCCGTCTCTTCCTTCCAGTTATGGGTTAAATAACAGGGCAGATTGGGTTCTATAGCCTTGGCTGGCAATCTACTGCAGAAAGCAATGGCAACCTACTGTGGGATAATCTTCTGCCCAGTCAGTCATGTCTCTTTCGAGACATGATCGCCCAAGCGTGTTTCATGTATGGCACTTAACTGACTGACGTGGGCAATCATATCTCGAAAGAGACATGACTAACTGGGCAGAAGATTTTCTCGCAGTAGTTTGCCATTACTTTTTGCGGTGGACTGGTTGCCAACCAAGGCTATAGAACCCAAACTGTTCTGTTATTTGACTCATAGCTAGATGGGGAAGAGATGTATTATATTATTAAGTAGTAATTAGTGGGGGATCAATATATTAGTTCATAACAATATAAAACCGATCCCCCATTTTATGCCCAGTAGAAGCTTTACTTATATTTCCATCTATTATATTCAGTCAGTCAGTTAAGTGCCATCCGTGATACACGCTTTGGGTGATCATGTCTTGAAAGAGACATGACTGATTTCGGCAGAAGATTTTTCCGCAGTAGGTTGCCATTACTTTTTGCGGTAGACTGGTTGCCAACCAAGGCTATAGAATACATGTTATTTAACCCATATCTGGAGGGAAAAACGGATTGATACTTTCCCAAGGGTATTTGCGCGTACGTGAATGCGATGAATTCAACTGTAATTCGAACTCCTTTCTCCGATTTGTCGTTCCAAGCCGATATTCACTTCCCCACAACCCACATCCCGAAGAAAGCCTTAAGGGAATTTTTAAAGTTTGCCTCAGAACGTAAGTAACCAATGGAATTTTTTTATAATCCTATTGCCCCAAGTAAGGCATTATACTGCCACTGTTGTGCAGGGGATTACATAGGAGGAAAGTTATGAGAAGTAGTGAGAGAATACAAGGTGTTGTCATTAAGTTGGTGAGAGAAGGATGATGATGGCCGTAAAGTGAGGGATCAATTTATATATTGATTGTAATGTAGAACTGATCCCCAATTTTATAACCACATTATAATAGTATAGATTTCTTTTTTAATAATCGTATCGCCCCAAGCAAGGCATTATACTGCCACTGCTGTGCAGAGGGTTACATAGGAGGAAAGTTATGAGAAAGAGTGACAGAATAAAGGGGGTGTCAGGTAATGGGTAGGAGAGGGATGAAAATACTGCAGAAATGAGATGAGAGCATGAAAGAGAGAGAGAGGATGCAAGTTAGTGAGATAGGAGATGACTCTTGACTTTACATTTAAATTCTTGGGGATTGTAGCTGTCGAGGAAGCATGTAAATGGAAGTGAATTCCACAGGCGGGAAATGCGAGAAAGGAAGCTGATGGAGTAGATTAATATCCGAAGATAGGTTAAGCTGTAAAAAGAAAACGTTTACTAACAATGCTACCGTAACATATTGGATATATTTAATAGCAAAGGCGATCTTATAGGAAATAAACTCTATTTCCGACACAATAACATACCCACATACATACCACATTAAAACAGGCCCAAAACTTTATTTTCTACCATAATAACAAACAATATTTACAAAGATGCCAGAATAATTCTACAACAGAACACGCATCCTTTTAATACAAAATGTCTATTGGTTAGAAATTAATATCTCCATGTGAAATATTTGACCAATCAGAGTAAACTAAAATCGTAATTTTCTAGAACCTGCTTTCATCAAAAGTAGGAGTCATTGTAAATTGTAAATCACCTACTTTATTTCAAATTTGTACTATTTAACTGAAAATCTGCTTTGAATTGGAAAAATAATGAATTTAATAAATCTATGACATTACTTAATTAAAAAACTTTTAATTGCTTTTGTAAATAAGTAATATTATAGACATTATTGTCTGAAAAAACAAATTTTTTTCTGATGAATAATGAATTTTTACAAGAATTTTTCATTTTTTTTTTTTTTTTACATTTTAATTCTAATACTTTGTAATAGTTTAAAATCGTGTCAAATTCTCTCTTGGGGTATTTATTGCATGTGATATAGTAATTAATCAGAATCACCAGAATGTTTTACTTAATGGAAATAATAAATTTAATCAGTAAGCATTTAATTAAATATAAAATGAAATCTTCAAGAATGTTCATTTTCAAAATTTAAATTTAAATTTAGGTATTGAAGATTTCTGGCGAGAAAGTGGCGGTACCGACATGGTTAGCGAAATTTCATTTACAGTCTTCGTTGTTGAAGATATTCAGGTAAAATCGCCGACTATGGATTAGGGGAAAATTCACTAACTGTACACCAAACTGTACACCAAACTGTCGTTTTTGTAGTTGACCCGTTTGAAGATGTCGGCACTTGTCTTTTGTTTTAGTTCTTTTTTTTTTTCAGTAAGCGCCGGAAAAAGAAAAAGTTATGTAATCACTGCGTGGAGACAGTCGCATATCTCTTCGTATTTTGGCTTTAATTTCAGTTGAAAAAAAGACAAAAATTCTCCAACATTTGGATGATTTTTTATTAAATTGGTTCTAAGCTTTTGGCTCACGTGAGCCATCTTCAGAGGTTACAAGTTGCTTAGCGGAGTTTTATGTCAACATAAGGTAAAATCGTCGCTGATTGTAGATGTTTTTATGTTAACGTCCTTGTAAACTCTCTGAAGATGAGTCATGTGAGCCGAAAGCTTAGAACCAACTTAATAAACAATTATCCAAATGTTGTAGAATTTTTGTCTTTATTTTCTTAATCAGAAAGCAAAGAATAAACCTTGGTCAAAATACAATGGAGAAGTGTGAACCGGGCAATTTAACAGACATACACATATCTTGTTTATTTATATTTTATTATTGTTTGGTATTCAGATGTTCTTATTTTTAATAACGTGATAGGTACCGACTTAGCGGCTCGACTCTAGCCGCTTTTTCACCAACGGGATGTGGCTTCCCTCTGTCTGTTCTATAGATATTTTCATGGCTCCTGCTCCGACGAACTTAAGTCACTGGTGCCCCTGCCACAGGAGTTTACATGTGCTACCAGGCTGGCAACTGGGTCTCACCCATTCACAGTTAGATCATCCAAATGCAGCCGACAATTCTACTCCATTAGCTTCTTTTCTCGCACTTCCCGCATGTGGAACTCTCTTCTATATTCTTGCTTTCTTGACGGCTATAACTTCCAGGAATTTAAATGCAATGTCAATACCCATCTCTTAACCACTTCTCTAGTTCTTTCTACATCACCCTGTATATCTTTTCCTTTCTCTTTACCTTTGCAACTCTCATCACACCTGTATTCCCATCCTGTCATCACACCTGTATTCCCATCCTGTCATCAGACCTGTATTCCCATCCTTCTCTTGCTCCTTTCTCTGACACCCCCAGTAACTGGTTCATCTTTCTCTTTACTCTCATCCTATCTAATGTTTTACTCTTATGTAGCCCCCTGCACATCAGTGGCGTTACCGCCTTGCATGGGATAAAACGATTAAATTTGTCGATTGAACATTGCCCCATTATACTCGGCTTCATGTGAAAAAAAATCTCAATGTAAGATTAAAATCTAAATTAAATGTTTCTGGAATTTTCAATTTTTTTCTGAGATTTTGTTGACTTTTGACATTGGAGGTTTTGACCTCTTGATTTTTTTATCCATTTCCCGGAGCGAGTTGTGACAACCCATAAAAAAAATTTAGCGAAATAAGTTTGTGGCCGTCTGTTCCAAAGGATTGTTGCCATGATTAACATATCTACTATAAAATATGCATGTAATCCTCATGTCCAAAAACGCCTTGACATTTACGAGATTGCAAAATAATTTCCACGTTCGGTGAGATTATATTGCCTGCTTCCACTTCTTTTTCAACCCCAGCGTCACTGGCCTTAGAGTATCCTTAAATAATAAACTTTTTTTTTAAAATCATATCTATCAATACATCTAGTTTTTCTTTTTCTTTTCTTTTTCTTTTTTGTTTTTCATCTAAGTACATGGTTAATATGTTAACAAAAAAGAAAAGAAAGCAGAAATTGGACTTTTGTGCTCGCCAAAAGTAGAAGTATCAAAAGAACGGTTTTTCCCTTGACACCGCAATTATTTTAACTACCATCACTCCTGCGCAGTATTTATTGTTTTAAAAATCAATGATTAAAATTGTAATTTTATTTTTTTAATAATTGACAACAAAAACGATAAACATAGTTTATTTATTATTTTATTTATTTACACTGTTTATTATTGTATTATTTATTGAAATGTTTGGGATTCTTTTACGAATGCGCAACTGGAATTTTCAAACAAACGAATATTTTCAAAATTAGGGAGGAATTATTCAAGGATTTCACAAAAATTCATCTTTGTTTGTATGATCCTAGTATGTATTTATATATATGATTACATCTGGCCATAACTTCTGATGTTTTATTTTGTAATTTTTTATCGTTCTGGGAACAAAATAATAGCTAAATTTTAATCCTAGCAAAATCTGCATACATCGCCACTTTAATATGATTTGGCTATTTTCACTGTACTCCAAGTTCTCTCCGGGTCTTTTACATTTTTCAATTTTAATTTCCATATGTGGCTAGCGAGTTTCATACAGTGAAGTTTTCTAGCTTATTGAAAAGTATGTCCTGTGGAGGGAGGTCATCATAATGGTTCCTTCACAAAACTTCGAAGTAGACATGACTCTGCTCAGTTAATTGACAAACTTCTGCACATTAATCGTCTATGTTCTATCTCTACCTCGATATGGAGCAATTTACGAAAAGAAAAAAAAAAATATATATATATATATATATATATATATATATATATATATCCACTTCCCGGCATGCCTCAAATTACCAACCCACAAACAATCGCTGGACTGCCTGCATGAGTTCTGCATAAACTTTCATCTTAATAATAACATCAACGTTTTGACGATGAAACTTTACTTTCAGTAAGTTTGTGGCCTTCTTCATTACACCATGATGTTTGTTAGAAAACATTATAAAAAATATTCCCCAAAAAAATAATTAGAAAAATATTTTAGTGATCACAAAAGGGAGAAAAAAATAAAATGAAATAAATAAAACAAAATAATATATATATATATATATATATATATATACACACAAACTAAAGCAAAACAAAATACAAAAAGTATACACATATAAACACGTCCGCATGACACAGTAGTCAGAATAAGCCCTGTTCCAATTTGACAAAAGTCAAACTGTCAGGTCAACACATACTTAGATAAACAACATAAAGCAGACTGATACCATCAGACCATAAAAGATCCCAACTACTGTGTAACCCTGACATAAGAGAGTTGTCGGGACCGGATAAAGTTGTCTTATATCCGGGTTTCTATTATATTCGGGTTTCGGTCTATTTCCTTGTTTAGGATGTGGTTTCCGGCTTTCTGTTTTCCAATCTTTTTTCACTCTTACGTAGCCCCCTGCACATCAGTGGCGTTACCGCCTTGCTCGGGGTGATATGATTTAAAAAAAAAAACATAAACTCACACACACACATACATGCACGAGCACACACACACACACACACTAAAATTAACGAGAGCAGCAGCCATGAATGACCATTCGTTGAAAGGCATGAACTCGAACACAAACCCTCTAACATTCTGAAGATAACATTTTAATCTCGAAATATTAATGTATAATAAATAGGTGATATCCAACAACTTTATCTTCATTTTACTAAAGGCCTAGTGACAGCCTTCAAAACCTAACCATAATCCCAATATATATATATATATATATATATATATATATATATATATATATATATATATGTATATACACACATACATATATACCAATTTGTGTTCAATTAAAATTCGTATGCGAAGCATCTCATTTATTTTTACTGAAATTTTAAAACTTTCAAATTTTATTTCATTTCTCTTTTGTTAAAAATGTACTACAATTTAATTACCTCCCATATCTATGGACAAACTGCTTGGTAACATTTTCAACAGTCTCTCAATCAGATTTTTAACAGCCAGAAAAATTAATACTTCCCAAAAAGAAAAAAATAGTGACCTCCGAAACAAAGTGTTTTACTGTATCTATGTTTAGGCGGGTTGTGTCTCCTTTTTGGCCCCTGTCAATCATATGAATGAACCTTTTTTACACAGTAATTCATCGCACCAGTTTTCCGAGCGATTTCAAACATTTTCTTTTCCTCCCATTCCTTCGTGCCCCCTGTCTACTTCAGCGACCAGGGTACTTTACGTATAAAGAATATTCAACAAGTTGCCATTTAGTCGCCATTGAATTTCTTTACCCAGATTGAGAGGTGAAGTGGCCGACACGGGAGTAAACTTTCAGTTAGTACATTTTTTTTTTTCTTAAACAAACAACATTTTTACTGAGTTGGGTTGGGGAGCGACGATCAGTCTTTGTTGTGATTTGGAGTCTTTGGGGTCAGGGGTAAAGTTTGGCTAATTTTTTGTGTAGGGTGATGTGAATATTGTTCAAATGTTGAACCAAAAAAAGAGATGTGAGGGGAGAAATAGTGGATTTGAACGAGAGAACAAGAAACAAGAATTACAATAACCAAAGAGAATGAAAATAGAAAAAGATTGGACGAAGAAAAGATGTTTGCGTATGAGACGGGAAAATAATAAAATTTGAATGAAACAAGAATATAAAGAAAGTGATAAATAGAAGAAGAGGAAGAAGTAATACAGAAAAATGAAGAAAAAAGACATCGGAGGAAAGAAGAGAAAAATAATTGGACGATGAGAATGAAAAAAATAAATTGAAAGAAAAAATTTAATAATAATAATAATAATAAAGATGACGAAGCATAAACAGACGTAGAAGATAAAGAAGAAGAAAATCCACCAAAGGAGGAAAAAGAATTTTTTTTTAATCGTATCACCCCGAGCAAGGCGGTAACGCCACTGATGTGCAGGGGGCTACGTAATAGTGAAAAGATTGGAAAAGAGAAAGCCGGAAACCACATTCTAAACAGGGAACAAGGGATGAGCCTCTTAACCTGTTCAATAGACGTGGGTGGAGTGTGAACCGGGCGATAGATAGATCTATCTACTCCAACTGAAAAAAAAAAACAAAGTGAGAAGATTGGAAAAGAGAAAGCCGGAAACCACATCCTAAACAGGGAACAAGGGATGAGCTTCTTAACCTGTTCAATAGACGTGGGTGGAGTGTGAACCGGGCGATAGATAGATCTATCTACTCCAACTGAAAAAAAAAACAAAGTGAGAAGATTTGAAAAGAGAAAGCCGGAAACCACATCCTAAACAGGGAACAAGGGATGAGCCTCTTAACCTGTTCAATAGACGTGGGTGGAGTGTGAACCGGGCGATATGAAAAAGAAGAAAAATGAATAAAAAATGAAGGTAGAGGATAAAGAAAAATTTAAAGAAGAAAATGATGAATATAAAATAACCGAGTAAAAGAAGGACAAAAAGAATGTTCTTCTTCTACGCACCTTGTCCTATCAACAAGTACGCGATCATGGCCTACCACGTCTCACTATCCCTGATAGCTCTTTAACACGCTTGCTAGACAGAAAAGATTAGAACATGAGTTCCCAATCTTTTTGTTCTTCTGTGCCCCTTGACATTTTTATTCATTTCTGTGTCAGTCAGTTAAGTGCCATACGTGATACACGCTTAGGCGATCATGTCTCGAAAGAGACATGACTGACTGGGTAGAAGATTATCCCACAGTAGGTTGTCATCGCTTTCTGCGGTAGACTGGTTGCCAGTCAAGGTTATAGAACCCAATCTGTCCTGCTATTTGACCCATAGCTGATGGGAAGAGATGGATTAATACCTTTCCCAAGGGTATTTAAGCGTAAGTGAATGCAATGAATTCAACTGGAATTCGCACTCGGCTCCCCGATTTCTCGTTCCGAGCCGATATCCACTGCACCACAACGCACATCCTCATTTGTGTGTACTCCTAAAAATTGAGGATGTAAAAAAAAAGCAATTACTCATAAAAGTTCAGCCCAGTATGCCAAATACAGGTCGGGGATACTAGAATGAAGCAGGTACAAAAATGTAAATACGTGGGAAGTGTTATAGCAGTAGACGGAAAGTGCGACACAGAGATCCGAAGGCGAATTGGCATGGCGAAGGAAGCATTCCAGAAGTTGAGTAAAGTATTAAGAAACAGAACAATTTCGCTAAAAACAAGGAAGAGATTACTGGATTGCTATATGTGTTGTCCATTTTTCAATATGGCAGTGAATGTTGGACAATATTTTCAAAGATGAAGGAAAAACTTGAAGCAACTGAAATGTGGTTCTACAGAAGGATGCTGCGGATATCATGGATCGAGCATGTGAACAATGATGAGGATTTCGAAAGGATGGAAACGAAAAGGAAATTAATATTGAGCATCAGGAAGAGACAGCTAAAGTTCCTGGGACATGCAATGAGAAAAGAAAGCTTTGAGAACCTGATACTAACAGGGCCAGATAGAGGGAAAAATAGACAGAGGAAAGCAGCGGATAACATATTTGAAGGACTAATCAGGTGGATGTTGGAACGAGGATTGCATGGTGTAAAAGGTGAAGGCGTGCTAAGAGCCACCAGGGATAGGGAGACGTGGAAAGTGTTTATCGCCTACGTCCTGAAGGGACAGGGCACATAGAAGAATAATAATTTATAAAATAGTTTGATATTTCATATTTATATTTTGATTGATTGATTGATCATTACTAAGTAATAACACAAAAATTATTCAGAACTATGTACCGATAACCAAAACTAACGAATATTTATGAAATGGGTGGGCTTTTTTTTTTTTTTTTTGGCAACTTGCTCATTTATTTGGGAGGAGAGTAAGTGTGTGTGTGTGTGTGTGTGTGTGTGAGAGAGAGAGAGAGAGAGAGAGAGAGAGAGAGAGAGAGACAGACAGACAGACAGACAGACAGAGAGAAAGCGTGAGCTGTAAGTGTGTGTGTGTGTGTGTGTGTCTGTGTGTGTGTGGTATTGATATGTTACCAAGCAATGTCAGTCAGTTAAGTGCCATACATGAAACACGCTTTGGCGATCATGTCTCTTTCGAGACATGACTGACTGGACAGAAGATTTTCCCGCAGTAAGTTTACATATAGAGCAAATATAAGAAAAATTAAGACAGACACGTTATTTCACGGTAAATCGGGGGTCTGGCCTATTTCAGGCGAATCATCGCCAGCTTCCGTCTTTATTTAACAAAGGATTTTACACGAATGAGATTCACAAAACCTGAAAAGACGAATAAAAATAACGGTCGCTCCCTTAAAAGAAATAATTAAGAAAAATACATCAGTTTGGCGAACACTGTCAACAAAAATTCGAAGATACATTCTTCTAACATTTAGGTTGCAGACCTGTGGATTTGAAATGTAAAGAAAGTGGGTTAGATGAGAAAGGGAGAGTGAGATAGAGAAAAAGAGAGAGAACGAAAGAAAGAGAGAGAGGTAGAGCGTTAAAAAGAAAGGTTAATTATATTAAAGCATAAACGAAAAGAGAAGAAGAAAAAAAGAAAAACGGCGCAGAGGAATAAATTTAAATTAGAAAGTAGTGCCGGTAAATTTTCCAGTCAGCCATACAATTGTAATACCGTATACTTTTATATTTGATAAACATATATTTGAACACATACAACTCACATACGCACGTAATTACGTACATAGTTTATTTATAAATGGAACTTTGTCTCTGTGTGTCTGTGTGTGTGTGTATCCGTTACCTATAGACTCCAAAATGGCTGAACCGAATTTCTTGAAAATTTACACAGTTGAACTATAAGCGTTTGCGAGTGTTCTTAGCTAGGTTTTGTGTCGAGGTACCTCCGATAAATATCGAAAATCGATAATCGAAAAAATCGGGTTATAGAAGAAGTTGTCCGATTTTAATCAAATTTGATATACTCATAGACAAAGACATAAGAAACGATATTCAGAAGTTTCAAGTTTTACAATAGTGCAGAAAATCGATAATATATATATATAAAAAAGACAAGATCTTTTTGTGTGTGTGTGTGTGTGTGTGTGTGTGTGTGTGTGTGTGTGTGTGTGTGTGTGTGTGTGTGTTTATCTGTCTGTATGCCCTTTATATAAATCCACAATTTTTATCCGATTCTCACCAAACTTCACACAAATATTCTTTAGGCTGAGTCTGAGCTCCAGGACCATGAATTCTTTTAAAGTTTTCATTTCATCCAAGCAATGCCGGGCTATACTGCTATTTAAAAATAAATACAATATATCTTTTTAAATATTAGGCAAATATCATTAATTATTCTATCATAAATAAATCAATAATGTTTGCAGACAATTTTGAACACTCAACTTGAAAAGATTTTACTTGTTAAAAGTTGAATCATTTTAACTAATCAACCCACAGCTGAAGAAGTGGATTCATTTCGTTGCTCGAATGAATCTTCGTCTTTCTGATTAACAATTCGGAGCCGTTACCAATCACACTACCCTCACATCCAATCGTACGGCATCTGGTATTCCTAAGCAGTAACTCCTCTGGGTACTGACCGGGCTTAAGTTCGGTGATCATAAGGGAACTGGTGTTTTAACGTCAAGTGGTTGTATGTCAGCGGACTGATGGATTTCTAGCTTCTTCGCCATGATGACACGACTGAAAGTTTAAAAGGTCACCCAAACGATATCCGCGATCTCTCAGAAAGGCTTGTCAGTGTGTTCATGCAGCGTTACAATAATCGTACGTTTCCTTGGAGTAACGTCCATTGCAGGCAATGTCCGTAGGACAACTAATAAACAGTCGAGACAATAGTGTCTGGGCGGGATAAAAATGTGATACAATAACAAATAGTGCAATATTATTCAAGGACAAACAAATTTTATCATACACCCCGAAAATAGATTCATATCACTGCACATGAACTCAGTCAGTCAGTCAGTTAAATGCCATACGTAATACACGCTTTGGGCGATCATGTCTCGAAAAATGCATGACTGGGCAGAACATTATCCCTAGTAGGTTGCTATTATTTTCTGCGGTAGACTGGAGGGAAGAGACGGGATAATACCTTTCCCAAGGGTATTTGTGCGTAAATGAATGCAAAGAATTAAACTGGAATTCGAACTCGGCTCCCCGATTTCTCGTTCCGAGCCGATATCCACTGCACCACAACGCACATTCATCATTAAATTACCAGCAATGTACATTTTAAGGAGACTTTATGCAGTCAGTCAGTTAAGTGCCATACGTGATACAGATTTTCCCGCAGTAGGTTGCTATTGCTTTCTGCGGTAGACTGGTTACCAACCAAGGATATAGAACCCAATCTGTCCTGTTATTTGACCCATAGCTGGAGGGAAGAGATGGATTAATACCTTTCCCAAGGTATTAATTTGCGCGTATTTGCAACGAATTCAACTAGAATTCGAACTCGGCTCCCCGAGTCGATATCCACTGGACCACAACGCCCATCCCTTTAACCCAGTCTGGGTTAATTTACTTATTACTATAAAAAAGATATAGGATACAGTCCTCATTGGAGAAAAGGTCACTGTGTCTTGACGTGAGCTGGTCAATTAGCTTTAAAATAAGTACGTAATTCTTAATTTTCTTAGGTGATCCTTCTAAATCCACAGAGTGGCGCCAAACATTTGTAATTAGACGAATATATGTAAAACCGGGAACGCCTGGGCAGCGGAAAGCAGACCGGAAGTGGAATTATCAAACGTCGGTCAGTGAGATGGTATATGTTGCTGATGAATGAACCTCTACTAAATTTCCACTGTGACAGAGAAGTAGATGTCTGTCAAGGGTCAAAGGGTCAGAGGCTAAAAAAAGTATCTTTTTTCCAGCAAGGGCAGTACTCGAGTGACATCGTTTGACGGATTGCTATTCCAGCCGGCCTGACCGAACGCCCTCATGAGTCGACACACACGCCACGAAGTCCAAACGTCCTTCAGTTTAGCTGGGTTATTTTCATCCGCTTGACAGGTTGGTGGAGTGATAAACGCATGAATAAATATCGAATGAGAATCCAATGGAATAGTAAAACCAATAAGACAATTTAGAAATTATTTTTATGTTTTGCTGATGATCCGACGCCAATGAAAAACAATTTCACTTTCACTAAGGACGGGTAAAGTATGTTATTAATTGTAAAATAAATTACTGGTTCAGATAATGACAAATCATTGGCAAAACATGTTTAAATTTTTACACACACACACACACACACACACACACACACACACACACACACACACACACACACACACATATATATATATATATTTATATATATATATTTTAATTCAGATACTTTAATCCAAGCGGAAAAAGCAGGAAGGTAAATTCCAAAAACCCGATCCTAATTAATATTAAAAATTTTATTTTAATATTAAAAAATGATACAGGAAGAGAGCTCCATGTAATAAAATATTACAGAGCAAATATAAATTAAAAAAGGATTAATTCAATGATGTTGGATGAACATATCGATATGAAAATCCCCACGGGGGATAACACATCACCTCAGTAACAGAAAAATCCTTTCAGAAACTGGAGAAAAATCAGTCTAATTTTCCTTTTTAAATAGATTTGCAAAGAAATTAAAAAAGAAAAAGTAAAAGAAAAAAAGAAAAAAGATAAAACAAAATAAAATCAAATAAACAAGAAAAGAAAAAATCGCAGAGAGAGAGAGAGAGAGAGAGAGAGAGAGAGAGAGAGACGAAATGGATTAACTCCGATTATATTTTTTATTTAAACATTATTTTTAATGGATACTCGTATTTGAGAAGACACTTTTATTACGTTTATATAATTACGTTTTTATAAGTAAACAGTATATTCTTTATACCTACCAGCCTGAATTATCAAGAAATCTTATGAAATACGCAACTTTTAACGAGAGAGAGAGAGAGAGAGAGAGTATCAAAAAGAAAAGAAGAGTAGGTAGAAAAATCAAATAAAAGGTTTATTAAATACTAACTGGAAATCCTACTCTCAAGTGGCTACCTTCCATATTTATAAGTTGGAGCCATCCATCGTTACTGTTGTAGGGGAGAGCAGGATGTATGCTGAGTTTTATTCCACAACAGCTACAAATTATATATCTATATCAATCGGAGTTTAACCGTACTGATGAGCTGTGAAACAGCGAAACAGATCTGTCTGCGGAACACTACACACACACACACACACACACACACACACACACACACACACATATATATATATATATATATATATATATATATTTAATCATATCACCCCGAGCAAGGCGGTAACGCCACTGATGTGCAGGGGGCTACGTAAGAGTGAAAAGATTGGAAAAGAGAAAGCCGGGAACCACATCCTAAACAGGGAACAAGGGATGAGCCTCTTCACCTGTTCAATAGACGTGGGTGGAGTGTGAACAGGGCGATAGTTTAGTCTATCTACTCCAATTGAAAAAAAAAAAAAAGGAAAAGAAAAGAGTAAAAAGACTGGAAAAGAGAAAGGTGGAAACCACATCCTAAACAAGGGAACAAGGGATGAGCCTCTTCACCTGTTAAACGTGATATGACCGTAAGCCGTCCATAGAATCTGGCTGTTGCATATGTGCTATTGATTTAGTGATTCTCGATAAAATCCAAACAAAAATCTAAACTTATTTATAAAGGGAACTTTGTCTGTGTGTGTGTGTCTATGTGTGTGTGTGTGTGTATCAGTTACCTATAGACTCCGAAACGGCTGAACCGATTTTCTTGAAAATTTACACAGTTGTACTATAAGCGTCTGCGAGTGTTCTTAGCTAGGTTTTGTGTCGAGCTACCCCAGATAAATATCGAAAGATAGAATGAGCAGCTATTATTATTTTACACATGTTTTTTTTTTTTTTTTTTTTTAATCATATCACCCAAGCAAGGCGATAACGCCACTGATGCGCAGGGGCTACATAAGGGTAAAAAAAATGGAAAAGAGAAAACCGGAAATCGCATCCTAAACAGGAAACAAGGGATGAGCCTCTTCACCTGTTCAATAGATATGGGTGGAGTGTGAACCGGGCGATAGTTTAGTCTCTCTCTCTCTCTCTCTCTCTCTCTCTCTCTCTCTCTCTCTCTTTCTGCGAACCCAGACGATGTCAATACGGTGAAGTATTGTAACTGTAAAGTAATATTTGGTAGGTATGTTTTTTTTTTCACTTTTAAGCACACTGGTTTTCATAATAAAAAACTAGTAAAAAATCCACACGACTTCTTAAAGAGTGGCTTTGTTTTTCTCGTGAAGTCATAGGCCATTGTAATAGATCAGCTGGAAGCGAATACTTCTGGAATAGTAGATCCCTCGTTTGAGCAGATGTATATGGACAGTGTGAAAAGGTTTTGATCTGATCTACGCATGTGCAAACCATCATGAAATCTAAATCAGAACGGCGACATTATCATCGAGGGAATTTTATTGAGAAGTTCATGTTAACCGTGACTTTTATTCTTATTCTATCCTCATGTATATTCCCCATTGTCTGTGTCACTGATTTAGTAGATAGGTTGTATTTATATATATATATATATATATATATATATATATATATATATTAATTTATCTTTCTTGCTTTCTCTCTCCATTTGACTTATCTATCTATCTATCTATCTATCTATCTATCTATCTATCTATCTATCTCAGTCTGTTCATATCTATCTATCTATCTATCTATCTATCTATCTCAATCTGTTCATTATATATATATATATATATATATATATATATATATATATATATATAATAAAGGAACAGAGTTGTTCCAACGAGAGTAATTAGTATAAAATAAAAAGTGTGAGAAGCCGTGAACGTTTCCTTTAAAATATATATTTATTGTTTGGTATTCATACAAGTTATGGAGTATTAATTTGTCATGGTTTGCGCTACACGTGTTTCGAGTCTAAAATTCACTCTCTTCAGGCGAACAACTTCGCTTTTACGTTTGGGTTTCTCTGAGTATCTCAGAAAAACCCAAACGCAGATACTCAGAGAAACCCAAACGTAAAACAACGAATTTGTTCGCCTGAAGAGAGTCAATTTTTATTTTATATATATATCGTCACATAAAAACTTATCACACTTTATCATGCAGCTTTCTTTCCAAACTCTTCTTTATATATAAGAATGTGTTCATCCTTTTCTCATATATATATATATATATATATATATATATATGTGTGTGTGTGTGTGTGTGTGTGTCTGTGTCTGTGTCTGTGTGTATGTGTGTGGGTGTGTATGTGTATAGGAGAAAACGACACACACACTTCAATATATATTTTCTGAATTTTGAAGGCTAAATAAGTCCTCTGTGTTAATGGTATCATGGCTGAGACTAAGAACTACAATTATACCTAATTAGAGCCAAACCCGAAGCAAAAACTAAAATAAAAGGGCTGTAAAAAATACAGACACACAGGCAGATAAGCACACACACACACACACACACACACACACACACACACACACACACACACACACACACACACACACACACACAAATATCTTGCCTTTTAAATATATATATTATCGATTTTCTGCACTATTGTAAGAACTGCAACCTTGAAACTTCTGAATATCGTTTCTTATGTCTTTGTCTATGAGTGTAATCAAATTTGATTAAAATCGGACCACCTCTTCTATAACCCGATATTTTTTGATTATCGAGTTTCGATATTTATCGGGGGTACCTCGACACAAAACCGCGCTAAGAACAATCGCAGACGCTTATAGTACCACTGTGTAAATTTTCAAGAAAATCTGTTCAGCCGTTTCGGTGTCTATAGGTAACGGACACACACACACACACAGACACACACACGCAGACACAGAAAGTACATTTATAAATAAGTTTATATATATATATATATATATATATATATATATATATATATATATATCCCAGAACTGCATACGTGTAGATTCAGATGTTAATGCATCTTTAAGGGATTACTATAAGCAAGCTTGAAATTCAGTGTATGTCATTTCGCCAAAGTGTAACCAACTTTGTTTTTCATAGCATTAAACATATCGGATTTCCTGCCAAAGAAAGTGTATTTGCAGGGAATTTTACTGCACTGCTTTATTGAAAAAAGCGCATAGAGTTCTTGTTGAGACTTATACTGACCATGCTCGGTCTGAAACAACATGCAGACATTGGTTTAGACGCTTCAAAAATAATGATTTTGATGTTGAAGATAAAAAAAAGTTCTGGCACACTGAAAAGTTTGAAGATGAAGAATTGAAAGCATTACTTCATGAAGACTCATGTCAGGCACAAGCTGAACTTGCAGAATTATTAGGAGTTGATCACACAATTTCGAAACGTTTGAACGCATTAGAAATGATTTAAAAGCAAGGATATTGGGTGCCGTATCTCTCCTATCTATCAATATATATATATATATATATATATATATATATTACTCAACCACATACAGGCCTGTTCCGCTGTATCACAGCTCATCAGTATGAATACACACATCCTTTTGCTTCTAGCCGGGATTGAAACTCGACCGATTTGGTGTCAGTCGGAGTCGCTACCCATTAAGCCATAGACGCATGGAATCCGCGAAGGGAAATTTTAACGTGTTGTATATAAGCAGTGTATATACACACCAGTCACCGAAAGAATTCAATTCATTTCTGAAGAGTAACGCATATATCGCAGAAGTGGAAAATGTTTTTAAAATTTTCTTCTCTAGAGAGCTCAATCGTAATTATATATATATATATATATATATATATATATATATATATATATATATGAACGAAAATCTAAGAGTGATCCAACAACCTTCGCGTTGGGTACTCCTTGTACTCTGCTTTCGGATTGAACTCTTTATTGTTAAGATTTCGTCTTGGTTTTTTTTTCTTTCTCACGAATACTTTCTTTACCCTCTGGGTTAGTTCCCGGTGGGGTTCAAGACGTTCTTAGTTGTAGTTTAATTATTGATAATCTTGACAGAATTAGTTTTGTCGATATTGGTATTATAACTATAATTAATATTAATATATATATATATATATATATATATATATATATATATATATATCCAGATAAAGTGGTTTTCTAGGATTTTTTTTTATGAAAAGTGCTAAATCAAATGAATATTATAGCGCATAATATAATCATATAATTAGAAATTAGAAATTTCCGTGTAGCAATGTATTTTTATGTTACGAGATTTATATCTCGTCATCAGGCAATGCTAAATGCTGTGAAAATCATTTTCACGACTAACATCTAACATGGCTGATGGCGAGAAAGAAATTTCGACACATAAAAATTTCCTTGGTGCAATCTTTTTAATTTAGATTTTTTGTATATATATATATATATATATACAAAAAAATCTAACCGTGAGTCAAAACCTACCGCGGTTTCACACTACGGTTCTTAAGCCATATGCCCTGAAGAACCGTAGTGTGAAACCGCGGTAGGTTTTGGCTCACGTTTAGATTTTTTTGCATTTGTAGCTCTACTTTCGTACTTTCGTACTTTCGTATCGAGCACTTTATTGTTAAGGTTTCGTCTCGGGTTTTTTTTTTCTTTCTAACGGGTATTCGGCGTTCTGTGCTTGTACGCCGTTTGTTTCTTCTTTCATCCCCCACCTTTGCCCTAAGAATAGGTTCGCTTCTGGGTGTTCAAGACGATTAAATTTTAGTAAAGTTAGCGCCAGATCTAGCGATTCAGTTTCTTATAATTGGTGTTAGTTTCACTGTGATTAGTATTACCTATATATATATATGTATATATATATATATATATATATAAAAGAAAAATTAAGGCAGACATGTTATCTCATAGTGAATCGGAGGTATGGGCATATTTCAGGCGAACCATCATCAGCTTCCGTCTTTATTTAACAAAGGATTTTACACATATCTTTATTGCAACAAGTCTTTGTTAAATAAAGACGGAAGCTGATGATGGTTCGCCTGAAAATAGGCCTAAACTTCCGATTCACGATGAGATAACGTTTCTGCCTAAATTTTCTTTATATTTGCTCTATATTTATTTATATGCATATATGTTTAGAGCTCGCTTAGAGAGTTATCCTTCCACTGTATGTACAGGATACTCCTTTGGATTCGTCTATACCCAACTGCATGCTGATATATATATATATATATATATATATATATATATATATATATATAACTTTAATTCAAACGAGTCATGTGAATCTATCTATCTATCTATCTATCTATCTATCTATCTATCTATCTATCTGTCTATTGCATTCTGTTCATAATCTATCTATCTATCTATCTATCTATCTATCTTGGTAGCTGGCTGGCTGTCTGTTCATCTATCTATCTATCTATATCTATCTATCTATCTATCTATCTATCTATCTATCTATCTATCTCAATCTATCTATCTATCTATCTATCTCTCTATCTCAATCTGTTCATCATATCTATCTATCTATCTATCTATCTATCTATCTATCTATCTATCTATCTCAATCTGTTCAATCATCTATCATATCTATCTATCTATCTATCTATCTATCTATCTATCTATCTATCTATTGCATTCTGTTCATAATCTATCTATCTATCTATCTATCTATCTATCTATCTTGGTAGCTGGCTGGCTGTCTGTTCATATCTATCTATCTATCTATCTATCTATCTATCTATCTATCTATCTATCTATCTGTTCTTATCTATCTATCTATCTATCTATCTATCTATCTATCTATCTATCTATCTCAATCTGTTCACTATCTATCTATCTATCTATCTATCTATCTATCTATCTATCTATTCTATTCTATTCTAATTCTATTCTAATCTACATCTATCATAATTCTATCTATTCATAATCTATCTATCTATCTATCTATCTATCTATCTATCTATCTATGTCAGTCTGTTCATATCTATCTATCTATCTATCTATGTCAGTCTGTTCTATCTATCTATCTATCTATCTATCTATCTATCTATCTATCTATCTATCTATCTGATTTTGATAGCAACCAAACGAGTTATAGTTAATGGCGATGATAATGCAAATTTACTTCATGAGAAGCTGACTAAATTAGGTTCGCTCATTACAACTACTTCTACTAATGGGTGGGGGGATTAAAAAAATAAATCTAGTATATTCGGCCAATGTCTTTTCACGTGGCTATCATTTGTCTGCGTCTGGCTGCGTTGCATTTCTTCATTATAAAGATAATAAAATTTTCGAATAATGGTCGTACAATCCGCTTCTTAAAAACACTCAATTTCCTTTTCTCGACCACACCCACACTGCTTTGAAACTTTTGATTCTAAAGCTTGGGACTATATAGAACATTGGTTCCGAACCTTTTTGCAGCGATTACCCTAAAATACAATTTCGCTATTATCCATTACCCCAATGAACAAATACCCGTAATATAGGAAAAGAAGTAATTATATTTTCATACATCAAAAGATGACAAAGTTAATGGAAATTATTCAATACAGTAGTACCAATCTATCATAATCAGAGATATAGTATCCGTAACCTTGCCGTGATTCTTAATGTAAGTGTTAATGTGCTTGTATTTCCTGTGTCAGTTTATTTATTATTGTCTTTGTGACTGAAAGGGCTATTCGGGCTTCGTTTGCCACGTTGAGTCTGCTACGTTTCCTGGTCTTCATTCCAAAGACAGTAGAAAAAACTTGTTCACATAGATAAGTGGTTGAAAATCCTATGAGAATTTCTACTGCTCTCGAAGCTAGTGTTGGTATATTCTGCAGACGAGAGATCCAAAAGGTGTCTAGACCAGACTTGGTCTCAAACAAAAGCTTCCATGCATTGTTCATCCTGAGTGTGAGAAATTCTTCTTTTGCTGGATAGACCTCATTAGGAATGATATCTTCACTCACATGATAGGGATTTCTTACCCATTCATTGTTGGAATTATTCAAGTTTCGATCGTACTTACGTAAGTTTTCCAAGTGGCCATTTAGGTGATCACTGATGTCTGTCTTCATGTGGTTGAGGATGTCTTCAGAATTAACTTTATCAATGAAGGCATCCAATGCAGAAAATTGTGCAAACATTCCCTTTCCAATACATCTGGTCCATGGTTCCCATTTCCCATGAAATGAAGCAATATTGTCCTGAAGTTCCCAAACCAAACATTCATTACCCCTAAAATATGGCCTCATTACCCCACTGGGGTAATTTACCCCGGGGTTGGAAACCATAGCTAAATCTTGGACAAGATATCCACACACAACAACCCCATAGATAAATCTTGGACAAGATATCCACATACAACAACCCCATGTGCAAATGGATATTCGTCTTTTAGGTGAAAGAAAGATCATTACATCCATGGATCTTTTCTGTTAGTCGTTCAGTTACGTGCCATACTTCATACACGCTTGAGCGATCATGTCTCGAAAAAAGACTAGGCAATAGATTTTCCCGCATTGTCATTACTTTCTGTGGTAGACTGGTTGCAAACCAAGGCTACAGAACCCAATCTGTCCTGCTATTTAACCCATAGCTGGAGAGAGAAACGATGGATTCATAATTTTCTGAAGGTTATTTGCACATGAGCGAATGCAGTGAATTCAACTGGAATTCGAACTCGGTTCTCCGATTTCTCGTTTCAAGCCGATATCCACTGTACCACAGCGCAAATCCAGAAAGTATATACGCGACACACATACAAAGTTTCACGCGAGACAGATTCGAACCATCAAACTAAGGATAACACCGTCGAAGCTTCTCGCTGCAGTCCTTCGCTCTACTACATGAGTTTTAATGTAAAGTTATTGAAATATTCATTTATTCTAGAAGTTATAAATCAAAGTTTCTTTGCTTTTTTTATTAAACTTTTGGAATTTATTTTAAATTATAAATTTAAAATCAAAATATGTTTAGCTTGCCTCGTAATAAATGAAAATTACCAAAAATTAGAGAGTTGTACACATTTCGCACAACTACCATGGGAAAGGTATTAATCTGTATCCTCCCTCCAGTTATGGGTTAAATAATAGGACAGATTGCGTTCTAAAGCCTTGTCTGACAACCAGTCTATTGCAGAAAGCAATGGCAACCTACTGCGGGAAAATCTTCTGCCCAGTCAGTAATGTCTCTTTCGAGACATGATCGTCCAAAGCGTGTATCACGTATGGCACTTCACTGACTGACTGAATATAATAGTTGAAAACATGATTAATGTTTCAACAGGAGATCAATTAAGGGATCGGTTTTATATTGTTAGAAAGTAAAAAACTGATCCCCCACTAATTACTACCTAATGATATAATACATCTCTTTCCCCCTCTAGCCATGAGTCAAATAACAGAACAGATTGGGTTCTATAGTTCTGGCTGGCAACCAGTCTACCGCAGAAAGTAATGGCAACCTACTGTGGGATAATCTTCTGCCCAGTCAGTCATGTCTCGAAAGAGACATGATCGCCCGAAACATCTATTACGTAACTGACTGACTGACTATCGGAGTGAGCGCGATCTAGACTCATATTTGGTGCGATCGCAAAGGTCAGCTCAATCAGAGTTCAAAGTTCAGCCCAACTCTCGCTATGGCAGAATTGGGGGTGAATTTTACTAAATATAAATTCTTTTTATTTTGTGGGTGAATTAACAGAAAAGATAAAAAGACAATCACGTGAAGCCCTGGTATTTATTACATAACAACCTTAAACGCACTGATAGTTTAGTGTTACATGTCCCAGGAAGTTTAGCTGTCTTTTCCTGATGCTCAGTATTAATTTCCTTTTCGTTTCCTTCCTTTCGAAATCCTCATCACTGCTCACATGCTCGATCCAAGATATCCGCAGCATCCTTCTGTAGAACCACATTTCAGTTTCTTCAAGTTTCTTCTTCATCTTTGAAAATATTGTCCAGTATTCACTGCCATATTGAAGAACTGACTTCACATAGCAATCCGGTACTATCTTCTTTGTTTCTAGCGAAATTGTCCTGCTTCTTAATACTTTACTCAACTTCTGGAATGCTTACTTCGCCATGCCAATTTGCGTTCGGATCTCTGTGTCGCACTTTCCGTCTTCTGTTAGAACATTTCCCAGGTATTTAAATTTTTGTACTTGCTTGATTTTAGTATCCCCACCTTTTTTGGATGACCATGCATCCGGTTTCTTGCAGTTAATTTGTAGTCCTTTCTTGTCATTCTCTCCAGCTACCTTCTGTAGGAGGTCTTGTAGTTTCCTTTCTGTGTCTGCTATCAACACTGTATCATCTTGTCACTCTCTTCAACTACCTTCTGTAGGGGGGCGTGTAGTTTCCTTTCTGTGTCTGCTATCAACACTGTATCATCTTGTCACTCTCTTCAACTACCTTCTGTAGGGGGGCGTGTAGTTTCCTTTCTGTGTCTGCTATCAACACTGTATCATCTTGTCACTCTCTTCAACTACCTTCTGTAGGAGGTCTTGTAGTTTCCTTTCTGTGTCTGCTATCAACACTGTATCATCTTGTCACTCTCTTCAACTACCTTCTGTAGGGGGTCTTGTAGTTTCCTTTCTGTGTCTGCTATCAACACTGTATCATCTTGTCACTCTCTTCAACTACCTTCTGTAGGGGGGCTTGTAGTTTCCTTTCTGTGTCTGCTATCAGCACTGTATCATCTTGTCACTCTCTTCAACTACCTTTTGTAGGAGGTCTTGTAGTTTCCATTCTGTGTCTGCTATCAGCACTGTATCATCTTCTTGTCATTCTCTTCAGCTACCTTCTGTAGGAGGGCTTGTAATTTCCTTTCGTGCCAAGTCGAAATTTTTTAGAAAATAAATAAATAAAACAACACAAAAACAAGTAAATATGTTCAAAATTCTGTATATAAAATGATGAAGATAATCCTCTCACAATAAAAACCCTTATACAAATGAGAATAAAACAGTTCTTCCGTAGTCGTAGTCTGGTTAGTATATATGTCCGAATTCGTGTGTCAAATGATTTACAACCGATATTATTCTATTGATATCCGGTTGGATAAATTTGAATTAATGTCTCTAATAGATGTTTAGTTTGGTTTGTTTTGATGTTATTGTTTGCAAAGGATGGCATTTTCTTGTTTTTATTATCTGAAAACGTTTAAAACTACTTGAGTCACGTTCGGCTAAAGGTATCATAAACCTACGTCAACCGTAGAAATATTCCTTCAACAGAGCTTAATGGCTAACTAAAGATACATCTCATCGGGTCGTTGCTCTCGCGACTCCTCTGGTAAAGACGTTGATTCTGTCTTTTATGTGGAGATATCATTGTAGGTACACTTCTTCTTCTTCTTCTTCTTCTTCTTCTTCTTCTTCTTCTATGTGCCCTGTCCTTTTTACGTCTCCCTATCCTTGGAGGCTCTTCGAAAGTTTTCTCCTGCTACACCACGCAACCCCCGTTCCAACTGATCAGGCCCTTCAAATATGTTATCAGCTGCCTTCCTCTGTTGCTTTTTCCTTCTATCTGGCCTGTCAGTGTCAGGTTCTCCAAGCCCTCCTTCCTCATTGCATGTCAGGAACTTCAGTTTTCTCTTCTTGATGCTCACTATTAGTTTTCTTTTCAATGCCATTCAACAATAATCAATATGAATGCTGGTTGTTATTTTAGGAAGTAAGGGGGTACAAATTTGAAATTGACAACGTTTTTTATTTCACTGAAACAGCCGTTCACTGAAACATTCCTTTCTTTCGTTTCTTTTCTAACTGAAACCAAGTAGTGTCTTTTCCACACTTTCATAGCGATCAAAACGGAATAGTCTTGTCTCACATGCTCGGTCCATGATATTCGCAGCATCCTTCTGTAGAACAACATTTCATTTGCTTCAAGTTTTTTTTCATCTGCGAAGATATTGTCCAACACTCACTGTCATTAAAGAACTGATATCACATAGCAATCCAGCACTCTCTTCTTTGTTTCTAGTGAAATTTTCCTGTATCTTAGTACTTTACTCAGCTTCTGGAACGCGTCCTTCGCTATGCCAATTCGCTTTCGGATCTCTGTGTCGCACTTTCCATCTCCTGTTAGAACACTTCCTACGCATTTAAATTTTTGTACTTGCTTGATTCTGGTATCCCCCACCTGTATTTGGCATTTTGGGTACTACCGTACATAAATATTAAGTCATCCCAGTGTTTTAAAAAAATGATATATTTCATATTATTTTTTAGTATTTATTGCCAAGGGAATAATTCTAATCGAAAATAGAATGTTTTTTTTTCTTAATACTGCACAATTAAAATGTGCCTCAAATGAATTTATAAATATTTAATAATTACCTATATTGCAGTTTCATCAATGAAAGAATGAAGGAAATTTAGTGCGATTCGGACGAGTTCATCTTTGCTTCCTTGCGTTGTAGAATTTTGCAAAAACGAAAGAACCATTCTATTTTCATTTCGAATTATCCACTTAAAAATAGAATGAAATACCTAATTTCTTTAAAAAAACTGAAGTGGCCTAATAATTATGGCCGTTAGTGTATCTCCACGGACTCCCTAAAAATTGGAAAAGAAAAACGCTTTTTAAATAATTTAGATTAAATATCTTCATCGTAGTTAAATTTTATGTTTATTTGTAAGATACTAGTCTAAAGATAACCGGCTTCAAGAGAAAAATAAATATCCAAAGAAAACATTTTCTTTAGTTTTTCTTAAAATATTGGAACGTTCACTCGTCACTCTCCAACTCTGAAACGCCATTATAGACGAAAAATGTTAACAATAAATTTAATATCCTCTCAAAAATTCAATATTTATCTAAGAGATATTTGAAAAAAAATTTTTGTTTTTCATAATCATTTCACCCACATCAAGGCAGAAAGGCCATTGGTGCGTAGGGTGTTAAATATCATAAAAAGTTACAAGGAATGCCGAAAAAATATATAAAAGATAAAGATGGGAATCAATTAAATAAAAAGTGACAATTGACGTTGAATTTAAAACTTTGAAGGTTGTTACTATTGGGATGTTAAAGAAAACATGAGAGATAGATGGAAATCAAGTAGATGAAAAATGTCAATCGACGTTGCATTTAAACTTTTGTAGATTATAGCTATTGGGATGTTGAAAAAAGATAAGAGATGGATGGGAATCAAGTAAAATAAAAGATGGCAATTGACGTTGCATTTAAACTTTTGGAGATTGTAGCTGTCAGGAAAGAAAGCGAATGGAAGGGAGTTCGACAAACTGTAATTTGGAGAAAGCAAACTGTTAGAGTAAAAAGGGGCGGTTACATTTAAGTATTTCGACGGTAAAAAGGTGGGATCTTAAGGAGAGTGAAGAGAGAGGAGAACATGTCACAGTAGGTGTCGGAGAATGGCTAGGAGAAAGACAGGTACATTGGTGTGAAGAGAGCTGCACGAGAGCAATGTGTAAATTGAGAAGAAGGATGGGAATCAAGAAGATAAAAGATGACAGTCGACGTTGTATTTAAACTCTTAGAGACTAGCTATCAGAGGAACAGAAATACGGAAGGGAGTTCCACAGGTGGGAAGTGAGAGAAAAGAAGCTGGTAGAATAGAAGTTGTGGTTACACTGGATTGTCTTAACATTAAAATGGTGAGACCTTGTTCCCAGTCTGGTAGCTCGAGTAAATTCGCGTAGCGGGGGGCACCAAGGAGCTAAGCTCCTCAGATCAGAATCCGTGAAAATATTTGTAGAAGAGACCGTGGGAAGCTACGTCTCGTCGGTGAGAGAGAGATTGGAGTCGGGTCGCCAGGTCAGGATCGACTACATTGTAGATTCTTCTTTGGATCCTGTCGAGAACCCGAAGGTGAACAGCAGGGGCGCCCGACCTGATATGAGATTAGTATTCAATGCACGGTCGATCATCCCCCACCTTAGTTAGTTACCGATACGACTTGCCACGGTCAGGAAGTATGGTATTTTATATATATATATATATATTTCTAATGCTATTGAAAAGGCTCTTGTAAATCCCAAGGAACTAAAATATCTATAATTCCAACTGGCATGGTTGAAAAGTATTCCGGGTCGGGGTTTTTGCTCTGTCTTCTATTCAAATGTGACTAGACACTTTGTTAATTTCACTCATGTGTTTCTTAATTTGTTTTCTGTTCTGTTATGACCACAATGGATGTGCGTTGTGGTGTAGTGGATATCGATTCGTTACAACAAATCGGGGAGCCGAGTTTGAATTCCAGTTGAATTCCTTGCATTAACTTACCCACAAATATCCTTGGGAAAGGTATTAATCCGTCTCTTCCCTCCAGTTATGGGTTAAATAATAGGACAGATTGGGTTCTATAACCTTGACTGGCGGCCAGTCTTTCGCAGAAAGCAATGGCAACCTACCGCGAGATAATCTTCTACCCCGTCAGTCCTGTCTCGAAAGAAACATGATCACCCAAAGCGTGTATCTGATTATGACCTCAATATCACATATTCACAGAGGGCTTAAAAGAAGGGCAAAACATGACATTAAAATTTTGTTTTATATACTATTTTTTACAAAATTTATATATATATATATATATATATATATATATATATATATAATGATACGAAAATGAAAGAAAGAGGTGGAGGAACACCAACCACAAACTAAAATTTAATGAAATCAGTCAGTTAAGTGCCATACGTGATACACGCTTGGGCGATCATGTCTCGAAAGGGACATGGCTGACTGGGCAGAAGATTATCCCGCAGTAGGTTGCCATTGCTTTCTGCAATAGACTGGTTGCCGACTGGTTACAGGACCAATCTGTCCTGTTATTTAACCCATAACTGGAAGGAAGAGACGGATTAATACTTTTCCCAAGGGTATTTGCGCGTAAGTGAATGCAATGAATTCAGCTGGAATTCGAACTCGGCTCCCCGATTTCTCGTTCCGAGCCGATATCCAATGCAGCACAACGCACATTATTAAGACTAGTTCCCTCTTTAAAGCAGAGTGACTACTGTATTCTTCCAATATACAGAAGCAAGATTTCCTTCTTTCACTACTTCCAGATAACCATTCTTGCTACAGCTAGCAACGTGAGAAACACCGTCAATTTCACCTTAGAATACAAGAGCCCTCTCTTTCTGCCTACGAAAGGGAGGGTCCAACGCCAGGGCATAAAATAGGGGTGACAGGGGGCAACTATGAAGATGCGACTATGCGCGACACCATATAAGATCGTACAGATTATATGCAGGTTGCTCTGAATTTTTCGGCCTATGTGCGTGGTGGCGCAGTGGATATCGACACAAAACAAGAAATCGAGGAGCCGAGTTCGAATTCCAGTTGAATTCATTGCCTTAACTTAACGCACAAATACCCTTGAAAAAGGTATTAACCCATCTCTCCACTCCAGTTATGGGTTAAATAACAGGACAGATTGGGTTCTATAGCCTTGGCTGGCAACAAGTCTACCGCAGAATGCAATAGCAACCTACTGCGGGATAATCTTCTGTCCAGTCAGTCATGTCTCTTTCGAGACATGATCGCCCAAACGTGTTTCACTTATGACAATTAACTGACTGACAGCACAAGTCTGCTCGGGTCCCAACAGAATCTTTAACCCTGGGATTAGCATAGTTATAGGTCTGTAATTGTCTGAATTCCGTCCAACATCCTTGGGCATTTTCAACAACGTAATAACATTCATGGAGATCTGGTCGGGGACGGATGCCTGCTAGAACTAGTTGTTGAACATAACCATCAAATCGGCGCAAAGACGTGAGACAGGTTCAAGTACAATTCATAGGGTCAAACCATCAAATCCCGAAGACTTGCCACTGCTGACCCTCTTGAACGCCAAGTAGACTTCACTCTCTGTGAACTCTCATTCGCGGCTAGCCACTTCAGTCGGCGAAAGCCGGGGATAGTCAGCGAAATTGCTGTGAAAGTCTTCGCTCCTTGGTAAACTGGCTCTCGAAATTCCGCAGAAACGCCTCGTATATGTCCTTGGTCGACCTCAGAGTATACTTCTCCGGGGTATCGACTTCCCGGATGTATCGTTCGACGGATCTCTTCGTGGCTTCGTTAGATATCTTTTTTAACCTTTGTCTAACGACCTGACCGTGGTGGAGCTTGACAGCCTCACGCTCCATAATCTGCCTAGCCTATGTTATCTATAGACAATCCCCCAAGCCTTCGACTTGGACAGATTATCCTTAAGAGTTTTAATCTCGTTAGCCAAGTAGCCTTTATTATTATTATGATGTCATTTTTCATCATATTTCGATTTCTGCTTTAGTCTCACTAACAACCAAGTCTGCGGGGAGACCTAAGGCAGGTCGTGGCGTGTTGTTATGACTCCATTTCATGTTTTTCTATCTCCCCTATCATCCCTAGCATTACATAGATAAAGTTTTCCTTAGTGTGTGGGCTGTACTTAATAAAACAATTTTTTGTATATCTCTTAAGCTGAGGTTTCCAGGAATTCTTTCAATGTGTTGTTTTGTTCCATTTTTTATCATTCCAAGTGCACCTACTATCACTGGCACAACTCTTGTTTTCAATTTCCACATTTTTCCTATTTCTATTTCCAGGTCTTTATATTTTATTATTATTATTATTATTATTATTATTATTATTATTATTATTTTCTTCCTGCTTTTTCTGGATAGAATATTTTTATGTTATAAAATATTTATTTGCAGCCGGTGAGTTTTTATTATTATTATTATTGCGTTGTAGTGCAATGGATATCGACTCGGAATGAGAAATCGGAGAACCAAGTTCAAATTCCACCTGAATTTGTTGCATTCACTTACACACAAATACCCTTGAGAAAGGTTTTAATTCTTCTTCCTCCTCCAACTATGGGTTAAATGGCAGGACAGACTTGGTTCTGTAGACTTGGTTGGCAACCAGTCTACCGCAGAAAAAAAAATGGCAAACTACTACAGGAAAATTTTCAATTTAGTCAGTCATTTCTCTTTCGAGACATGATCACCCAAGTGTGTATCACGTATGGCACTTAACTAACTGGTGAATTAAAATGTATCATATATGCATTAACAATATATTACTCTTCCAATGGGCACCTAGCGGTGGTGTAATGGTTAGCATGCTTGCCTCGCTTGAATCATTATAATTGAGTAGAGAGTTCGATCCTCACTGGGTGTCCTTTATTTACGGCTGTGTGTCACGTCTATGCTACGCTTTGAAAATCACCTTCCTCCAGGTTTGGGGG
Source organism: Ascarosepion bandense (assembly GCA_037127315.1). Classification (NCBI taxonomy): domain Eukaryota; kingdom Metazoa; phylum Mollusca; class Cephalopoda; order Sepiida; family Sepiidae; genus Ascarosepion; species Ascarosepion bandense. Next base: position 2,181,530 of record JBBBDQ010000830.1, read on the forward strand.
TTTGACGCAAGGCTGTTTCTTACAGAAACAACAAAGACGCTGCCCTACACACCATTGGGTGTAATGGAAACGATTATTATTATTACTCTTCCAATGGAAAAAAAAGTAGTCAGTCTAAGGAGGTAATTCATTACTTTTTGTTCTTCCGAACAAAAAATAGTGTAACACCTGTAAAAATGGAAAGAAAATTCGTTGCTTAATAAAAAGAACTTTCGACATGGATGATAACGAGATGAATTTCAAAATGGCACTGAAAAATTACAAATAATTAAAAAGAAAAAAAATCATTTTACATGGAGGACTTTTTACGTCCAATATGAAAGCACCCAGAAGCAACGAAAGACCACAACCCTCCGCCAAGGCAATACCGACATCATCTTAGCAATTAACAAGAGATGATTATTAAAATAAGAATAAATAATAAAAATAAGAATAACTGGAATAAACTTGACCGCTCTAAAACGAAAATACAAAAAATGGACTCGACCGCTTTCAAAATTAAATGCACACTTAAAATGAACCATGAAAGTTACAAAAAATATTAGTAAAAAAAGGAAACGAAAAAATAACACAGAAGCGTTATCCTGTACCAGATCGAACCCCAAATCTAATTAGTTTGTGCCAGTCATGAAGCCAATCATCCCTGAAATGTTTAATTTGAATTCACCCAGCAGACCTTGAGATATCTTGTCCACAGACAGACAGACAAACAGACAAACGCGACTGATTCGGATGAAACTTTACATAAATAGAACATTTTATTGAGCGATTGTCTGTTTTATGTTTCTCTGATTAATAAAAATTAGGCTGCAAAAATTGTCGAAGAGTTCGTTTATGCTTTTTAATATCCCAAACTTGTATTTCACTCATTTTTTGAGTATGTTATCATTATTTTTTTATTTGCTTTCGGATAATAAATATTAAATTTATATTACAAATAAATAATAAAGCCGTCTATAGGAAGTAATTCAGTATTTGGCATGCGAAAGGTATAAACATAGTAGTAAAAAAAAAAAAACGAAAAAATGACCCAAAATTTTTACCTTGTAGCGGATCGAACCCAAAATATAATAGGTTCATGTCAGTCATTAAGCCAATCATCACTGAAGGTTCCATCCCAATCCATCAAGCGAGTTTAGAGATATAAGAGGCTCATATAGACTAAACTAAACTAAACTATCGTTCGGTTCACACTCCACCCACATCTATTGAACAGGTGAAGAGGCCTTATTTCCTGTTTAGGATGCGGTTTCCGGTTTTCTCTTTTCCAATCTTTTCACGCTTTTCTTTTTTTATTTATTTATTTATTTTCTTTTTCAATTGGAGTAGATAGACTAAACTAGACTATCGCCCGGTTCACACTCCACCCACATCTATTGAACAGGTGAAGAGGCTCATCCCTTGTTCCCTGTTTAGGATGCGGTTTCCGGTTTTCTCTTTGCCAATCTTTTCACTCTTTTCTTTTTTTTATTTTTTTTTTCAATTGGTGTAGATAGACTAAACTATCGCCCGGTTCACACTTCACCCACGTGTATTGAACAGGTGAAGAGGCTCATCCCTTGTTTCCTGTTTAGGATGTGGTTTCCGGCTTTCTCTTTTCCATTCTTTTTACCCTTACGTAGCCCCCTGCGCATCAGTGGCGTTACCGCCTTGCTTGGGGTGATATGATTAAAAATATATATATATATATATATATATATATATATATTGTCCACGGACAGAGAAACAAACATACAGACGAACGAATGAAACTATATATATATATATATATATATACACACACACACACACACACACAAATATTTTTAAGCAATTGTCTGTTTGCACTATTTACATTATTCGGACTGTTGTCCTCATCTTTGTTGCCATTGTACGCTCCGGCCTTTTTCGTGTGCTTGGAAGATCGAACCGAAAACTTTAATACTATCACGGGGGTATATCATTTTCATTCCTTGCGTAGAGCCACGTTTTGTTTGTCATAAGTTTTCTCCCTCTAACTCTCCGTGTTACTTGTTCACTACTGCTGTAGCCTGGTATTAAATTCACAACTTTTTGGGTCAAGTCACCAACATCTATATCCACTTGGCCATGTGTCCTTAAGGCAACAAAGATGAGGACAATTGTTCGAATAATGTAAACAGTGTAAATACTACCTCATATCAGAAATCTAGACAACTGTCTGTTTTTTTGTTTTTTTTTATCTCTCTGATTAATTAGAAATTATGCTGCAAAAATTGTCGAAGAGTTTGTTTTTAACTTTTAATATACCAAAGTTTTATTTTGACTCATTTGTAATTTAATAAATATTAAATTTATCTTAGAACCAAATAATAAAGTAATCTATGGGAAGTAATTCAGTATTTGGCATATGAAAGGTACAAAAATAATAGTAAAAATAAAAACGGAAAAAATAACCCAGCATCCCGTAGCGGATCGAACTCATAATCTAATCGGTTCATGCCAGTCGTGAGGCAAAATTCTCTCCGTAAGTTCCATCCGAATCTATTCAGTTTGTCTTGAGACATTTTGTCCAAGAAAAAACAAACACACAAATGTGACAAACAATACCATCACCTTAAGGCAGAAGTAATAAAGTATTTTATTAAATTATGCAAGAATAAACTCTAAAAAATATCCTTTGCCTTTTATTGAAATATTTTTGGTAAATGTTTTTTTTTTATAAACCAATATTATTTATTATTACTTAAACAAGATGTTTAGTAGATAAATGTGTTTAGTAGAGACACGTGTTTAGCAGATAAATGCGTTTAGGTACAAATTATTATTTTTTATACAGTGTGCATTTAAGTCTGCCGGCCTATGTATTCGAGCGTCTTATTAATGAAAGTCTACCTTCCTGTAGGGTTCGAATAAAGGCGGGATAAATTACATCTAAATTAAATTCTTGTTCAGTTGTGCCTAAAAATCAGTTATGATATATAACTGTCACCCCCGCTCATTAATTCATAGGGGTTTATTGTAAGGGATGTGAGCGCCTAAAATGGTCTCAGTCACGCGGAGTTCAAATTCCAACTTAGAAATAATCACTTTCGCTGTATTTTTTATCATTTTTTTTTTGAGTCAGTTAAAGTGCCATACGTGAAACACGCTTGGGCGATCATGTCTCGAAAAGGACATGACTGACTGGGCAGAAGATTATCCAGCAGTAGGTTACCATTGCTTTCTGCGGTAGACTGGTTGCCGACCAAGGCTATAGAACCCAATCTGTCCTGTTATTTAATTCATACCTAGAGGATGAAGAGATGTATTATATTATTAACTAGTAATTAGTGGGGGATCAGTTTATTACTTCATAACAATAGAAAAACGATCCCCCACTTTGTGCCCAGTAGAAGTTTTAACTATTATAATCATTCAGTCAGTTAAGTGCCATACGTTATACACGCTTGGCCAATCATGTTTCGAAAGAGACATGACTGACTGGGCAGAAGATTATCCCGCAGTAGGTTGCCATTTTTTGAGAGTAGTACAAAAACGCCTAGATTCACTCCAACATTCAGGATATTTTAAGCATAAAGTGACCCAGTTTTTTAATTCATCTTATTTTTGTAAACAACTTACGGAAAATGATTGAAATGCGGGTTTCATTCTAAGCATGCTCAAATTGAATAATTTGTTAAGCATTATCAGGCAAAACTATAATTACCAGATGCTAAAAATATAGAATGAAGCAAAACAATGTAATGTCCATGAGAAAAACATGAAACCATTTATTTTCCTATGTATGGGTTAAATATTAACTAGTCTGTGACAATTCTCAAACCTATTGAGAAGACAACGTGAAACCACACAATTATCTTTCCCAAGCAGTCACGGAAATTCACAAATGATAAAGAAATTATCATTATTTACAAACGAACTATTATCCCCATCTTTGTTGTTATTATCACAGCTTTTCAATCGTTGTACCCTTCGGTCTTCATCAGGTGCTTGTCCATCTGGGTAACTTTAGAAATTTTGAACTGAATCTTTTATGTTCTCGTTCAGCCTGGTGGTTCATGAGTTTGGTGATCTAATGATTGTGAGTTCAATCCCCAGACCGGGTAGTGTGTACTTGGAGTCAGTAGAAAATGGATTATCTAAATAATAGGATTACGGACTCATCACGTTGAAACACTTGTTCTAGGAAGATCAGCGAAGTTAAGGAACAGTGGACCTGGTCAGTACTTAAATGGGCGAATAATAGCTTGAAGTTGTTAATGAGGGTTCCAATTCTCGGTGGGTTCGTTATATTATTTACTTACGCGTAAATAACGCTTGGAAAAGATATGAAATTTTAGATCAATTAAAAAAAAACTTATAATTTAAAAATATCTTCTGGCTTTCAAAATCCGTAAAAGTGTTGATAAGCCGTAAAAAACAAAAAACAAAAAAAAAAAAAAAAAAAACAAACAAAGCAATCCGAACTAAATAAGAAGTGGAAGGCTTGTGAAATGACTGTGTCGAATCCATATCTAAATCCGTTGCTAAGAATTCACTGTGTAGGGCCAAGAAGTTTTTCCTATCTGAATCCATCCTTCACATATATAAATCTACCACCCGCTCGTGTACTGAATACTGCTGCCACATCTGGTCGGGTGCTCCTGTTATTAACCTCGGGGTTCTTGAAAAAAATCCAACGTAGAATCTGTAATGTGATTGATCCCGACTTAGTAGTTCAGATGCAGTTACTTTCTCACCGACGTAATGTAGCTTCCCTATGTCTCTTCTATAAATACTTTCACGGCTTCTGCTCTGATGAAATTAGCTCACTGGTGCCCCTTATGCATGAATTTACTCGATCTACTAGACTAGCAAATAGGTCTCACCCTTTTACGGTGAACCCAATAAAATGTAACCACAACTTCTACTTTAAGAGCTTCTTTTCTCGCACTTCCCGCCAGTGGAATTCCCTCCCGTATCCCTATAGGCACGAAGACAATCTAACTCCCTAGATCCGAAGGCGTATTCAAGGATCCGTTCCAAAAGCCGAGTAGACTTTTGAGAGACAGGAGGTTTTCGTTGGAAACAAAGAAAAGAATACTGGGCTGCTGTCTGATATCTGTCTTCCCATATGGCATCGAATGCTGGACAATCTCCTCAAGGATGAAGGATAAACTCGAAGCAGTAGAAATGTTGTTCTACAGAAGGATGCTGAGAATAACATAGACCCAACATGTGAACAACGACAACGTTTTGGAGGGAATGCAAACGTTAAAAGGAAACTTATACTCAACACCAGGAAGAGACAGCTGAAGTTTCTGGGACACGTAATGAGGAAGGAGGGCTTGGAGACGCTAATACTCACGGGACGAATAGAGGGAAAGAGAGACAGGGAAAACAATGCATGACATACTTGATAGGCCTGAGGCATTTTTCAGTGTTTTTTTTTTTTTTGTTTTTGTTTTTTTATTTCTCCGAAACTCTCCAAGTTTGGGAGAGATACCAAGAGGAAAATTGCAAAGAGCGACAAGGGATAAAAGTAAGTGGAAGTCCATGATCCCTACGTCATAAAAGAACATGTCACATGAGGAAGAAGATTAAATAAACTGTTCTGTTCGAAATTTCTTGACGGTTACCCGAATTGACAACCTCTTGATGAAGGGCTGGAAAACCCAACGTACGAAAAAATATCAAAGAGTGAAATCCAGATTGTTTTTAGAGCTAAGCTGACAAACCTAACCAAAATTGGCAACAGACGCCTCGCTAGGTTAGGTGAATTTCATCGCAGGCCTAACAAATGATTCACTATAATCTTTCCACTGCATGTCAACGTTGGCTCGAAAAAGCGTAAGGAGTCACTCACCTTAATGTGAGAATGGTGAGACGCAATGAGTTGGTCAATTGAAGGTTAGAATCAGCCATGTTGATGGAAATCAAAATAGCTTCTTTCAGACGATTAAAAGGAGTAGTTTTATTTTGTATTCGTTAAAATTAACAAGCGATTTCTTGCCCCAGTTAAAAAATGATTTTTTTTGTTTATTCTCGAAACAATCAGACATACCATAATGAACGGAGTAAACATCTGTATCACCTCCATAGAAAATACTATAAGGAGGGTGTAACGTTATCGAGTCGTCGTATTTCGGTTCGCTAAATGTGGCATAACAATGCATCACGATAAGTCTTATCTTTTGTTGAAGAATATCTCAGTAAAGCAGTCGTTCTCAAATGGGATCAATATGGACCTCCGTGTATCATGTCACATTACTGAGAACAACAGAAAAATAGTGAATTGGGATATTTTTTTAAAAATCATATCACCCCGAGCAAGTTGGTAACGCCACTGATGTGCAGGGGGCTACGTAAGCGTGAAAAGATTGGAAAAGAGAAAGCCGGAAACCACATCCTAAACAGGGAACAAGGGATGAGCCTTTTCACTTGTTCAATAGACGTGGGTGGAGTGTGAACCGGGCGATAGTTTAGTCTATCTACTCCAATTGAAAAAAAAATTAAAAAAAAGAAAAGAGTGAAAAGATTGGAAAAGAGAAAGCCGGAAACCACATCCTAAACAGGGAACAAGGGATGAGCCTTTTCACTTGTTCAATAGACGTGGGTGGAGTATGAACCGGGCGATAGTTTAGTCTATCTACTCCAATTGAAAAAAAATTAAAAAAAAAGAAAAGAGTGAAAAGATTGGAAAAGAGAAAGCCGGAAACCACATCCTAAACAGGGAACAAGGGATGAGCCTCTTCACCTGTTCAATAGACGTGGGTGGAGTATGAACCGGGCGATAGTTTAGTCTATCTACTCCAATTGAAAAAAAATTAAAAAAAAGAAAAAAGTGAGAAGATTGGTAAAGAGAAAGCCGGAAACCACATCCTAAACAGGGAACAAGAAGGGATGAGCCTCTTCACCTGTTCAATAGACGTGGGTGGAGTATGAACCGGGCGATAGTTTAGTCTATCTACTCCAATTGAAAAAAAAATTAAAAAAAAGAAAAGAGTGAAAAGATTGGAAAAGAGACAGCCGGAAACCACATCCTAAACAAGGAAGAAGGGATGAGCCTCTTCACCTGTTCAATAGACGTGGGTGGAGTATGAACCGGGCGATAGTTTAGTCTATCTACTCCAATTGAAAAAAAATTAAAAAAAAGAAAAGAGTGAAAAGATTGGAAAAGAGAAAGCCGGAAACCACATCCTAAACAGGGAACAAGGGATGAGCCTCTTCACCTGTTCAATAGACGTGGGTAGAGCAGGTGATGTGGCAGAAGAGGATGTGCCTCACATTAATAACTCATTCTGTTTTGCTTTGCTACAAACAACAGATTAGAAACAGACTGGCAAAATGGCATCTTAGTTTCAGTCAGACATTTTGTTTTTATCTTTTTGATAATTTTCTCTTGTTTTCATCTAAGATGATAACTGATGTTTGCTTCAAATATATGTAAATCTATCCCTTTACTCGTTTTAACCGATGGAAATTTAAGATGTACTATTTTAATATTCTGGTGAATCTTAATTCTTAAGTTAATGATTGAGAAATGGCATGACAAGATTGACAACAACAAAATATCTATAGAAATTTCCGTATCATTGTTAAATATTTGAGCTAAACAACTTCAATAAAATATTGCAATAAAAATCAAATATTTTAAAATGGTTTATTTTACGAGTGTACACAAAAGTGCACAACCCATTTTGCACATTTATAAATCTACCATTCCTCCTTTCATTGAATACTTTTTCCATATCAGTTCGGGTGGATCTGCTATTTTTGTCGAGGACCTCGAGATAAATCAAATCCCAAGTAGGCATATACGCTGAGGACATCACCGTTTACACTCGCCTCGATCAAATATATACTGTGGCTGACAAAGCGAACCTCGCTGTTGAGCTTGAAAAGAACCTCTGTGGCGGAGTGGAGTAAGAAAAGGCTCGTGAAATGAGTATATCGAATCCATAGCTAAATCCGCTGCTAAGAAGGTCGGTTCACTGTGCAGGGCCAATCCTGCAGATATATAAATCTAACATTTTCAGGGATCTGAAAAGTAAACGATGCAATCTTCACGTTTCCGCCATTGGCTTTTGTTTTGTTTTTTGATAACGACGATTTTAAAAAGTTAAGAAGTCAATTTTCTTCAGGGACACTCCCGCTTTTAGTTCACCCCTCCCTTCACAGAGCTCTAAAGTTAACATTCCACCTGGATATTGGTGCTTTGTCTCTTGATGGTACCATCAAGAGAGAAATGGGTGATGGGTCAATGGGACAGGCCATTGGTGTTCTAACACCGGCCATTTTGAATGCAGATCCCTAACCCCAATCAGACTGATAATGGCACTCAGGTTAGCTAGTTTGAATACCTGGAGGCTGATGTTGGAGTAAAGCAGAGCGAGGCTTATTTGCGATCTTTAGCATCTCGAGGAGGATGTAAGTTGTGTACAGGAGATCAGATTTTCAACTCACGACTATAAATGAAATAGCAGTATAGCCCGGTGTTGCTCGGGTGTAATGAAAGTTTTAGAACTAATCCATGGTCCTGGAGCTCAGATTCAGACTAAAAAACAATAGTTGTTTCCAGTTAAAGCGAAACCGTAGACTGAAAGAAAAATGAATGGATGTAAGTCAAATTTTGATTTCCTGGTATCGATATCAAATTTTCTGCACTATTGTAAGAACTTCAACCTTAAAACATCTTGCCTTTTATATATACTAGCAGTATAGCCCGGTGTTGCTCGGGTGTAATGAAAGCTTTAAAACTAATCCATGGTCATGGTATCGAAATCAAGTAATTTTTTTTTCGTCGTAAACTGAATTTTGAAGGCTAAATAAGTCCTCTGAGTAAATGGTATCATGACTACAATTATACCTACTTAGAGCTAAACCCAAAGCAAAAACTAAAATAAAAGGGCTGAAAAAATAGACATACAGGCAGATAAACAAACTCACACACAAACATCTTGCCTTTTATAGATATATATTATCGATTTTTTGCACTATTGTAAGAACTGCAACCTTGACACTTCTGAATATCGTTTCTTATGTTTTTGTCTATGAGTGTATGAAATTTGATTAAAATCGGACCACTCCTACTATAACACGAATTTTTTCATTATCGATTTTCGATATTTATCAGGGGTACCTCGACACAACACCTAGCTAAGAACACTCGCAGACGCTTATAGTACAACTGTGTAAATTTTCAAGAAAATCGGTTCAGCCGTTTCGGAATCTATAGATAAAAGACACACACACACACACACATACACACATACACACACACACACGCGCGTATACAAAGTTCCATTTATAAATATGTTTAGATTCTGTCTTCGCTGTTTGGTTTCTATTCAATATGTTTTGATGGACACTTCACTGATGTTTCTTGGCTTCTGTGCAAGTATTTCAACTTGTCTTCTCAGGTCCTTGCGGACAGGTATTGACCTTGCAGAATGCCTTAGTAAGATAAGACATATGATGACTAGCCCTCTATATCCCTTATCAGACTAATACTGTCACTTTGGTTAACTAGCTTGAATTTCTGAGGCCTGAGGTCAGAGTCTCGCTATTCTGGCCTTGTGCCACATTTTTGGTATTTTTACAAAATAAATATTAGTTCATTAAAGCTTATATTTATTTTTCTTTATCAGTGGCGAAATTTAATTCCATATCGGAGGATTTATATTATAAATCATTTGCGCACTCTTTTCTTTGTTTTTAACGAAAATTTCCCGTCTCTTAATTCTTTGCTTAGATTTGGAAGGCCCCTTTGCTATTCAAATACGCCTTCAGAATTCGGTGTCACAAGTTTTCAAACATTCTCCGTTCGGTCCCTTGCTCGTTCTGTGGTATCGTAATTTAGTCGTAGGAGACTAATAGTTTATTAGGGGTATGCCCCAAGATAGTAGCCAAGATACAAATAGCAACACTAAACCAATAACATGAATAACAGTACAGATTGGGTTTTATAGCCTTGGTTGGCAACCAGTCTACCGCATAAAGAAATGGCAACGTCCTGCGGGAAAATATTCTGCCTCGTCAATAATTGATCAAAAGAGACATCAATGCCTGAGCGTGTATCACCTCCGACATTTAACTGACTGATTTTAGAAGTGAGTTAAATTATGGTTAGTTTTTGTCAGATGAGCTGTGGATGCCTGTTTCAGTTTTTCAAAAATGGGTTCGAAAAGGTTACTAAAATTTTATATAGTTTCTAACAATCGTTGGCTACGCGTTAGAATCGAATTCTTCCTCTTTTCAAATAAATCCCAATCTCTCGTTTGTATAGCTAAGGCTAGAGGACACGTGACTGGAAAGACACTGTATCATTTAAAAACACTTCAATTTTGATCATCACAGACTACAATTGGCAATTTGAAAAACAAGAGCGAATATCAATTTAAGATTACTCAAAGCCAATAACTCTTGAGAATTTTAATGCCATCGGGGGTCATCCAATAATATCTGCGTCTTCGTCTTATGAATATTGATTTTTAGCAAGAAAATATTCCTTGAACTTGTATATGTTGATATAGGGAAAGTCTAAGAAACACTGTTTTTGGGTGAATCTTTAAAATATATTACTGGTTTGAAAATCAATGATGGAAATTATATAAACTACAAGAAAATATCCGGTTAATTCCCCGATTTAACAAACTTTGTTATTAATGATTGTGCGTTGCGGCGCAGCGGATATCGGAACGACAAATTGGAATGCCGAGTTCGAATTGCAGTTCAGTTGAATTCGTTGCATTCACTTACGCACAATTACCCTTGGGAAAGGTATTAATCCGTCTTGTTCGAAATGAATAGCAAGAGAATCGTTCTTAGAATGAATGGGTCGAGAATCATACGAGATAATATTGGAAAAGTGCTGTGGGAATGAACACCTCTCTCCAGAATATGATTTGAACTCGTCCAAATAGCATACTGACGCCGAGAAGGGTCTGCAGAGGCCAAAAATATGGGGTATCTAGTGAGGATCAAACACGCCATTGAATTGTAATAAGTTCTAGGGAGACAAGTTTGTTACCATTACACTACCTGATTGTGGCGCAGTGGATATCGACTCGGGGTGCCGAGTTTGAATTCCAGTTGAATTCCTTGCATTCATTTTCGCACAAATACCCATGGGAAAGGTATTAATCTGTCTCTTCCCTTCAGTTATGGGTTAAATAATAGGACAGATTGGGTTCTGTAGCCTTGTCTGGCAACCAGTCTACTACAGAAAGCAATGGCAACCTACTGCGGGATAATCTTCTGCCCAGTCAGCTATGTCTCTTTCGAGACATGATCGCTCAAAGTGTGTATCAGGTATGGCACTTAACTGACTGTTATTTATTATCTGTTAGCTTCTAGTGAAAAGTATTTTCGGATTTTTAAGTATATTTCACGAAGATGTTTAGAATTCCACTATATATTATTAGTGATATAAAAACAGATTTGCTTACGGCCGTATCACGTTCAGATTTCTCTACGATTAACGAAGTTAAGCAATGTCGAGTCTGGTCAGTGACCGCTTAGCTATAAGGTTGGATGTGCGGGTGATGAATGGATAATGCTTCGGAATCGTTAATCGGAGTACCGAGTTTCAATTCCCGTCGGGTTCGTTATATTCACTTACTCGCAAATAATCCTGATAAATAAATCCATCACTTTTGCCCCCAGTAAGTTAGTCGACCGCTAATCGACCCGAAGATTCCTTTTCCTTTCGCTACTACCTTGCAATCGTGGGTAGGCGCGACTCCTGTCCCCAGACTTATCCACCTACCCTCGATCCTTGTCTTCATTGTTGAGTGTTAATCAAAGAGCGGTCGAGTACTATTTTTAAGGTCTTTGGCATGACTCGACGAGGGATCGAACCCGTAACCTTCCGCACCGTAGGCGGGCAATCATCAATTGCGCTATCAGTAAATCGTTATTATCTTCAATTCTTACAATCTAAAAATATATCCAGGCTTTTAATAACCTGATTCGGCACAAGGCCATATGGGTAAAGAGTGAGGATCAAACTCACTACATAATAAGTAATAAATATATACCAAAAACCTCACTATTCATCCAATAAAAGGCTCAGGAACAACTCAATGTAGAGAGTTACTGAAAAACGTTTGTGAAATAAATGGAAGAGGTGGTAATGAGGGGAGATTATAAACGTTAAAAAGTAAATGATTGTCCTTTGAGTTGAAGAAGTTCAGATCGCAGTGTTCAGGAAAGCATTCAGCCAGGCCTCTGTTGCACGAAAAATGTTGAGGTAGGACTTCCTCCTTATAATTCGAATGCGAGGAAAACGTGGGTGACTCGAATCCGTTGAAGTAGTAAGGCGTATCAGGTTTTAGTTTGGCAAAAAGCCATAACTACAGGGTACGCAGTGAGCATCAAAGTCACTACTCAGTAGCACTGATTAATCAAATTCACCTGCTTATACTATATACCTAGAAATAAAAAAAATGTTAAGTTTGGCACAAGGCCACATCTTCTGGGCATCCAGCGAGCATCATAATCAATACTAAGTAGTAATAATCAGCAAAACTAGATCACAAATCACTGATTTTTATTGAAGAAACCTTATTATTTATCAAAACTAACATAGTTTTGATACAAGGTCACAAGTATGTCGCACCTAGTGAGAGTCGAACTCATTATTCAGAAGTAATAATCAGAGAAATAAAATTAAGAATTATCCTAGGAATTTAAAGACAATTTACTGCGGGAAAATCTTTAATGCTCATTCAGTCTTCTACTCCAACAGTTTCTTTCCTCGCACTTCCCGACTGTGGAATTCTCTTCCAAACGATTGCTTCCCCGACGGCTACAATCTCCAGGAGTTTAAATGTAAGGTCAATAGACACCTCCTAACACACTAACCTGCTCCCATTCTATCAAACACTCTTCCCATCTGCCCAACCCTCATCCTCGGTATCTATCCTTACCCATCTATCACCTTCCTCCTGACATTCCCTATGTCTAACCACTCCTTCTCTTTACCTTCCCCTATGTAGCCCCATGCGCAATAGTGGCAGTAGAATGCCTTGCTTGGGGTGAGATGATTAAAAAAAAAAAAAGTCATGACTCTTTCGAGACATGATCGCCCAAAATGTGTATCACATTGACTGACTGAACTGATTATCTCAGGCCGGGGCACCTACAGGGACAAAAAAGTGAAAAAAAAATCGGAATTGAAATATATTATAGCGTTCCATTAAGACGGATCGAAGTTAGCAGTAAATAAAACAGTATTATTGATCAATTTTATTGATTTCACTATTGGTGGATCATGTGATTTGAGTCATGACAACTATGGGTGAAAAAACATAATATCGCCCAAATGTAAGCCAAGGTTTCGGTAGAACACTTCCACTCGATGGTCAAAATTTTTTATGACGTCTCTACATAATTTCTCCTCGATCTCACCAATCACAATCCCTTATTATCTTATCCTTTAGCTGTTGAATTGTTCTTGGCTTGCTGGCTCAGACATTACTTTTGGGATGATTCCAAAGGAAGAAATCTAAAGACGTCAAGTCGCACGATCGTGGTGGCCAACTGACATCATTGTCTCGAGAGATGATGCAACCCGGAAATTTCTCTTGTTTGAACGTCCATTTTCATAAAAGGCTTCGATAACTTTAACACCTTGTTCGATTGTTAATCTGTTCATGGCTAAAATTTCCAAAAACTAGAGTTGTCAAATCTGAAAGAAACTGAAAAAAATCATTGGACGCTTAAACTTAATTCACATTTAAAATTGGTCCAAGTTATTGGAATCCTCTCTCCATATATTTTTAATTATATTTTTGAGTACAGTTTAATTTCTCTTAGAAAGTGGAATATATATAGTAGATCATTATTTTGAAAAAGTTTTGATGTTTTTTCCTAAATAAAAACCTTGTGTTTAAAGAGTCAACATTTTATTTCATTTTAAAAGAGTAAGATGACTGTTAGTTATGGTTATTTATAGGGTGTTCCATTAAGACGGGTCAAATTTAGCAGTAAATAAAACAGTATTATTTGTAAATTTTATTGATTTTATTATTGGATCAAGTTTTTTGACAATTATGGGTAAAAAATAATATCGCCCAAATGTAAGCCAAGGCTTCGGTAGAACACTTCCACTCGATGGTCAAAATTTTTTATGACGTCTCTACATAATTTCTCCTCGATCTCATCAATCATAATAACTTATTATCTCATCCTTTATTTATTTATCAGCGAGAAATAAATAATCTCGTCGATCGATGGCAGAGGTGCATAGATGCTCAAGCCTCGTATTCTGACTAATTTCATCATTTTTACAGTAAATTTCCAAGAATAAAATTGTTTCTGAAATTGGCCATTATTTTGTAATAACCTAATACAAGACATAAGCTATACCAAAAATAAAATATTACTTAGTCATGTGGGTTATGACTTGTTTTTTATTTTTTGTTTTTTGTTTTTTTACTCTGGAGCCTATTTTTCACAGACGGCGACGTTGCAAAGTACACTATCGCTATTGAAACTCAAGCTTCATTCGAGTAGAAAGCAAATATCCTATCCAAATCCAACGCTAAAGTAGGTACCTCCAATCAATTTTTAGATACCTAAATTTAAAATGAAAATTTTAAAATAAATATTCTATCTTCAAGCTTTAAAATTAGGTCTATTTGAAAGCCAAGGAATTAAAGTTAGTAATTCTAGTAATCAAAATATCAGTGAGGAATAAATAGTCTCATTGATCAATGGCAGAGGTGCATAGATGCTCAAGGCTCGTATTCTGCTCCACGTTAACGTGCAGCCACATGTTACAAGAATGACGTTGCAAAAACTCACAGACTTGGGATACGAGCGTTTACCACATTTTTTAAGCCCTTAAGCACATTTTAAATGGTAAAACTTTCAGGCCCCAACCAGAGGTGGAATCAGCTTTCAAAGATTTCGTTGCATCACAGGCAATAAGTTTTAATCAGCGAGAAATAAATAATCTCGTCGATCGATGGCAGAGGTGCACAGATGCTCAAGGCTCGTATTAAGACTAATTTCATCATTTTTACAGTAAATTTTCCAAGAATAAAATTGTTTCTGAAATTGGCCATTATTTGGTAATAATCTAATACAAGACATAAGCTATACCAAAATTTTTTTTTAATCATATCACCCCAAGCAAGGCGGTAATGCCACTGATGTGCAGGGGCCTACGTAAGAGTGAAAAGATTGGAAAAGAGAAAGCCGGAAACCACATCCTAAACAGGGAACAAGGGATGAGCCTCTTCACCTGTTCAATAGACGTGGGTGGGGTGTGAACCGGGCGATAGATAGATCTATATACTCCAATTAAAGTGAAGTATTACTTAGTCCTGTGGGTTATGACTTGTATTTTCACTCTGAAGCCTATTTTTCTCAGACGGCGACGTTGCAAAGTACACTATCGCTATTGAAACTCAAGCTTCATTCGAGTAGAAAGTAAATATCCGATCCAAATCCAACGCTGAAGATTCTTAAGAAATGGTCAGTTCCTTATATAGGGTCTTCCATTAAGACTGGTCAAAGTTAGCAGTAAAGAAAACAGTGTTATTGGTGACATTTTATTGATTTCACAATTGGATCATATTATTTGAGTCATGGCAATTATGTGTGAAAAATAACATCACAGAAATGTTACCCAACGCTTCGGTCAATGGTCCAAATTATTGATGACGTCTCTGCATAGTTGCTCCACGATCTCAACAATATACCTTATTATCTCATCCTTCAGTTGTTGAATAGTTGATAGCTTGTTGGTATAGACCTTTGAGATGGCTCCAAAGGAAGACATCTAAAGGGGTCAAGTCACTCAATCGTGCTGGCCAACTGACATCACTGTTTCGAGAGAAACTTCTCTTGTTTGAACGTCCATTTCCTTAATAGGCTTCGATGACTTTAACACCTTTTTTTATTTTTTTTTTTATTTTAATCATTTCACCCCGAGCAAGGCGGAAACGCCACTGATGTGCAGGGGGTTACATAAATGTAAAAAGATTAATTAGAAAAGAGTGAGGAGTACAAACTAGTTAGAAAGGAACAACAGAAAGCTGAGAAAGCAGGTGCGATGACAGATACATAGGTGGAGAGAAAGGGAAGGTTATACAGGGGAGGGGAGAGAGCTAGAGTCCAGTGGTTAGTAGATGAGTATTGACTTTGCATTTAAATTTCTGGAGGTTGTAGCCGTCAGGAAAGCAAGAATACGGGAGCGAGTTTCACAGGCGGGAAGTGCGAAAGAGAGGAAGCTGCAGGAGTAGAATTGTCGTCTGCATTTGGCCTTGTTCGATTGTTGATCTTTACATGATTGAAATTGTGGGAGACTGAAATAATTATTCGCACGGACTTCGGTGGAACACCTCCATTCGATGGTCAAAAGTTTTGATCAAATTTTTCCATAGTTGCTCCTTAATATCACCAATATGCCTTATTATTTCATCCTTCAGCTGTTGAAGTAATGTTGGTTTGTTGGTATGGTCCTCACTTTCGAGATGACCCCAAAGAAAGGAATCTGAAGGCGTCAATTGAAGGCGGTTAATTAACAACACTGTTTCGAGAGATGATGCGACCTGAGAATTTCTTTTGAACGTTCATTTTCGTTATAGGCTTCGATAAGTTAAATTGTTAATATTTACATGATTTAAATTGTCAGAGACTGAAGTAGTCAAATCTGAAAGAAATTGAAAAAAGGCATTAGACGCTTAAACTTAATTCACATTTAAAATCTGTCCAAGTTATTGGAACAGACCTACGTTCAAGTTTTAAGGCTTTTGTTTTTTAATTAAAAACACAAAAAAACAATTTCAATTTCCTTAAGAGTACGCACACATTGTACCTTGTAATCAGGTCAAGAGGGCCTTTCCAACTCATAAATCTTTTCTATTTTGACGTTTTCATATCCGTGATATTTTAAACGCGCCAGACTGACCGCGCCTGACGAAGCAGAGTTGATGATTAACCTCTGAAAGCCAGTTTTCAAAAACTAATAGTTTTTTAAATAAGAAAAGGTCATGACTAATTGATGTACTTAGCGATATTTACTAAAGTTTGCTAAGTACAATGTTACAATAAGATATTAAATTGCAGAATTCTCCCAATACAAGGCAAAAGAGCAACACAAGGTAGCTGGATTATGGAGAATAAAGCGTGTGATATGAATAAAAGAGGAGGATAAGGGAGATAGACAACAATTGACTCTTGAAAAATGGGGTGCGGAGGGGCAGTTGGATCGCAAATGATGTCTACCAGAGGTTAAACAAAATAGAAACATTCGAACAATTTCTAAACCTACAAAATAAACTCCCTCCCCAAATCTCTTATTCATAGACATTCAGTTAAGTGCCATACGTGATACACGCTTTGAGTGATCATATCTCGAAAGAGACATGACTGACTGGGCAGAAGATTATCCCGCAGTAGGTTACCATTGCTTCTGCGGTAGACTGGTTGCCGACCAAAGATATAGAACCCAATCTGTCCTATTATTTAACCCATAACTGGAAGAAAGAGACGGATTAATACCTTTCCCAAGGGTATTTGCGCGTAAGTGAATGCAAGGAATTTAACTGGAATTCGAACTCGGCTCCCCGATATGTCGTTGCGAGTCGATATCCACTGCACCACAACGCTCATCCGATAGACATTAGAAATAGCATAAAATACTTAACAGGAGCACTGTACATTAGTTACATTGTTCGGTCTTCTTTTTTATTACCATGTTTACGACATTTCGGTCGTTTTATGCTCCGGCCTTCTTCAGTTGCTAGGAATTTCGAACCAAAACCTTTATTTGGACAAATACTAAAGGTGTACAAGCACACACACACACACACACACACACACACACACACACACACACAAATGTTTTTTTTAATATTGTGGGCTACTGAATTTTAGTTAGCTTTTTCAATTATTATAAGTAAAAAGATTTTTTAGTTAATAATAATAACACATAATCGATTCAAATTAATACAGAATTTCAAAAGTTTAAAAACTTTATAAGTTATTTCAGTTAAACTTTAATAAGAACAAAATTTCATTTTTTAAGACCTTAGTGTCCATAATATATTTTATTCATAAAAACAATTGAAAGCTTTTCTAATTAAATAGTCTTAGTTAAATTAGGTTTTGCATTTTACTAATCAGAGTGCATTTTCGGTAACCTGGATCCTGCTTTACCAAAAAAACTGATTTAAATTTCCGAAGGAATTTGGCGTATAAACATCAAACTATACAAAAAAATTCAATATATCTGTGTGGCGGTGAAGCGGCGAGGTGTCACAGACGCAAAGAAAATTTAATTTTACCAAGATTTTCTAAAAAACAAACGTCTCTTTAATAATTTTATTAATTTGTTAATAAGTCCTCTAATGTTTTTTTTTGTTTTTTTTTAATCGTATCACCCCGAGCAAGGCGGTAACGTCACTGATGTGCAGGGGGTTACGTAATAGTGAAAAGATTTCAAAAGAGAAAGCCGGAAACCACATCCTAAACAGGTAACAACCTTAACCTTTTCAATATACGTGGGTGGAGTGTGAACCGGGCGATAGATAGATGTATCTACTCCAACTGAAAAAAAAAAAACAAAGTGAGAAGATTTGAAAAGAGAAAGCCGGAAACCGCATCCTAAACAGAGAACAAAGGATGAGCCTTTTAACCTGTTCAATAGACGTGGTTGGAGTGTGAACCGGGCGATAGTTTAGTCTATCTACTCCAATTGAAAAAAACAAAAAAACAAAAATGAGAAGATTTGAAAAGAAAAAGCCGGAAACTACATCCTAAACAGGGTACAAGGGATGAGCCTCTTAACCTGTTCAATAGACGTGGGTGGAGTGTGAACCGGGCGATAGTTTAGTCTGTTCACTTAAATCCAACACTTATTTAATTTTTGTAAGTATATTTTTATGTAATCATATCGCCCCAATCAAGGCAATTTACAGCCACTGCTGCGCAGGAGGTTACATAGGAGGGAAGTTATGAGAAAGAGTGACAGGTTATAGGGGGTGTCAGGAAGGATGAGAATACTGATGAAAGTGGAGTGGAAGGAGAAAGGAGCATGAGAGAGAGGATGTAGGTTAGTGAGATGGGAGATGACTATTGTCTTTACATTTAAATTCTTCGAGATTGTAGATGTCGGGGGAGCAAGTAAATGGAAGGGATTTCCACAGGCTGAGAATGCGAGAAAGGAAGCTGTGGAGTACAATTTGCGTTTACATCTTATTGGTTTCACAGTAAAAGGGTGAGACCTAGTTGCTAATCTTGTAGCTCGAGTAAATTCATACATAGTGAGCACCAGTGTGCTAAGTTTATCGGAGCAGAAGCTTGAAAGTATTTGTAGAAGAGACAAAAGGGAAGCCACATTGCGCCGGTGAGAATGTGACTGTATCTGAATTGCCAAGTCGGGAACGATCACATTACAGATTCTCCGCTGGATTTTGTCAAGGACCCCGATGTGGATAGCAGGAGCACACGACCAGATAGGGCAGCAGTATTCGATGCACGGACGGATGATAGATTTATATATGTGCAGGATTGTTTCAGGCGGGCAAAACTTCCTGGCCCTACAAAGAGAACCGACCTTCTTAGCAGCGGATTTAACTGTGGATTCTATATAGTCCTTCCACTTGAGGTCTGTTGTGAGAGATAAACCAAGTTTGCTTTTAGCCACAAAAAAATTAAATTAAATTAAATTAAATTAAATACTGCCAAAATTTCCAACAGAAATTTATGGTTCCTCGTGACGCAACAAAAAAAAAAAACTTACTTAAATTTTAAACGTTCTAAAAACGGACAAAAAATATATGAAAATAATTAAAAGTTCATTGGTCTTTCCTCTTAACATAACATAAATATTTCGACGATAAACATTTGTTTTTATTCAGTTTAGGGCATTTTTTCATCATGGTGTGGCCATTTTTTTAGTAAATCTGTGAAGGTACCTAGATAGATAGATAGATAGATAGATAGATAGATAGATAGATAGATAATGAACAAACTGAGATAGATAGATAGATAGATAGATAGATAGATAGATAGATAGATAGATAGATAGATAGATAGATATTAACCCTACTACCGCACTGGAGCGAGATAAGACTTCTTCTTCTTCTTCTTCTATGTGCCCTGTCCCTTCAGGACGTAGGCGATCATGGCTCTCCACGTCTCCCTATCCCTTGTGGCTCTTAGTATGTTTGCTCCTGTTGCTCCTGGCAACCCCCGTTCTGTCATCCACCTGATCAGACCCTGCAAATATGTTATACGCTGCCTTCCTCTGTCTCTCCTTCCTTCTATCTGACCAGTCAGTATCAGGTTCTCTAGAATATCCTTCCTCATTGCATGACCCAGGAACTTCAGTTGTCTCTTCCTGATGCTCAGCATCAACTTCCTTTTTGTTGCCATTCTTTCCAACACCTCATCGTTGCTTGTATGCTCAGTCCACGATATCCGTAGCATCCTTCTGTAGAACCACATTTCGGCCGCTTCCATTTTTGTCCTCATTTTCGATGATATTGTCCAGCATTCACAGCCGTATTGAAGAACTGACATCACGTAGCAGTCTAGCACACTTTTCTTCGTTTCTATTGAGATTTTCCTGTGTGTTAGTATTTTGCTCATCTTCTGGAACGCGTCCTTTGCCATGCCAATTCGCCTTCGGATCTCCGTGTCGCACTTTCCATCTTCTCTTAGAACACTTCCTAGGTACTTAATTTTTTTTTTGTACTTGCTTGATTCTGTTATCCCCCACCTGTATTTGGCATTTTGGGTTGTATCTTTTGCTAATGACCATGCACTCAGTTTTCTTAAAGTTTATTTGTAGTCCCTTCTGGTCACTCTCCACTGCTACTTTCTGTCTGAGGTCTTGTAGTTCCCTTTCCGTGTCCGCAATCAGCACTGTATCGTCCACATACCTTATGTTATTCAGGTTGTGGCCTCCAATAACAAATTCTGGCGTGTCATCTATGGTCCTCAAAATATTATCGCTGTATAGGTTGAACAAATCCGGTGAAAAGACACATCCTTGTCTTACGCCTTTTTCTATCTTTGTGTATCTATTGAGGTCGTTACCTGTCCGTATGCAGGCCGTTTGCTGCCAGTAGAGATTCTTGATTATTCTTATGTCTTTCCCGATAATGTCGAGGCTGCCTAGCATCTCCATCAATTCTTTGTGTCGTATTTTGTCGAATGCTTTCGCGTAATCAATGAAGCATAGGTACAAGTCTTTCTTCATTTGTAATGCCCTTACAGAGAGCATCCTAATCATGAATATGGCGTTCCTTGTTCCAGTGTCCTTGACGAACCCGCACTGTTCCTGCCCTATCTCTGGCCTGATTCTGCTTCTCGCTCTATTCATCAGGATTCTGACAATCAGTTTTGTAATGTGACTTATTAAGCTGATAGTTCTGTGTAGTTCGCACTAGTTTGCACCAGGTTTCCTTCAGCAGCGCTATAAATATCGACTTCCACTTCGGATTTTAGTATTTCCGGTCCATCCATCTCCTTGTGTATTCTCGGTTGTTCTCTCTTATCGCAAAAGAGATCCTTTATATATTCTTCCCATCGCTGGAGTATTTCCTCTTTCTCTAATATGATTGTCTCTTCCTTGGATTTTATGCAGCCTGTTGAGGAGCAGGTTTTTTGTCCTGTCAGTTCTCTTTATGCATCTCTGCTTTGTTGTTCCTGCTCAGTCTCTCTACTTCTGCGCATTTGTTGTTGAGCCATTCCTCTTTGGCTTGTCTGCATTTGTTCCTTATCTCCCTGTGAATTTTTTTGTACTCTGCTCCGTGTCTTGGCGTTATTTTTTGTCTCCTTTGCATCATGTGGAGGATCTCTTCGGTCATCCACTCGTTTTTGCTTCTGCGTCTGATTTCCTTTGGGGCTATGTTGTTCGCTGAAGTCACCATCGCTTCTTTTAGTGAATCCCATTTTGAGTACCCTTTTCCAATTTGTTCTTCATATTTCTTTCTCACGCTGTTATTGTATTCTTTCTGCAGGGTGAGATCGTTCCTCTAGCGTGTCGTATTGCAGCCTTGGTGATGTGCTGGGCTTCTTCAGTCTTCGGAGTTTCACTTTTAGTTTGCAGATGACTGGGCGACGTGGTCACTTCCGCAGTTAGCACCTGGGTATGTTTTGCATTGTACTACTGCGTTCCTGAATCTCTTGTTTGTAGTTATATAATCTATTTGGTTCTTCGTGTCGCCTCCTGGACTTCTCCATGTCCATAAACCTCGTGGGTGTTCTTGGAACCAGGTGTTAGTAATAACCTGGTCATTGGCTGAGCACAATTGGATCCATTTTTTTCCTCTTTCGTTGCGCTCTCCTAGTCCGAAGTTGCCGTTCGTGTCTCCTTCTCTATCTTTATCTATCTTTGCATTTAAGTCCCCCATTATTATCCTAATTTCTTGGATTTTGCACTGAGTCTTGGCACTGTCCAGTATTGAATAGAAAGATTTTATTTCGTCCTCCGAGTTGTCGGCGCATAAACTATTATAATAGCTATATTGAAGGGCCTTCCCCGCAGTTTAACCAAGAGGACTCTCTCTGACAGTTGCCAGTATCCAAGTACACATCTCTTCACTTGTTTGTTTAGTATGAAAGCGACCCAAGGTCTTTTTAACGTTGGGAGCCCGACCGCATACAGACGGGCGAAGGAACAAAAATTCCCCACTCCTCTCAACCGCCGGTTAAGCTGGCCCCGGTGACGAGCATTGGTCCACCTATTTGGTGCAATGGGGGGGGTGGCAACTGTTCCCCAAGACCGAGCATCTACTCAGCGTGCCCACAACTGAGCCGCTATCTGTCTTCGAGGAGAGAGACTCAACTGAGAGATGATATAGATCTTCACCTAAAAAAGGTTAGTGTATAGGGGGATTTTCTAAGCGAAGTTTAGATCTGGCACAAGACCGATATATATATATATATAGATTAATTGTCTAATTAGTTTCTGGTCATAATAAGGTTAGACCATTGCACATTTGTATTAAAAAGTGTTCAATACAATTATATTGTAGAACTTTAGAATATTTCCCATAACTCGTTTACAAATTGAATATATATATATATATATATATATATATATATATATATATATATATATATATATATTAAAAAAGGATTAATTCAAAGATGTTGAATGGCCATTTCGATATGAAGATCCCCACGGGGGACGACACATCACTTCAGCAACAGAAAAAACCTTTCAGAAACTGGAGAAAAATTAGTCTACTTTTCCTTTTTAAATAGATTGTAAAGAAATTAAAAAATAAATAATAAAATAAAATAAAATAAAATAAAAATAAAGGGAAAGAAAAAGAAAAAGAAAAAGAAAACGAAAAAGGATCTTCATATCGAAATGGCCATTCAACATCTTTGAATTAATCCTTTTTTAATTTATATTTGCTCTGTAATATTTTATTACATGGAGCTCTCTTCCTGTATCATTTTTTAATATTAAAATAAATTTTTAATATTAATTAGGATCGGGTTTTTTGGAATTTACCTTCCTGCTTTTTTCCCTTGGATTGAAGTATCTGAATTAAAATATATATATATATATATATATATATATATATATATATATATATATATATATATTACGTCGATTTAACACGGCTGTCTGTTAATTTTTATTTTAGTTACGATGTTAATTTTTTTCTTTTCCTGTTTATTTGATTTTATTTTGTTTCATCTTTTTCTTTTCCTTTATTTTTCCTTTTTATTTTTATTTTCTTTTTTAATTTCTTTGCAAATCTATTTAAAAATCTATTTAAAAAGGAAAAGTTGACTAATTTTTCTCCAGTTTCTGAAAGGATTTTTCTGTTGCTGAGGTGATGTGTTATCCCCCGTGGGGATCTTCATATCGAAATGGCCATTCAACATCATTGAATCCTTTTTTTAATTTATATATATATATATATATATATATATATATATATATATATATAGTAAGTAGGTTATGGAACACGTAGGTTTTTAACCCACTGTTTATGCATTTACTTTTATAAAGAGTGCTCGATACAACGTAGACCTTATAAATGCATAGTATCGCTACATAAAAATTTTCACGTTTCGGAGCTACGTTTGACCTTCATCTGGTGATAAGTTGAAATGAAAAATAAAAAACTTTAATTTCAACTTATCACTAGATGAGGAGCAAACGTAGCTCCGAAACGCGAAAAATTTTTTCTAATGATACTATGCTTTTATAAAGCATTGCAACAACCATTACAATATATATATATATATATATATATATATATATATATATATATATATATATATATATTAGAGAAAATTTTCAAAATTCAAATTTCTCTAATTTGAATTTTGAAAATTTTCTCTAATTTATATTGGCTCTGTATTGTTAATACATTGAGCTCTCTGCCTGCATCAATTTTTAATATTAAACATTTTTAATATTGATTAGGATCAGGTTCTTGGAATTTACCTTCCTACTCTTCCACTTCGGATTAAAGAAAAACTATATACATATATATATATATATATATATATATATATATATATACACGTGAAAAGATCACAAGATCGCCAAGACCCTGACGAGCCGTTGTGCGAAACCGCGGTAGGTCTTGGCGATCTTGTGATCTTTTCACGTGTGTTTTTGCTCTACGTTACTTCCTCTTTGTTAATTCGATTTGGTTAGTTTGTATCGAGCACTTTTCTTTCTTTGTGGTTGGTTCCGTTTGAGGGTTTTTTTCTTTGCTGCGAGGCACTGTATGTATTGTCGGTACTCCGCGGTTTTCTTTTTTTTTTCCCTCTTGTCCAACGCTTTATAGCGACGGACAGTAACGGACTTAGATTCTGCCGGTTATTTGTGGTCCTCAAAGTTTACTTTTGTTAAATTTTAGGATTTAGATACGTACAGAGTCGGTCTTGTTATTATATATATATATATATAGGTTTATTTTGAGCGCCTTGACCAACAAGTTCACAAAACGTTACCAATCTTCTTCGTTTCTCAAAACCTTACTTACCTCTTATCTACGTATTCATTCAATTATAATCTTCTATTCTATTTGAATTATTCCAACCCAGTAATTACTTAATTAATTCATAAAAGCGTCGCTCATTGTATTGGAGAGAAATAAAATCTTCTCAAATTCACACAGATGAGGAAGAGAGAAAGATAATTCACACGGACGAATTTTGAAACAGCCCGTAAACAACAAGTTTGACATTTTTGCTGAGAATGTCGCCAGAGTTCCCGCCGTGAAACAACAAAGCATTTGTCTGTCAATCCAATCAATCACGGTGACTATAACTGATGTTTGAAATTATTTTTCTTTCATGAATCATTCAGGCACGCATCTCTATCTTTGTTATTTTGATCACTGTATTTTGACTGGTGCGTCATCTCCAGATGTTCTAGAGTTGCTTGAAGGTCAGTGATTAATTTTATTTATTATTTACATTATTTATATCCTGACTAATGACCTCAGTTGTGGTGCGTTGGAGTGCAGTGGATATCGACTCGGAACGACAAATCGGAGAGCCGAGTTCGAATTCCAATTAAATTCCTTGCATTCACTTACGCGCAAATACCCATGGAAAAGATATTAATCCGTCTCTTCCCTCCAGTTATGGGTTAAATAATAGGACAGTTCGGGTTCTATAGCCTTGGCTGGCAACCAGTCTACTGCAGAAATCAATTGCAACCTACTGCGAAATAATCCTCTGCCCAGTCAGTCATGTCTCGAAAGAGATATGATCGCCCCAAGCGTGTATCACGTATGGCACTTGACTGACTGACTGAATATAATAGTTGAAAACATGATTAAGGAATCTATTAGGCATAAAATGGGGGATCAGTTTTATATTGTTATGAAGTAATAAACTGATCCACCACTAATTACTACTTAATATTATAATACATTTCTTGCCCCTTTAGCTATGAGTCATATAACAGGACAAACTGGGTTCTGTAGCCTTGGCTGGCAACCAGTCTACCGCAGAAAGCAATGACATCTTACTGTGTGATAATCTTCTGCTCAGTCAGTCATGTCTCTTTCGAGACATGATCGCCCAAAGCGAGTATCATGTATGGTATTTAACTAACTACCTCAGCTTGGCTGTTGTTTTTACAATGTTTCGGTTGTCGCCTTCATCAGCGGCTTGTGAATTTAAGTAACTTAAATTTTCAACTGAATACTTCATGGAGATAGGTTACTCCCTTTTCGCTGTCTATGTCGAGGGATATCTGTTGTAGTTTTTCTCTAGTGCAAGTATGTTATTGCTCGTTCGAAATACACTCTCTATCCGGCCCAGGGATTCGAATTTATAAATTAAGCTTCAACTAAATATATTTTGAACGCTATTCTACGACTTGAACTCCATATAAAACATATTGTTGGTCATTTTGCTATAAAATATATTGTTTTTTCAGTTTGATTTAAAATTATACAGTCCGTCATTTTACTATAAAAAATATTTTTTTTTTTGTTTTATACTTTTGTAGTGTCCAAGAATTTAAGTACCTAGGAAGTGTTCTAACAGGAGATGGAAAGTGCGACACGGAGATCCGAAGGCGAATTGGCATGGCAAAAGACGCGTTCCAGAAGATGAGCAAAATACTAACACACAGGAAGATCTCAATAGAAACGAAGAAAAGAGTGCTAGACTGCTACGTGATGTCAGTTCTTCAGTACGGCTGTGAATGCTGGACAATATCATCGAAAATGAGGACAAAACTGGAAGCGGTCGAAATGTGGTTCTACAGAAGGATGCTACGGATATCGTGGACTGAGCATACAAGCAACGACGAAGTGTTAGAAAGAATGGCAACAAAAGGAAATTGATGCTGAGCATCAGGAAGAGACAACTGAAGTTCCTGGGACATGCAATGAGGAAGGAAAGCCTGGAGAACCTGATACTGACTGGTCAGATAGAAGGAAGGAGAGACAGAGGAAGGCAGCGGATAACATATTTGCAGGGCCTGATCAGGTGGATGACAGAACGGGGGTTGCCAGGAGCAACAGGAGCAAACATACTAAGAGCCACAAGGGATAGGGAGACGTGGAGATCCATGATCGCCTACGTCCTGAAGGGACAGGGCACATAGAAGAAGAAGAAGAAGTGTCTTTTTTACTCATTTCACCACAAGCAAGGCAGACCTTAAAGAGCTTTTTAGGCTTCGGGGCATGCATTTTACACGAGTTAAAGGATGGCTCGGTAAAGCCAATTGCTCATGCATTTAGGACGCTACTACCAGCTGAAAGGTGTTACTCGCAAAAAAGAAAGCCTTAGGAATCATTTTTGTGGTGACTAAATTTCATAGATTTGTTCATTAAATGTATTTTTGTTGCAGACAGACCATCGTACTTAGGCATGAATATCTCCGGATTAAAAAGGGCTCTGCTAACACATACTGAGGAACAATTCTCTTCAATTATAATGAAAAAGTGCGTGTATCGGTTGTCCAGCATTCGATCAATTTGACTGTTGGTATTTACTTTTCTAAATACCATGCAAAAGATGAGACACAAGGTCAATTTTTATGTGGGTTTTTCGGCAGCGCCATGAAAAAATTCCCCAAAGCCCCGGCACTTCCCCATTTGGGGACGCCTCAGGCGCCGGGCAATAAACTCACCCCCTCCCAAATAAGAGGTATAGCCTGGCGGATGATCCCTGAGCTTTGGCACTCTTCAGTCCAATTTCCTTCAGCCGCATGTCCTTCCCCGGGCAGACATACAACTAATACGCACTCTGCCGTGATCACCGAAAACATTTAAATGAATACAGTGTAAGTAAATTCAGAGTAATACCTATCTACCAAAATGCAGATTATGACAGACTCATGATGCAGGAAGAAATATTTATAAAAAAATACCAGCCTTCCCTGAACAAAACAACAGGAAAAACGTAAGACACACACAGACCCACGAAATTCAAACAAACACACACACACACACACACACACACACACACACACACACACACACACACACACACACAGAGTTCAAATAGTATTCCAAAAACAAAAAAAAATCCGTAGAGTAGAATTGAATCAAAACCGCTGAAAACAATTTTGAAGTATAAAGACGAAATCAAATTACGCAAGCCAGTGAAAATTTTTTTATAGTCAACGAAGGTGACGGGAGAAACTTAACGTGCGCATGTGAAAAAAACAAAAAAAAACAACACGCATGTATATGAACTCACTGACCTGCCAACCACTTGACTTATCTATTTATGCACGATACCTTGGCCGTCAGAAAAACAAACGGATCTCGATATCTGAAATTACAAGTTCATGCATTTATTTATTAAAGGAAGTCAACTTTAGACTCGAAACAAGTGTAGCTACACAAATACCATTATGGACACGAAATACGTCATACAAAAGCAAGTAATATTATTAATAATGGCGACAATACATCTACACATTAAATAAAACGTTCACAGCTTCTCGCACTTTTTCACACAGACACACAGACACACACACACACACACACACACACACACACACACACACACACATATATATATATATATATATGAATAAAGAACGGAGAAAATAATTGCAGTGTTTAAAACATTAATTTAAAGCAGTGCTTAATGTATAAATAGCCCAATGACATTTTTATTATTAATTATTACTTTAGAATATGCACAAACTACAAACTACTGCAAAATTGTACATTTTGTAGTTAATAATTATGATATCATCATTATTAACTACCTGATGAGACATTGTTTTTTCAATATCGAAACAATATATATATATATATATATATATATATATATATGTCCTAACATATGTAGTGTGTATTTGAATCTCAGTGAGGTTTTTATTAAAATCACCCCTGTCCTAATAATTTTGCACACTACAGGTAGTGTGCAAAAGTGCTAGGACAGGGGTGATTTTAAACTTTATTTTGATGCCTCATTAAAGATAAAATAGTTCTTGTCCTCATACTTTTGCACAGCACTGTTTATATAAACTGAAACAGACGGAGCTTGGACTATAATAAATATTTAAAAATTAGATATGCAATGCTCACAATCTGACAGTAGTGACAGTTAAAATTTCTCATGATAAAAAAAAACTCTGTTTTCTTTAACGTGCCATCTCCCTTCATGACGTGGGCGATTACGGCTTTCCACAACTTCCTATAATTTGCAACTCTCAGCATGGTATTCATTTTTACTGTACTTCCCACCATCTGATTTGACAACTATTTCTACAATCTTGTTCGGTAGGTTACTCACTTTTTTCCTCTGTCCCTCTTGACCTCAGTATGTCTTGTGAGTCTCGAATTCGCCAAGCCTTTTTTCTCATTATGTGTCCCAGAAATTTCAGCTGTCTTTTTTGCCCGTTGTGCCATCCGGCCTTTATAAGGGAACTTCGAACCAAGAGTTACATGGGTCAGGAAGTGTGGAGAGCCATGATAATTTACGACCTGAGGGAAAACGGCACTAAAGAAAGTTATAACACTTTCCAGATTAGTAGCTTGGTTTTGAAATCCTAACTTCGAATTTATTTTTTTCAAAAGACCATATATTCTGTTTTATTGCCTTAATGATGATTAGTCCTTTCTTCGCGCTTTCTTTACTACATTGTCAAACTGTTTTTATTATTTTCTTCCTATGTCTGCGTCTCATATGTTGTTAAGATTTTGTCTAGCTAGAAATACAATTCTCTTAGGATCGCCTGACTGTATGAGTTGAATATCAGGGATAAAAAAAAAGCATTGACCAAACGTGTCTTATTACATGATGATCCCAATTTCTTTGCTCGGGTTTTTATTGTGTTTCTTGATTGTTCATATTTCACTGTTCCTTGTGACTCCTCCTAACAGAGTGTATGACTTTCACTGCCTGCGTCTGACCCACATTAAAAGACGCACTTATCGTGTGCTCGGGCGTTAAATCGAGGGTGTGCCAATAAAACCGAAAGATCAGATACCAGAATGAAACACTAATATTAACCTCCCTTGCACCCGCCATGACAAGTTTTGCTTATTTATTTACGTATTTTGCTTCATGCCTTAAAAAAAAAAAAAAAAAAAAAAAAAAAAAAAACCCTTGAAGCAATCTGTCGATATCTACTCAAAAATGTCACACTCGATAGGGCTATAGATTCACAAAGTATCAAATAACAGAAACCGCTTAGGAGGTTTATTTTTATTTTTACGAATATTCACCCAATACAGGGTCCAAGAGCCACTCATGGCAGGGGTTTATTATGTGGAATTATATTAGAGTAGAAAAGGACAAATCTAAACTTATTTATAAATGGAAATTTGTGTGTGTGTGTGTGTGTGTGTGTGTGTGTGTGTGTGTGTGTGTGTGTCTGTGTGTGTGTCTGTGTCTGTGTGTGTCCGTTACCTATAGACTTCGAAACGGCTGAACCGATTTTCTTGACAATTTGCACAGTTGTACTATAAATATCTGCGAATGTTCTTAGCTTGGTTTTGTGTCGAGGTACCCCTGATAATTATCGAAAATCGATAATCAAAAAAATCGGGTTATAGAAGGAGTGGTACGATTTTAATCAAATTTGATACACTCAAAAACATAAGAAATGATTTTCAGAAGTTTCAAAGCTGCAGTTCTTACAATAGTGCAGTTAATCGATAATATATATATATATAAACGCTTTCATTACACTCGAGCAACGCCGGGATATACTGCTAGTAGGTGTATAAAGCTGAGGATGGAACCAGAAACCAAATCGTACATAGTAGATCTGTTAAATGTAATATATTTCTGTCGGTACATCCACTTTTCAGCATAAATTTTCGATACCTAATTTTAAAATGAAATTTTAAAACGAAAAAACATTCTTGAAGACTTCATTTTAGATTTAATTAAAAGCTTAATGATTAAATTTATTATTTCTATTAAGTAAAAATTTCTGGTATATTTCAAATAGAAATTATATAGATTTGAATGTCGCATTTAATTTCGATTTCTTAAATTTTCTTAAAAACGGCCATTTTCTTAATTTTAAGAAATTTTTAAACAAACAAAAATTTATCGATTTTAAAAATATTTCAAAAAATTTCTTGCACTTTATTTTAGTAAAATTAGAAAATTTAAAGTTAAATTACGCTGGTTTAAAAAAAACATTGTTACTTATAGCATAAAAAAGTAATATACAACAAATTATTTACGATTGGTCGTGTTCATCTGATCAAAGGTTTGACGGATTCTTGACTGATAGGCAATGACAGATTGTACGCATGCTTAAAAACGATTTCATGAAATAAAAAGGTTCTGTGCGAAATTAAATGAAATTAAGTAAATGGGGAATAACACATTTAAAATAAAATTTTACCAATATTTTCTAAAAAGATTTAAAAAATAATTTCATTCATTTGTAAATAAGTTCTGAAAATTTCATTAAAATCGGACAATTATTTGATTTGTACAAGAATTTTCAAATTAATGTGTTTTCAACAGAAAAAAGGCGCAAAAAATTAATGTTAAACGTTGTAAAAGGCGATGACGTATACAAAACAAGCATTCTAACCAAAATTTCGAACCTCTTAGAAAGGATTAAGAATTTTAAAAAAAATAATTAAAAAATTATTTGATCTTTTCTCTTAATAAAAACATCAACATTTTGACAATAAAACTTTATTTTCATTAAGTTTGTGGCCTTTTGCATTAAGCTATGCTGTTTTTCCCACGAATTAGTGGAGGTACCTATCTGTGAACCAAGAGAAACATGGTTGATGTCAGAGGCAGCGACCGACAAAAGTGTGATTACGTCACAGACAGTCGGCTTCAAAGGTAGAAAATATAATCAGTGACAAGTAAAAATGTGATATCAAATGTAACCGGTTTCAAAGACAATAATCGACGAAAATTATTAATAGTTGTGCCTAGCCATAGATGATACAATTAAGCGGAATTTGAGACTACAAAATATGTGGAAATATCAGTTTAAATAAGATCTTTTTTTTTTTTCTTTTTTTTTTTCATGCCAATGAAAGAACACCAAAAGGACTCAGAATGAGCGCAGGGAAGAGAGAAGAAAAGACAACTTCCGCTAGTCAACTCCTTCGTATGTGCGTGATTCCCTCTGACTACCACTTTGCACAACCGTCATCGACGAAGAATAAAAATATAAGTTTCTATTTTTATATATACGTGTTCGTGTTCATCATTTGTTGGACAACACGATCGTCATACTTGGTTTTATATCACATCCACCGCGACATAAAAGAAATGATTTCAGCAGGTATATAAAAATATAAAGGGTTGTAAGACAAGGATGTGTCTTCTCACCGGACTTATTCTACCTATCCAAAGAGGCAATTCCGAGAGAACTAGAAGTCCTGCTACAATCTTAAAAATATAAGACGTGCAGATGACAAAGTGTTGATAGCAGCCACAGAAAGTTAACTACCACGTCTCTTACAGAATGTAGCGAAGGAAAACAAGAAGAAAAGAATAAATATAGACTACAAGAAAACAGAATACCCGGCCATCAGTAAAATGAAGATCCCAAAATGCAAATTACAGTTCGGAAATGCTAAAATGACGCAACTAGGGAAATTTAAATACCTCAGATGTGTTCTAACAGAGGAGGGAAAGTGCGACACTGACATCCGAAGACGTGATCGATCACATTGCAGGTTCTCCGTTGAATTTTGTCAAGGACCCCTAAGTGGATGGCAGGAGCTCCCAACCAGATATGGCAGCAGTATTCAATACACGGGCGGATGGTAGATTTTTATCGACAGCTACAATCTCCAAGAATTGAAATGTCAATAGTCATCTCCTATCTCACTAACTTGCATCTCTCATGCCTTCATCTGATTTCTGCAGTATTCTCATCCCTCTCCTAAGCACTTCTTGACACCCCCTGTATTCTGTCACTCCTTCTCATAACTTTCCTCCTATGTAACTGTTGTGGATCCCGGGAACGGGAACCGCACAAAATAAAGGAACAACAACCAGAGTTTGAGATAGAAAAATAAGTATATTAAACGTAAAGATACAAACTTGAACGCAGGTTAGTAATCCAGGAATACGAATATTTAGGGGTAGGAAAAATAGCAATACATCTACTGGTCATAAAGTGGGGATCAGTTTTATATTGTTATGAAGTAATAAACTGATCCCCCACTAATTACTACGTAATAATATAATACATTTCTTCCCCAACTACCGATAAGTCAAATAATAGAAGAGACTTGGTCGGCAACCAGTCTACTGCAGAAAGCAATGGCAACCTACTGCAGGATAATCTTCTGCCCAGTCAGTCATGTCGCTTTCGAGACATAATCGCCCAAAGCGTGTATCACGTATGGCACTTAACTGACTGACTGACTTTGTTTTGGACGCCAAGAAATCATTGAATGCAGTTTCTGTATCTTCCTTGCAACGGAATGTCTATTGGCTTAAAGAATATTCAAAATTCTTGGAAAAAGTGTTAGTCAGAGGAATACAGCGGGTTTGGCAAAGTCTCAGATCACATCTAGGTGACATTCTACAGTGTAAACCTAGCAATTAAGTGGCTTAGCATTGTTAGAACTGAACCTTATCGATTAACGAGTGCCAGCCACCTTTTTGCTTAACTGTATGTGCATTTTATCCAATTGCTTGCAGCAGACTTTAGTAGTTGTTGTGGATCCCGGGAATGTAATCCGCACAAAATAAAGGAACAACAACCAGAGTTTGAGATAGAAAAATAAGTATGTTAAACGTAAAGATACAAACTTGAACGCAGATTAGTCATCCAGGAATACGAATTATGACTAAGTATATATACAAGTCTCTGAAGTGAAGCCGTAGTGTGTTTAGTAAGTCCACGTCGGAAGCTGACGGGTGCTGTGTGATAATATTCTGATTGAGTGGAGCTCAGAGCTACTATGAACTACTCTCTCTGTATTCTCCATGAAACCTCGGTATGTGTCGGTATCTTCCGGTATCGTTCGGTATCTCTCGGATCTCACGTAATCTCTGACTCTGTCTGTATCTGTCGTAGCAGGAGTATATGTATACTTCAGACGAGTTTATTTTCATGGAAAAAGGGGAAACCCCACAACAGTAACCCTCTGCACAACAGTGGCAGTATAATGTTTTGCTCGGGGCGATACGATTATAAAAAAAAGTATACGGATGACTAAAGACACATTCTAAATAATACGCAGTGTATTTAGAGACGGGGAAATTTCGTTGGAAACAAAGAAAAGTGTGCTGAACTGTTACGTGATATCTGTTCTCCTTTATGGCAGCGAATGCTGGACAATCTGATCGAAGGTGAAGAAGAGACAAGAAACAACAGACACATGGTGAGGATGCTATGGTTTGAACACGTGGGCAACGACGAGATTTTGGGCAGAAGACAAACAAAAAGGAAACGTATTTAACATCAGAAAGAGACATTTCTGAGGAAGGAGGGCTTGAAAAATGTGGAAATCAGAGCGGATAGATGGAACAAAAGACAGGGGAAAGCATCACGTGACATACTAAATGGACTTGAGCAAATGGATGACAAGACAGGATTTGAGGGAAATAACAGAAAGTCATACGTGATACACGCTTCGGGCGATCATGTCTCGAAAGACATGACTGACTGGGCAGAAAATTATCCCGCAGTATGTTGCCATTGCTTTCTGCAGTAGACTGGTTGCCAGTTAATAAAATAGAACCCACTCTGTTTTATTATTTAACCCATAGCTGGAGGCAAGAGACGGGTTAATGCTTTTCCCAAGGGTATTTGTGCATAGATAAATGCCCACCTTATGACCAGTAGAAGCCTTAATCATGAATCCAACAATTATATTCAGTCAGTCAGTTAAGTGCCATATGTGATACACGCTTTGGGTGATCATGTCTCTTTCGAGACATGACTGACTGGGCAGAAAATTATCCCGCAGTAGGTTGTAATTGTTTTCTGCAGTAGACTGGTTACCTGCCAAGGCTATAGAACCCAATCTGTCCTATTATTTAATCCATAACTGAAGGGAAGAGACGGAATAATACCTTTCCCAAGGGTATTTGTGCGTAAGTGATTGCAAGGAATTCAAGTGGAATTCGAACTCGGCTCCATTCGTAAAATACATCTATTTGATGCTTCAGTACGCTTCATCAGTGATGTTTCTAGCCGAGGTTCATTCAGGGTTTCGGGTCTTTTAACATCATACTTCCTCTCCACGGTGACCCAGCCGATACTGATCAGTTATCGACTTGTGTACTTCCAGTTTACCAGTAGCGTAAAAAAAGGAAGGAACACAGTCACAATTTTCCATTTTCTATGATCATGAACATGGCAGCGTGCTTGGCTTGAAATAGTAAATGCAGATTTGATTTCCTTCTCTCAAAGACACGACGCATACTCACACAGAAATGCACTCAAACATCACATGCTGCTTAAAATATTTCACTCTTATTTTATTTTTAGCTGTAATATTTTAAGTAAGAAATTTATTATTTTTAGTTCACGAGAATAATTGTCTCTTACTTTTCCAGGTTTAATGACTTATCCTGTTCTTTTCCAGGTTTAATATAGTCTTAAGAATATTATTTTTATGCGTGCATTTTTCCATATAATATAAACATATGCCCGTAATCCATGGTTTTTCCAGGTATTGCTATTAATTTCATGCAAAATTTAATGTTGAAAACCGCATTTAAAAGTATTAAAAAGAAAAAAATATATATGCCATCTATTAGAAAAAGACAATAAAATTTGCTTATTTATAATTAATTCTGATAAAATGATAAGTGATAAGCAAAGTGTGATAAAAGATATCATCAGAATTTAAATGTTGTAAAAATATTCGACAGAAAAAGTTATAAAGAATAAAATTTATTATTAGAAGCGTTAGTCACTCACTTATGTACTTATGTAGTTAGTCTCGGACTTCATATATTTTGATGTAACTTTTTTTCTACTGAACCAATATACAATTTTTTTTTTTGTAAATGTAGCTAACGAGGTGTCCTATCTAACTGTGTAAACTGAAATTTCCTTCAGAACTGAATTAGTGGTGAAGCTTGAAAGCTGCCTAGATTCACTCAATGTCAGACTTAAGAATATATTCAACCAGTGCCATGGGTTGAATGATAAAATTTGTCCTTGTTTTGGTGTGATTAACCCGCCGCAAAAGTTTGTAGAATTATTTTTGATACACCCTGTAAATGTATGTAGCGTAATTTCGGCGATAACCCTTATTTTATACTGGTTTCATTAAATTTGAGTAGCAAGTTCTCTGATTAGGCTTTTATTATATATGTTTTGTATTTCTAACAGTGATTTCTTTTTTTTAACATAGAGTGCGTAAGAACAGCTCCAATGATCTTTGGACTCAATAAGTTTCTGCTAATATATTACTTATTCCCAGGGATTGTTATCGATGCGGATAGATAGATAGATAGATAGATAGATAGATAGATAGATAGATAGATAGATATGAACAGACAGACAGACATAGATAGATAGATAGATAGATAGATAGATAGATAGATAGATAGATAGATAGATAGATATGAACAGACTGAGAAAGATAGATAGAAACAGACTGAGATAGATAGATAGATAGATAGATAGATAGATAGATAGATAGAAACAGACTGAGATAGATAGATAGATAGATAGATAGATAGATAGATAGATAGATAGATAGATATGAACAGACAGACAGACATAGATAGATAGATAGATAGATAGATAGATAGATAGATAGATAGATAGATATGAACAGACTGAGATAGATAGATAGATAGATAGATAGATAGATAGATAGATATGAACAGACTGAGAAAGATAGATAGATAGAAACAGACTGAGATAGATAGATAGATAGATAGATAGATAGATAGATAGATAGATATGAACAGACTGAGAAAGATAGATAGATAGAAACAGACTAAGATAGATAGATAGATAGATAGATAGATAGATAGATAGATAGATATGAACAGACTGAGAAAGATAGATAGATAGAAACAGACTGAGATAGATAGATAGATAGATAGATAGATAGATAGATAGATAGATATGAACAGACTGAGAAAGATAGATAGATAGAAACAGACTAAGATAGATAGATAGATAGATAGATAGATAGATAGATAGATAGATAGATAGATATTAACCCTACTACCGCACTGAAGCGAGATAAGACTTCTTCTTCTGTCTCGTTAGGTCGCGAAAAAAATCAAATTTTATTTTTCACTACCTTGTAACACCCCAATGGTCCGTCCGAACAATTTCCTCCGGCGGCCGTTCTCCACGCCGTGATGTTGCCGGGAGTTTGTTGAAAATGTCGGCCGGACAGCTGGGGGTACAAGATTGACTATAAGGAACGAACTTCCACAACTTGGATGAGTTGAAAAGGATGCTTTATTCGTTTAGAGTTAGCCTTTTCGGTTGGGGCAGGCGAATGTGACACACAGCTCTAACTCTAATTAATGGAGATCAACAAATCCGAACTGAACGAAACAAGACGAACGGAGATCCTTACTTCAAGCTCGCACCCGGCTGAACTCCCCTTCACTTCTCTTAACTGACTGACTCGGAAAAATTACCTGAATTTATTTAAAATTGACCGGACATCCGGAAATCCGGAAATGCTTTAGATCACCGGTGATAAACATTGGCGACTGTAAGTCTGAAATTTCAGTTATCTTTTTTTTTTTATCTTAAAACTTCCGCCGGAAAATTCTTAATGTGTGGTCAAGAAACAGTAAAGGACAGCCTTTGACTGGGTCATTCGAAAACCTACCTGCTGAACTTTATCACGTGGTCAAATATTTACCGGAAGAGTGGTAGGATTTAAAACAGTAATCAGATACCCTTGTCTCTTCCACAATTTTTTCCTCATAAAAGAAAAAGCGTTTATTTATTTATTTTTTCCTCTTCTTTTTCACTTTTGTTAAACATATTTTTAAACTATTTTCTATTGTAATCTATTTTCTATTTTAATCTATTATAATAAAATACATATATGCCTAGTTATCGTGTCACAACCTGACGAGACGGATGTTTATCCGGCTGTCGACATAAATCAGGATTTATAATCGCATTAATTATGTGATGAGTTTTCTTTTCTGTAGATCATATTGCTCTGGATAATATCCACTGAGCTCTCTAGTTTATCTATTTATAATCAAGCAGTATACATATTTATTTCTAACGGCCTGATTATTTAGTATAGATTTTTGTTACGAAATATCTCATTCTAACTTGCGCCTCCTATTCACATAGAGGAAGCCACCAATTGAACTGGCGCATCTTAGATCTCTCGACAACGAATGACTAACAGTCTAAACGAAGATAAATCAAGCCTATATAACACAATTTTTGATTCACCGTAAATAACCATATCTGCACTGAAATGTATCATAATATCAACAAATGTAAATATGTTATGGAAATTAAGGAAGATTAACTAAGTGGTCATTAAATGCGGAATATATATATATATATATATATATATATATATATATATATATATATATATAAATGTAAATCATATGCACAGTTAAAATCTAACATTGCCTGATGAAGAGAATCTATCTCGAAACAGAAATTTCCTGTGTACAATAATATTAATAATTATATATATATATATAATTATAAATATAATTGTACATTGCGACAAGGAAATTTTTATGTTTCGAGATAGATTCTCTTCATCAAATGGCTATGTTGGATGTAAATTGTGCATATGATTTACATTTAATTACAAAGACCTTTGGTTTATTGTTTATGTATGTGAGAAGATATCAAATTTACGAAGGTTTTTGCATTTAAATGTAAATAATTTGCACACCCAACATCCAACATTGCCTGATGATGAGAATCTATCTCGAAACATAGAAATTTCCGTGTTGCAATGTACAATTAATTCATAATTATATGATTATACCAGGCTGTATAATATTTGTTATATTGAGCACTGTTTATAATAAAATAAATCCCGAGATAGTCAAAATAGTAAAACCTTGAGTCCTCTTCACCTGGATATAATATATATATATATATATATATATATATATATATATATATATATATAATCCCAGAGGTTAGCTTAGGTAAAGGAATGGGTTGGGATGTAATGATTTTCATTGGGTTGGGCTGGGAGAATGTATTTAGTAGTAATTTCTCCTTGTTAGTGGGGGGTATGTGACCTAACCCTTGAGTTAGTAGTTGTAGGTGGTGGCGAAATAACTGCTTGGCCAATTTAAAATTTTTATTTTTATTTTTATTGACCAACCTTATCCCGGGTTTTATGAATCCTTCCCGGTATTTTACCGCCCATATATATATATATATATATATATATATATATATATATATATATATATATATATATAATAATGTTCAAACAATTCATTTCATATATATATATATATATATATATATATATATATATATATATATATTCCGCATCGTTTCAGGATGTTTCAAGTATCTCTTGCTGTCTACCTGCGGGTGTCAGTTTATATCCCTTTTTGATCAGAGTTCAAAAACATGCAAATCTCTTTTTGTTAAATAATTTGATTGTCCAATATTCGTTTTCTGGTTCCATTCTTATTTTATTTCATACAGCGGAAGTTATGTGTGGATCTTCCTCTGTTTTCTGTAGGTTTTTGCCACAAATTATTTAGCCGCTGCACCGTCAATATCCGGTAATTTTCGATGATGTTAGTCTTTTCGTCTTCCTCTTTTTATTCGGGATACAAAAGACGCCATTTGCTTTCTATTCAAATCCCTGTCTTTTTTCTGTCTTTCATTCTCTTTCTTTCTATATTTGTGCTCATTTTTTTTTTTTTGTATTTGTTTGTACATTTTTATTTTTATATTTTATTGAACTCACTCAAAGGCGTCCTTAATCCAGGCATGGCATCCATGCAAATGGAGTCGATGATTGGTTGCGGACACGTAGAGACATAAATTACTATTAAATAACAATTACCCTGAACATTTTTAACAAGGAACTTGTTAGAAGTGTCCAGTAATTAATTATTTAGCAACTAAATACAATATTGAGAAGTATCTATTAATTATTTACTTACTTCCATAAATGCTTTTTTACAACTTAAGTAAATTTTTGACCACTTTTTAAACATTTTACCATAGACAGTTTTTGCTAATGCCTCAAAATTTCCAGCCACACCAAATAAGTTTTCTCCATGATATTGTGGAGTAACTTTGGCATACACTTCATCAACTAAAAGAATACATTCTAATTCTGGTTTTCAAAGATTTCACTAAGATATTATCAAGAACATTAATTTTTATAATACAATCGTGTGGCCCCAAGCAAGGCATTTTACTGCCATTGTTGTGCAGTGGGTTACATAGGAGGAATTTGACAGGTTACAGGGGGTGTCAGGAAGAGGGTAAGAGAAGGACGAGAATACTGATGAGTGTGGGGTGGACGGAGAAAAGAGCATAAGAGAGAGAGAGAATGCAACTTAGGGTGATAGGAGATGACCATTTACTTTACATTTGAATTCTTGAAGATTGTAGCTGTCGAGAAAGCAAGTAAGCGGAAGGGAAATTCACAGGCGAGAAAAGAAGCTACTGGTGTAGAATTTGCGTTTACAATTTATTGGTTTCACATTAAAAAGGTGGGACCTAGTTGCTAATCATGTGGCTCGAGTAAATTCATATATAGGGGGCACCAGTGAGCTAAGTATATCGGAACAGAAGCCATGAAAGTATTTGTAGAAGATACACAGAGAAGCCACACTGCGTCGGTGAGAAAGTGACTGTATCCTAGCTGCCAAGTCGGGATCGATCACATTACAGATTCTCAGCTGGATGTTATCAAGGATACCTAAGGGGATAGCATGAACACCCGACCAGATATGGCAGCAGTAGTAATCAAATTTTGAACATCTGACCTCAAAGCTGGTACTGTTCTCAAACTGGGTAACTTAAAATCATTCTGAAGTCTGTTATATAATTACTGACACGTAACAAAATATTAAAATGCTTTGATAAACATATCAGAATTTTGCTTTGGGGTGACATAAATTAATATGTTCTCTTAATATTTTTTGCTTATTATCAATTATACGTTACTAAGATAACAAATAGCTTTATTCATTCGTGACTGGTGGTGAAAAATTGATATTAGACTCTTAGAACAATAAAAATGTACCAGCATTCAAATTTCATGTTTTAAATAATGAATAAAAAATATTGGAATACTTCTAGTGGAAAAATAACAGATTTAACGAAGATTTGATTGTTTGATTTATAGCATATATGTCATTTATAGCATTTAAATAATTTGTAGCATGTAAATCATTTATAACATTTAAATAATTTATAGCATGCAAATCATTTATAGCCTGTAAATCATTTATAGCATGTAAACCATTGCTAGCATTTAAATTATTTATTGAATGTAAATCAATTATAGAATGCCAATCATTTATAGCATGTAAATCATTTATAGCATGTAAACCATTTATAGCATTTAAATCATTTATTGAATGTAAATCATTTATAGCATGCAAATTATTTATAGCATGTAAATCATTTATAGCTTTTAAATAATTCATAGTATGCAAATTATTTATAGCATGTAAACCTTTTCTAGCATTGAAATCATTTATAGCATGTAAACCATTTATAGTATTTAAATCATTTATTGCATGTAAATCATTTATAGCATGCAAATCATTTATAGCATGTAAATCATTTATAGCATGAAAACCTTTTCTAGCATTGAAATCATTTACAGAATGCAAATCATTTATAGCATGTAAATGTTTTAGAGCATTTAAATCATTTATTGAATGTAAATCAATTATAGAATACCAATCATTTATAGCATGTAAATCATTTATAGCATGTAAATCATTTATAGCATGTAAACCATTTACAGAATGTAAATCTTTTATGGCATGTAAGTCATTTGTAGCAGGAAAATCATTTATAACATGCAAATCATTTATAGCATGCAAATAATTTATAGTATGCAAATTATTTATAGCATTTAGATCATTTATCGCATGTAAATCATTTATCGCATGTACCTGCTGAAACAAAATTCTGATTATCAATATTCTGATATAATTTTTAAAAAGTGAGATTTTTGTTTTTTATAGAAACTGTGCCAAATCATTATTTAGCACGTTTCACACAAAAGCGGAAGTTTTATTTTTTCGGTTTTGGTTGAGGACGATGAAATATGCTGATGGCAAATGTCCAAATATTGATGGTGGAGTTTTCGGTTGCACTTTTCTTGTAATAATCAATATTTCATAATCAGATGGGTAATGTTATTTTACAAATAACAGCGGTGTTTTCTCAGAATATTGCTTTTAAACAACTCGTTCATCCTGACCTTGGTAAAATCAAAATAGACAAACATTACTTTGTTGATCATAGTTGCCAGGACAACCTTTTTGCAGTACATTTTTTTAAACATTTTGAGAAAGATTTTCTGGCACTGAAACTAAAAACAGCAACTAAACTATTATTTTCTAAAAAATTAAAAGGTGATTCTAAAAAGTGTATGAACCTTATATTGTAAAATTTTAATGGTTTTTTTAAGGTTTGTATAAAAGTGGGAATTTGACATCTTATGTTAATTTCCATTGTCTTTAAAGAATTATGTTGTTCCAAATGATTTCGAAATTGTTTCACTGATCAGGGTCCGTTTTGTGTTGAAACTACATAGCAAACTGAACATCTCTAAGTTTTTGCATAAACGTAATTTATGGCGGCTTTGAATCAATTGCCACCTCCCCTATGAAATACGATTATCTAAACAAAGTTAACCAGTTTAATATTTTTAAAAATATTAAACTGGTTAATTTTATTTGGTTTAATTTGTTTTGATTTACAGCATATCAATCTCAATGGGTTATATAATATCAACAAGATTTATGCAATAGATTCGTACGAATAAAATATGTATTCTTTGTAAGAAAAAGAGTTTGTAGATCAAGTTTCATTGAAACATTTCTGTAAAGATGGTTTGTTGAAAGTCAGCTGTATTAATGACTAGCAGTATAGCCCGGCGTTGCTCGGGTGGAATGAAAGCTTTAAAACTAATCCATGGTCCTGGAGCTCAGACTCTTTGGACGTTGGCACGAAAGACTAAAAAGCAATAGTTGTTTCCAGTTAAAGTGAAACCGTAGACTGAAAGAAAAATTAATGGATGTAAGTCAAATTTTGATTTCCTGGTATCGATATCAAATAAAATTGGACCACTCCTTCTATAACCCGATTTTTTAGATTATCGATTTTCGATATTTATCGGGGTTACCTCGACACAAAATCTAGCTAAGAACACTCGCAGACGATTATAGTACAACTGTGTAAATTTTCAAGAAAATCGGTTCAGCCGTTTCGGAATCTATAGGTAACGGACACACACACATACAGACATACATACACACAGACAAAGTTCCATTTATAAATAAGTTTAGATAGATACAATATTTCTTCAAAAATATATCGCTGTTAAGATTTTTTTCTTCAAAAGTGTATGTTTGGTAATATCTTTTCTTCAAAAATATATTGCTGGTAATATATTTTTCTCCAAAAAAGTATTGCCGAATTTTCATTATAAAAATCTATTTTTATACTTTCATAATGTTTTGGCCCCAGTTTTTAGGTTTAACTCTTTACCGATAACTGGGACCCTAACTGTTGCTACCACCCCAGGTTCGAGTGGACCAACGACAAGGAAGTGCTCCTCAAATTTTTTTTTAATTAGACGCTTTGCTGCTGGATACAGTTTATTGTCATATCCAGCACGCGTTAAATTTGTTTTTAATTTTAGCAAGAATGCTAGTAAAATTCAACATACATTTTTTAGATACACGTGGCGTAAATAATTATTTTTCAAAAATCAATGTCTGTTATGAAGAATAATATAAAATAATTATTATAGAAAAATATAAAATTAAATTCTTATTAGAATTTCCTCAAATGCGCAAATTTGTGTATAGTAATTTTAGAAAATGATAGCTGCAAAAAAAAAAATTACATTCATTTTTTGTTTTCCTACAAATGTGGTGGCGCAGTGGATATCGACTCGGAACGTCAAATTGGGTGCCGAGTTCGAATTTCAGATGAATTCCTTGCAATCACTTACGAACAAATACTCTTGGGAAAGGTATTAATCCGTCTCTTCCCTCCAGTTATGGGTTAAATAACAGGACAGATTGGGTTCTATAGCCTTGGTTGGCAACCAATCTACGGCAGAAAGCAATGGCAACCTACTGTAAAATAATCTTCTACCCAGTTAGTCATGTCTCTTTCGAGACATGATCGCCCAAATCGTGAATCACGTATGGCACTTAACTGACTGAATGAATATAATAGCTAAAACTTCTACTAGGCACAAAGTCTGGGATCGTTTTTCTTTTGTTATGTAGTAATAAACTGATCCCCCACTAATTACTAGTTAATAATATAATACATCTCTTCATCCTCTAGGTATGAATTAAATAACAGGACAGATTGGGTTCTATAGCCTTGGTCGGCAACCAGTCTACCGCAGAAAGCAATGGCAACCTAATGCGGGATAATCTTCTGCTCACTCAGTCATGTCTCTTTCGAGACATGATCGCCCAAAGCGTGTATCACGTATGGCACTTAACTGACT
This sequence comes from Ascarosepion bandense, assembly GCA_037127315.1. Taxonomy (NCBI): domain Eukaryota; kingdom Metazoa; phylum Mollusca; class Cephalopoda; order Sepiida; family Sepiidae; genus Ascarosepion; species Ascarosepion bandense. Next base: position 2,226,025 of record JBBBDQ010000830.1, read on the forward strand.
GACAAGTACTGTGTCAGCGGATGTTCGTTGTGGTGCAGTGAATATCGGCTCGAAATGAGAAATCGGAGAGCCGAGTTCGAATTCTAGTTGAATTCGTCGTATTCACTTATACACAAATACCCTCGGGGAAAGTTATTAAACTGTCTCCTTCCTTCCTGGTCTGGGGCATGACGGTTAACTGCATCCGGCAGCAAGGCCTCTGTTTAGGAGGTTGTGAGGAGTATTGAACCACCTATTAATTGCTGTTGCTCCCAGGTCTACCCTGACTCGGAGTGGTAGCACCTACTAGAGTCCCAGCGATGGGCAAATAGTTAATCCCCACCCAAACTGGGGTCAAAACACTATGAAAGTATTAAAAAAAATAGACCTTTATTGAAACATATACATAAAAATAGACTTTTAGAGAAAAATATACTTTTTTGAAAGAAAAATATTACCAACAATACATTTTTGATGAATCATTACCATAAAACATTTTTGAAGAAAAAAAACATATTCTCAGCAAAACATTTTTGAATACAAAACTAGAAGACATTTTCAGTTTTTTTAAAATAAAAAAGAAAATCAAAACATTTTCATTAAAATCTGACTAAAACAATCTCCTCACTATAACTGAACATTTAAAAACATACATTAAAACCCCACCTTTTTGGCGTTAAATAACCCACAGAGGTGTTGATATGCCGTTAAACAAAACTCAAACGAATGTCTTTCCTCCAAGCTATGGAACTGTGTTGAATCCAAGGCGATCACAAAGTTTGAGGCCTGTGAGCGATTGGGGGTGGGGGGTTAGCATGTGAAAGTTCGTTGCTGGAAATGGATTAAGAAAGTTTTTTTCTTTTCAAGATATTTTTACTTTTTGCCTTGGGATTAGATTAAGTTTTACGTTTAAGATACTGAAGTAAGTATAACTGGTTAGTATTGTCGGTAATATTTTTTCTTCATAAATATATTGCTGTTAATTTTTTTTCTCCAAAAATGCATAGCTGGTAATATTTTCGTCTCCAAAAAATACTTCTGGAACTCTCACTATAAAAATCTATTTTTATACTTTCATAGTGTTTTGTCCTCAGTGTTATGTTTTAACTATTTGCCTATATCTGGGACCCTAACAGGTGCTACCAGCTCTGATCAGGGTGGCCTCTGGAATAACAGAAATTAAAAAGTACTCCTCAAAACTTCCTAATTAGAGGCTTTGGGATTAACTTAAGTTTTATATTAAAGATACTGAAGTAAGTTTAATTGGTTGGTAATCGTTAGTAATATTTTTTCTTCATAAATATATTGCTGTTAATTTTTGTTTTCTTCAAAAATATATAGTTGGTAATATTTTCTTCTCTATAAAAGTATTGCAGAAACTTCGAGGACAGATTGGGTTCTATAGCGTTGGTTGGTAACCAGTCTATCGCAGTAAGTAATAGCAACCTACTGCAGAAAAATCTTCTGCCCAGTCAGTCATGTCTCTTTCGAGACATGATCGCCCAAGGGAGTATCACGTATGGCTCTTAACTGACGGACGATATCAAGACACTTCATGTTGTAAAGAAAATACAAATTATTCATTAAATTTTATAATCAAAATAATGTGTTCTTATGAAGAATAATAACATAAAGAAATAAAGTTCATTTTCTCTGACAAATTTCACATATTTTTTGTAAATTTTGCTAATCACTAAAAAACGCAAAACAGAAAGACGATATTGACAAGAGAATTAATAATTTCTTTTCTTTTACATTTTTTGGTATATTTTTAAATAATAGTTGTAAAATTTCAATAAATTTATTGAATTTAATTTTCAACATTAATTAACACTTTTAATTAATTTTGTAATGAATAGCCTTATAGTTTTTAATAATGTTTTCTATTTATCTACAGAGAGTAAAACATTCAATATACAATTATTTTTTTAAATAAAAGTTAGATTGTTAAAAGGAAATTATTAATGAAAATTTGATTTTATACTTATGTTCATTGTTGAAGAACATTTTAAATTAACTTTACGAATTATTAATGACACTTGTTTAGTGAATTTCACACCAAAAAAGAGTGTTTAAAAGATAAAATATACAAATTTAGATAAAATAAATTAATATTATACTTACTTCAGTATCTTAAATATTAAACTTAAGTTAATCCATAGCTAAAACAAAAAAAAAAAAAGAAATCCAAATCCAGCAAAAACTTTCATGTGTTAACTGTCTTGCATTCACTTACGCACAAATACCCTTGGGAAAGGTATTAATCCGTCTCTTCCCTCCAGTTATGAGTTAAATAGCAGGACAGATTGGGTTTTATCTCCTTGGACTCGCCACAATTCCAAATTAAAATGAAAACGCACCCACGCCACTGAGGTAAATTACCATCATCTTGCACATGTAGAAGAGAATTCATTAATGGGGGTTTCGTGAACGTTTGATTTTTTTCCTTATTTTGAAGAATTTTTTTTTCTTGAATTTCTTTCTTTATTGTTTTTTGTTAAAATAAAACCCTGTAAAATATACTACGATTAGTAAAAAAAAATTGTGGGGCCAAAGTCAACACGCCACCCTGCTGCTACGGCCCTGAGATAGATAGATAGATAGATAGATAGATAGATAGATAGATAGATAGATAGATAGATAGATAGATAGATAGATGGCACCTCGACGTGGTGTAATGGTTAACAAGCTTGTTTCGCTAGAACCTAATTACACTGAGTAGAGAGTTCGATTCTCACTGTGTGCCCCATACTTTCAGCCACATCCTAGCTGCGTTCAGTAAACCAAGATAGAATAGACTAATGGAATGTCGTCCATCTGAAAGATCCCTCCACTACAGAAAAAATACCACGAACCGGGTCGCTCTCCACACACACAAAAAATAAAAACAAACAACAGCCAGAGATAAACACACTTTTATACCTTAAACAACCGTCGAGGCTAACAGAAATAAACCTGTACATGTAGGTAACTGCTTACGAGGTGTGTACACAAAGACAAGTATACACACCGTCACAAGAATCCTGACGCAGACAGACACACGCACACACCTTCAGATGCAGGTTTAGCTGTAATTAGGCACGCCTGAATCTGATTGGTCCGACTGTTTCGCGTCGCTCCATAAACAAGTGCCCCTCGGCACTCGCTCATGGAATTGTGCGTGCGTGAATCTAAGCAGGCTGGAATCCGGGGTGCCTGGAAACTGTGTCTCATATGGAGCAAGGGGGAAGTTTGTGTTTCCAACGGTAATCCTTTCTCCATATATAACTTACTTTTTCGAAGTAGAGGAATGGAGAGAAAGGTGAAATACCGGGAAAGAGACACGGGGTACCTCATACAGCCTGTTAGCCTCATTCTTCTTTGTGTCTTACTGGGTAGAGAGGTCTGCTTTGAAAGCACACACGTGCGATATAGAGAAACACAAACTTATTCCTCTGGATATATATATGCACAAATGCTATCATAGACTTAAAAATATTTAAGTAATGTAATGGTTGAAACTACAAGATCTCCTAAAGAAGGTAGCTGAAGAGAGTGAAAAGAAAGGACTACAAATAAAGTGCAAGAAAACTGAATGCATGGTCATCAGCAAAAAGAACAGCCCAAAATGCCTAATACAAGTGGGGGATAGTAAAATCAAGCAGGTACAAAAATAAATACCTGGGAAGTGTTCTAACAGAAGACGAAAAGTGCAACACAGAGATCCGAAGGCAAGTTGGCATGGCAAATGACGCGTTCAAGAAGCTGAGTAGAGTATTAGGAGATAGGAAAATTTCGCTAGGAACAAACAAAAAATGAGTACTGGATTGCTATAGGATGTCAGATCTTCAATATGACAGTGAATACTGAACAATGTTAACAAAGATGACGGAAAAAATTGAAGCAGCTGAAATGTGGTTCTACAGAAGGATGCTGCGGATATCATGGATCGAGCATATGTGCAATGATGAACATTTGGAAAGGATGGAAACGAAAAGGAAATTAATACTGAATATCGGGAAAAGACAGCTGAAGTTCCTGGGATATGTAATGAGGAAGGAGGGCTTGAAGAATCTGATACTCATAGGTCAGACAGAGGAAACGAGAAAGAAAGGAAAGCAGCATGTAACATACTTGACGGGTCTGAGCAGGTGGATGGGAGAGCAGGGTTTGGGCGATGTAACTGGAGAAAGAGTGCTAAGAACCACCAGGGATAGGAAGACGTGGAAGGCCATCATTGCCTACATCCTGAAAGGACAGAAGAAGAAGATGAAGATGAAAAAGAAGAGGAATGGTTGGCTGACCGTATCCCTATTTGCTAAGACGGCCAACTAACTCCTATTGCAGACGCTAGCTCAGGCACCTTTGTGTTTGTTCAACATCTACAAAACCCAACTCTGGTTTGTGATGCAAATAAACTGATCGAGCCTAATATTACAGCTTCTTGGCCAGAGCATTATCCGGTGTGATCAACTAAACAAGGCCAGTATGCTCAAACGACATTGTGCTAGTTCAACCATCGACAGCTCCCATATAGTTCGATAGTTAGCAGTTCAATAACAAAACCATGGGTTTGGGTCCACCCATAGTATGGTTCTCAGTCGCTTTCCAAAGAGATCGCCTAACACCAAAAAATCGCCCTTCTGACAAATCGACCAGGGTGAGATTCGAACTTCGATCGTATGCCTGGAAAGCCAGCGTTCAAAACACAAGGATATACACTTTGTCTTTTAATTGACGCCAAACAATGAAAAATATAATTTTTTTTAATCGTATCACCCCGAGCAAGGCGGTAATGCCACTGATGTGCAGAGGGCTACATAAGAGTAAAAAGATTAAGTAGAAGAGAGTGAAGAGGAAGACGAACCAGTTAGAAAGGAGCAAGAGAAGGATGGGAATACAGGTGTGATGACAGTTGCAAAGGTGGATAGAAAGGAAAGGATATACGGGGTGGGGAAAGAACTAGAGTCAAGTGGTTAAGAGATGAGAATTGATATTGGATTTAAATTCCTGGAGGTTGTAGCCGTCAGGAAAGCAAGAATATGGAAGCAAGTTCCACAGGCGGGAAGTGCGAGAGAAGAAGCTGCAAGAGTAAAATTGTCGTCTGCATTTGGCTAACCTGACTGTGAATGGGTGGGACCCAGTTGCCAGTCTGGTTGCACGAGTTAACATTTAGATAGGAGGAGAGTAATGTGAATGATGAAACAGTTACATGGCGGTTCAGAGAAAGGGCAAGAGAAGGATGGGAATACGGATGTTATGACAGTTGCAAAGGTGGAGAGAAAGTATAGGATATACAGAGTGGTGAAAGAACTAGAGTCAAGTGGTTAATAGATGAGTAACACGCAAAATAAAAGAAATTATTATTATCCTTATTATTATTATTATTACTATTATTATTATTTCCTTGGATTTCCGTTCCTAAGATCAAAAATGGGTTCGTTATATTTTCTTCTGATCATTTCTGCAAAAAATAAAACCTTAAGTTACACCCATTTGAGTTTTTGCTAAAACTCTTCGTAATGTGTGATCTGTACTTCTGAGTAGAATTTTTTTTTTTTTTTTGTATTTCTTTAAGTCATGGGTTACCAGGAATCACTTCAGTGAGTCTATCCGAACCTTTTCCACTTAATCCGAGTGCTCCAACTACAACTGGAATTATTGATTTCCTCATATACCATAATTTTTGAGATTTCCACTTCAAAATCCTTGGATTTTGATTAGTTTTTTGAAGATCTTCAAAGATATATTACAATCTACAGTTACTGCTCAAGTCAATAAGAAAGCGCCTTCTGTTTTTGTGGTCCCGGAACATGACGTCTGGGCGATTAGTTTTCATTGTTATGTCTGTGCGTATGTTCCATATATTATTACAGGTCCTATGTCTGTAACCGTATCTAGGTGATATTATTATTATAATCTCATTTTTCATTATAATTCGATTTCTGTTATGGTCGCACTACCTACCAAGTCTGCAGGAAGACCTAAGGCAGCTCGAGGTGTGTTGTCATGGCTCCATTTCATGATTTTTCATATACCCCTAACATCGCTAGCGTTACATAGACAAAATTATCCTTAGTATATGGGCTGTACTTAACAGGACAATTTTTTTGTATATCCCTTAAGCTGGAGTTTCCAGGGATTCTTTCAATGTGGTGTATTGTTCCATGTTTTATCATTCCAAGTGCACCTACTATCACTGGTACGATACTTCTTTTCAATTTCCACATTTTTTCTATTTCAATTTCCAGGTTTTTATATTTTGACAGTTTTTCGAATTCCTTGGTTGCTATGTTCCAATCCGCTGGACAAGCCATATCAATTAATAGACAAGTTTTTTCTTTCTGGTTTTTAACAATGATGTCCGGCCTATTTGCTTCAATTTTATTATTATTATTATTATTATTATTATTATTATTATTATTATTATTATTATTATTTCTTTGTATTGCTTTGATTTTCTTCCGGGTCCCCACCCAAAAGGTTAGGAATGGCATCATGACATATTCTACTGCATAAACAAATAAAAACTACAAGCACATAAACATTTTACATAGATAGAGCCCCTCGGAGGGTGTGAGCTCTGTTTCAAAAAAGACTATTTTGTATTTCCTTAAAATATTAGCTGCCAGGGATCTCTTCAGAGAGTTTAGCAGAATCTTTTTTTTTTCTGTCAAATTCAAGTTTCCCATCACAACTCTAATTATTGATGGCTTCAAGTGTCATATTTCTTTTTTCATTTCTACGTCAAGGTTACCGTATTTTGAATGTATTTGCTTAAAGATCTTAAAAAGTACATTGCAGTCCGGATGAAGTGCCATGTCAATAATTTTTTATCTATGAGGTTAAATTTGATTGTTCTGTCTGTGTGTATTGTAAATTCATCGTCATTGTTATAATTATTCTTACTACTACTACTACTACTACTACTGGTGATATGAGACGCCTTTTTAACGATAATAAGTGAAACAACAGAATGTTTCTCATGAATTTATTTATCATTTATAATATCGAAATAATTTCATAAAGAAAGAAAGATAGCAAAACGAAAAGACAAAGAAAGAAAGGGAAGAGTAAACAGAAGACAGTTCAATTAAATATAAAATTTTAAAAAAATGAAATATGAAAAGGAAGGAAGGAAGGAAGGAAGGAAGGAAGGAAGGAAGGAAGGAAGGAAAGGAAGGAAGGAAGGAAGGAAAGGGGAGGAAAGGAGGAAGGAAGGAGGGAAGAAGGAAGGAAGAAAAGAAAGAAAGGGAAAAGGAAGGAAGGAAGGAAGGAAGAGAGAGAAGAATCAAAAGGAAGGAAGGGAGGGACGGGTGGATGGATATAGGAAAGAGAGAAGGAAGGAAGGAAGGAAGAGAGGAGGGAAGAATGAAATAAGGAAGGAAAGAAAAGGAAAAAATGGAGGAAGGAAGGAAGGAAAAAAGGAAGAGAAGAATCAATAGAAAGAAAGGAAGGAAGGAAGAGAAGAAGCGAGGTATGGAGGAAGGAAAGAAGGAAAGGAACAAGGGAGGAATGCAGGAAAGGAGGGAGGGAGAGAGGAAGGAAGCGAAGAAAAAACGGTTAGAGGAAAGAATGAGTGAAGGAAGGAAGGAAGGAAGGAAGGAAGGAAGGAAGGAAGGAAGGAAGGCGATAAAAGAAAGAAGGATGGAAGGAAGAAAGTAGGGAAAATATAAAAAAAAAAGGTGAGCGAATGAAAATAATAAAGAAAGGAGAAGCCAAGCAAAGAAGAAAGCAAAAAATAAAATAAATCAACGAAAAAGGCTATTATACTAAATATTAAATTTAATTAACATTTTATATTAATTAAATAAAATATTTTGGATTATCATCTATGAGTTTGCCATTCTCTTTCACACACACACACACACACATATATATATATATATATATATATATATTTATAAATAAATATATCGTTTATTCAGTAATGAATTAGAACACTCTCAGTTACTAGCGTGTGTTTACATGGTATATTACACGCTAAAAGACTGCCTTCTTCTGCCGAGATGTAGAATCGCCGACTGATGTCAATTCGGTCGGGTTTCAATCCTAGCTAAAAGCAATCGGATGTCTAAACGTAATGACGAGCTGTGATACAGCGAAACAGATCTGTCTGCGGATGACAATCTACGCTCTCACACTCTGATTGAGCACTCTGGAAAAACGGTAGACTTTGAAAAAACAGTAGCTACTCTAGCGTCTACGCATCGTTCCTTCACTAATGAATTAGAACACTCTCAGTTACCGGTGTGTGTTTACATATTATATCACACGCTAAAAGTTTGCCTTCTTCTACCGAGCGCCCATAGCTCAGCGGTAGAAGCGCCGACTGATGCCAGTTCGGACGGGTTTCAATCCTAGCTAAAAGCCATCAAATGTCTAACTGTACTGATGAGCGAAACAGACCTCTCTGCGGATGACTAATAGATATATGTATATATATATATGGTGTCCATAAATTTCGTGTGCATTTTAAAAATTTCTAACTTTATTTGTATTTGCGATAAAAAATAATTTGTAAAAAGGATTAGAAAGAAGTAAGTCTATATTTTTTAAGGTTTTTTTAAAATTTTATTTAAGTTTCCATATGTTCTCCATCATTAGCAATACAAAGGGTAATACGATTTTGCAGTTCACGAAAACATTTGCCAACTGATTTACAGTAATGCCTGAAATCACATTTTTTATTTTAGCTTTCAAATTTTCTAAGAAACGAGGTTTGGTTGCATACACAATTGTTTTCGCATGTCCTCATAAAAAATATCCAATGGAGTCAAATCTTGCAAACATTGAGGCCAATAAAATGGTCTACCCCTTCCGATCCATCTGTTAGGAAATTCCTGAGTTATAAACTTTCCAACGCGCAGAGCAAAATGACAAGGAACTCCATTTTGTTCAAACAGTGTATTATCTTTCAAGTTTAATTGTTCAAGCTCATTTTTTACAGATTATTTCTATGACAAATACAAATAAAGTTTTAATTTTTTTAAGTGCACATGGACTTTATGAACACTCTGTGTATATATATATATATATATATATATATATATATATATATATATATATATATATATATATTGTGTGTATTTTGGCAGCATTTTTTCATTAATGCAGGTTTCATTGAATAATATAGACAAGTTTTGTCTATTAATTTTGTGTAGGATCCGTTCATACCGTCTGATATATTTCAATATATTTCCATCACCACCTTGAAATATATCAGACGGTATGAACGGATCCTACACAAAATTAATAGACAAAACTTGTCTATATTATTCAATGAAACCTGCATTAATGAAAAAATGCTGCCAAAATACACACAATTTAAATTACATGATCCAGCAGCCCAACACACCATCACCACCTTGAAATATAAATGGAGCCTTGTGAAAAGGCAAATTGATCAGACGGTATGAACGGATCCTACACAAAATTAATAGACAAAACTTGTCTACATTATTCAATGAAACCTGCATTAATGAAAAAATGCTGCCAAAATACACACAATTTAAATTACATGATCCAGCAGCCCAACACACCATCACCACCTTGAAATATATCAGACGGTATGAACGGATCCTACACAAAATTATTAGACAAAACTTGTCTATATTATTCAATGAAACCTGCATTAATATATATATATTACTTTGTTTTTAGTTTGTTTTTTTTTTGTTTTTTTTTGTACGGTGAGTTACACCCAGGACAATGGCCGACTGTCACACAAGGTCGATGGTTACAGCGTAATAAGTGCAGTTTATGGGGATAGGTGGGGAAGATAATAATTAACTCTAGACTTAAACAGATTAAGATTCTATTGATTGCGGTAACATCTTCTTGAGAGTCGCTTTCACAAAGCAGTGGTTTATGGGAAAAATCTCCTCGAGTGAAACTTACTTTTCACTAATAGAATAAGAAGAGAATGGCTGTGTTTTGATACAATGTGAGTGACAAGGCGGGTCATATCCGTGAAGGTTAAGACTTATTGAATCACAAAATGCAGTCTGTCCGAGCACTTTCCATAGAAATAGTGAGAGGTTTACCCCATTCTGTCTGTGAGAGAGAGGTTGCATGGCAGAAAATTACCTATCACATTAAAGAATACAAGCGGAACTCGTAGAATTTCTACAGAAAAATAATTATAATTTTCCTGGAAAAATTTTAATTTGTCATACAAATGATAGTAACGTTTTAATAAATAAAATAAAACAACAAAATAATAAAATTTAATAAAAATAGTTTTCATTATTATTATTATTATGTCATTTTTCATCATATTTCGATTTCTGCTTTGGTCTCACTACCAACCAAGTCTGCGGGGAGACCTAAGGCAGGTAGTGGCGTGTTGTTATGGCTCCATTTCATGTTTTTCTATCTTCTCTATCATCTCCAGCATTACATAGATAAAGTTTTCCTTAGTGTGTGGGCTGTACTTAATAAGACAATTTTTTGTATATCTCTTAAGCTGGGGTTTCCAGGGATTCTTTCAATGTGTTGTTTTGTTCCATTTTTTATCATTCCAAGTGCACCTACTATCACTGGAACAACTCTTGTTTTCAATTTCCACATTTTTTCTATTTCAATTTCCAGGTCTTTATATTTTGACAGTTTTTCAAATTCCTTGATTGCTATGTTACAATCCGCTGGACAAGCCATATCAATTAATAGACAAGTTTTCTTCTGGTTTTTAACAATAATGTCTGGCCTGTTTGCTTCAATTTTTCTGTCTGTGTAGATGGTGTAATCCCATAGAATGGTTACATCTTCTATTTCTGTAACCGGTGCTGGGTGATGTTCATACCAGTGTTTGCCTACAGCTTTTCCATAATGTTTGCATATTGCCCAATGTAAATATTGCCCAACTCTATCGTGGCGATTTTTATATTCATTTGGGGCAAGCACAGAACAGCCTGAGATTAGGTGGTCTATTGTTTCTTGGTGTTTATCACAAAACCTGCATTTTGGATCCATATTATTATGCATAATATTTGCCTGAAAGTTTCTCGTGAAAAGACTTTGGTCTTGTGCTGCAAGAATAAAGCCTTCAGTTTCAGACTTTAATCCAGATGCACGTAACCATCGATGAGTATTAACTTTGTCAACATTGGATTTATTGGCACGTACTGGATATTGGCCATGCAGAGGTTTGTCTTGCCAGCGCTGTTTCATCTGTTCAAGAGCTTTATCTTTGGCTTTCATTTTCATATTCTTTGCCGCAATAGCCGGCTCTTGGCTTCCGTTCTGCTTTTCTACAGAATCTACTAACTGTAAATCTTGTTTGAATTTACTGCCTTCTTTTATTATTGAATATTTTTTCTTTCTTTCTTCATGTTGCCTTACTAATTGTATCATCCAATCCTTTGTTGTTTCTATGTATGTTAGTAAGCCAATAGTTGTTGTCTTGTATGACAATTCCAGCTGAATAAGACCTCTTCCACCTTCTTTACGGGGTATGTATAGACGGTCTTCATCAGCCTTTGGATGATGCATCTTATGCTTAGAAAGAAGCTTTCTTGTTTTAGCATCCATTCGCCTGATGTCGTTTAGAGTCCAGTTTAAGATGTTAAAGCTATATTATTATTATTATTATTATTATTATTATTATTATTATTATTATTATTATTAATATTATTAAATAATTTAATAAGATATAAAGATTTAAAAATATTTTAAAAATATTCAAAGAATTGATTGCGAGTAGACTTTTTAGTTAAGAATTGATGATTATATTGCCTATTTAAAATTGAAAAGTTTAATAAGAATCGTTTTATTATTAATCGAATTGTTTTTTTGTTTTTTTTTCGGGGTATAATGTCCTTAATAGTTATTATCTATTCCAGCAATTGAAAGCTTATCAAATTAAATTATATCAGAATTTTATTGCATTTTTATTTTGCTTTTCGGAGAAGACTTTCGGATAATGATTGCGAATTTAAATAAAAAAAAATATTTATATTCCCCAAGGAGTCCTGCGTTGAACAAATAAAACAAAAGTTAGCCATGAATATAAAATCTATTAAGATTTCATGGATTTACGTGGAGGAAGTAAAAAAAAATATTTTTATTAAGATTTCTAAAAAATAATAATTTCAAACATAATTTCATTCATTTATGAATGAGTACTTATAGTTTCATTAAAATCCGACAATTATTTGATTTTTGCAAGAATTTCCAAACTAATGTGTTTGTCACCGAAAAAAAATGTAAAAATGTTCCATTGTAAAACAGTCGTAACGTTTCTTTAGCCGCTAACTCAAATCAAAACAAAACTTTCTGACAAAATTTCGAAAATGTTAGAAGGGATTAAGAAATTAAAAAAAAAATAATTAAAGTTATTTTAAAGGCTCCTGTGTGCATTGTAAACAGAAAAGACCAACTGAATAATGACCAAGGATGTAAAAGAGGTCAGAAATTTCGTTATTAGGTCGCGGGATACGACAACCTACCTATTTTTACTATATTGTACAGTACACACAACTTAAGCTGCTGCTGCTACGGTAATGCTATATACTTTCTCCTCCTACTCTCACTCTTTACTACACTTCCGACTGGCAAAGGTGAGAGAAAGACTGAGGAGAATAGCGTTGAAAAAGATAGAGGGGAAGGAAGAGGTCGTATAGAGAATAAGTGGCGTAACGGACGGACGAACTAAGTAACTAACTAACTAAGGAAGGAACAAGCAGAATTATTATATAATGGATACACTTTTGGACTCTATTTAGACTGGCCAGCTCCTGTCCATATTTGACATCAGTGCTCTATTTTAGGCCTAATCTAGCATTTTAGAAGAGAAAATAGCACGGGCAGTTAGCTTCTTACTGGAGCGCTATAGGGAACCGATTATTTTTAGTTCATTGTAAGATGAGTCGTATGTAAGAGTACCATTTGAGATCAGGTATGAATATATGGTCTGATAGTCTCTCAAGGGTCCATTAATCGTAACTGGTGGTAGATCGTGGTCCGATCGGTGATTATATGTATGTGTCGACAGTGTGCGTTGGATAAATTGTTGTTTAAATTACGCGAAAATGAAAATAACACTGACATTTCATTTTGAAAGACATATTTACCAAAATTACACAAAAATATCTTGAAATACTCAAAAGTAAATTTATTCAATAAAATTGCCATTGGCTTCTACCACGGCCTCCAGACAACTCCGGGATCTTCTGCATCTTTTCTGGACTATCTCCTCGTTTAAGATGGTGAACGGTGCTCTTTTACTCACAGATGGTGTGCAACTGACCCTGCTATACTATTAAATCAACAAAATAAAATAAAATAACAACGCGCATGAGTGAAATTGCAATTATTAAATGATGACAATTTACTCATCACACCCTGCATGTATAAACGTTTTGAAAAAGTTCCGTAGAATCGTCTAAAATTTCGTGCTTTTTTCCCAACTAATTCACTACCTCACTTCAAGCTAGAAGGACTATTTCTTTTAAACGGTTCTAACATATAAAAACAACGAAATTTCATTTCTTTTTGCCATTCTAACTTGTTGGCTAATGGTAATTTTAAGGCTGGCTGATTTTAAAATTTATTACACTCTCGCTAAAAAATAGTTGCTTACAAGGAGTTAAATAAACCAAAGAAGGTAACTAACTAATTATAGATTATCAAATATAAAGTGTGTGTTATAATGTTCATCTGATAGTAGAGTGTGCATTCATTTCTGGTGATTTGAAGCAAAGACAAATTCAAATTTAATAAATAATTATTTCATAGTCAGAATTTAAGTCAGAATCGAATCCATTTGATAATTTTTTTTTTTTTTTTGACTATACACTTCTAATTCTTACTTCAAAGAATTCAGCCGTCGACGTCCGGATAAGTTGCTATAGTTTAAATGAAAATTTCTTTCTTAGATATGTGGACCAATCTAAACCTCTCAATGCGTTGTTGCACAGTTGTGGGTATGCTTCACGCATATTAACCCAGAATTCTTCAAGATCTTGTGCACGAAATTCATCCTTGGCAGAAGAGTCATGTTTGAGCTCCAAGAAATCATTTTTCATGTCCTCAGGGACATCATCCACTTGACATATACATGGGTTCTTTATCAGCTTTATTGAAATGTCTTCGGTGTTGATGCAAGGGAAATACCGCTTGAACTCGTCCCCCAAATGATCAAGGGGATTGATGATTTCCTCCCTCAATGGGTCCTTGATGTCTTTCACACCAAGTATGTAACTCAAACGCTCAAATAATGCTGTATCTTTTTTTTTTCATTTGTTTTCCCCAAAATTGTAGTTTAGCCATGAAAGCATTGATGGTGTCCGTGTGTACAATCACGTTGCTCAGGATTTTTTTATTTAGTAGATAGCGTAATTATCCCCACCCCCGGTAGCTTAGAATATTCCCCCAGGAATGTCCGTTCGTTTGTTGTTTCTCGCACTAGCACTACCTCCCCACACGCACATATATTGAGTGTGGGTTATTCAGAAATTTATTTGTTGCTATCACTAAACTACCATCGTTAAAATTGTTCTACACCAGTCTTGAAACTTTGAAGCCTTGCATTTTGGCAGTAAGCGTTTTCATTTTGTTGACAATTGGCCTACAATTTCACTGACTAAAATTGTAGGCCAAACAAAATCATTCTCTTTCAGGGTTCTTCTATTTTGTTGAATAACTCGTTTAGGGGATTGATTTGCAACACCGACCTCCGCCTGTTTCATGAGATCTTTTCGCTTTCGACCGGAAATTACATTAAGAATTTCTCATGGCGTCTAATTCTGCAATCAGAATTAGTGAAACAAGACTACTTATCTTAATAAATAGTTTCGTCAGTATTCTTCGAAGCAGTCCATTTCTTACTATTTACACACCAAGATCGCAAATCGAAAATTTTGTCGGTAGACAGGATGTTCAGGAAATTTGATACTGAGTAAGAATTAAGAAACCTAACACTTAGTTTCCGCAGTCTTGTTCGAAATATGATACTCTCTCTGTTAAAACATTTTCGTTTCTTGTTGCACGTGCGGAAAAATGTTACGTTTATCGCACACTGAAAATAGATTCGACGTAACTTGGAAAAAGCATAGCCTTCAGCTATGAATAAAAAATAGCAGGATAGTCTGGGCTCTTTAGACTTTGATAGGGCAGCCAGTCTAGGAGTATACCAACTCCGAAAAAAAAAAAAATAGAAAACAAAATAGAAAACTTGGACCTTAAAATTATATTAATACCATATTTGACTGATTTATTTGTAAATAAATTAACAATATTCTTTTAGTAACAATTGCATTAATTCTTGACCACTGACAAATCAACTCGTCTTAATCTTCAATAGATTATTTTAGTAAAACTATTTAATAATAAAGGTCGTCGACGACTTGAAACCACGATTAGTTACGAACGACTGGTCTTAAATCGATCTGGTCATAAAATGGACTTTAATTAATTTTTAAATATTTCAGTTTTCTTTAGGCATTATTATTATTATTATTATTAAAAATTTTATGGTATCTTTCCATTAAATAAGATTTGTTTCATTTTTGTAGATATTTTTAAGTTCTTCAAATTTAAGTCAAAGACTGTATCTTTCAGTGGATTCTTTCTCTTTCGCTCTCAACCGCGGAAGGTGTCGATGGGGCGCTGACGTTATGAGCTGTCCACCATTCTCCTCTATCTGTAAAAGTCTCTTAATGCGGTTAAATAGAGCAACGAAGAAAAAACGGCCGACATAGGAGCAGAGACACAGCAAAGTGATTTTACAACATGACAACGTTAAGCCACATGTTGCCAAACGAGTGAAAATCTACTTGGAAACACTTAGAGAGAGAGAGAGAGAGAGAGAAAGAGAGAGAGAGAGAGAGAGAGAGAGAGAGAGAGTCGAGTTGGCAACATATCCGAATATCCATGGTTCGAAGCTTCTGCTCTGCATTTGGTGGGATTAGCTGGGTGTAGTTATATTATGAGGTGTTCAAACCCACCGAAATCATCGCGTGAGATCACTGTCAACTACAATTGATGCGTTTCAGACGAGCCTTGAAGAAAAAACGGCCGCCATAAGAGCAGAGACACAGCAAAGTGATTTTACAACATGACAACGTTAAGCCACATGTTGCCAAAAGTCGAGTCGAGTTGGTAGTAGTTCACTCAAAACCAGACTGACAGTCATACTAACACTTTCACATTTTGTATTGTTATTTCTTGTTAATATATATTTGTTATTTCTACCCTTGTGGTCGTGTTTTTTTTTTTGGGGGGGGGGGGGGACTATAACCTGGTCCATAACACTTCTATAGCCTTGTCTGTCTCTACTACTATTAATAGAAACTTTCGTCTTTTTTTTTTTCCCCCCAGTTTTGTAAAACTTCCTGATTGATCTCATGCACTGTCCATTGTATTCTTTGCTTGGCATCTTTTTGTAGGAGTACATCTCTGTTAAATTAAATCGTACTTACAATGTCATCGTAAAAGCAATTGAGAACTATAATTATGAGTGAATCCACTTCTTCATATATCATCACGTGTGTCAGCTCTTTTGTTTTTTATGGTTTATCAACCATTTTGTGTGATTTTAAAATCGAAATCTATTCTGAACTGTAAAAATAATTATTTTTCTTTTTCGACTGAACATTATTTCGTTAATAATATTTTGGAGAAAACATTGATTTTTCCAGATACAGTTTTTATTTCTTATTCTTTATTAGGGGCGAAAAGGTAGTTTCACGCCATTATCAGTGGTATTTGAAAACAGGTAAATGTAATGAATAAGACTAGAAATTGAAATCTGCTTTCCGAGTTCTCGTTCGATACAGTTATATATTCCACCACACGTACTTCTTCTAAACAAGATGGTGAGTAACGAATAATGTTCGGAGCTGATATTCACTGCACCACAATGCACATTTTCCTTGTGCGCCATGTTGCAATGGATATCGGCTTGGAACTAGAAATCGGAGAGTCGGTTATAATATTATTATATATATTTTAAATGATAATAATAAAAGTTGGTCCTGGGCATGACGATAAACTGCATCCGGCAGCAAGGCCTCTTATTGGGAGTTTGTGAGGAGTATGGAATCACCTCTTAATTGCTGTTATTCCCAGATCCATCCTGACCCGGAGTGGTAGCACCTGTTAGTGTCCCAGGTATGGGCAAATAGTTAACCCCTAAATTGGTGTCAAAACACTTTGAAAGTATAAAAATACACTTTTATAGAAAAATATACATTTTAGAAGGAAAACATTACCAACAATACATTTTTAAAGAAAAACTTATTACCATAACACATTTTGGTTTGATTTGTTTTACGGCATATCAACACCTCAATGGGTCATTTAATGCCGACGAGACTTTTACAATAGATTTGTATAAATAGAACATATATTCTTTGTCAAGTGGGTTTCGTTGAAAGTTAGATGTATTGCTGGTAATATTTTTTTTCCTTCGCGTATTTTTGTCGGTAACATTTTTCCTTCAAAAACGTTTTGTTGGTGATATTTTTAATTAAAAAAGTTTTGTTGGTAAATACTTTCAAAGCATTTTGACCTCGGTTTGTGGGGGGTTTAACTATTTACCCATAGCTGGGACCCTAACAGGTACTACCACTCTGGGTCAGGGTGGACCTGGGAATAACAGCAATTAAGAGGTGGTTCGCTTCTCACAATCTCCCAATCAGAAGCCTTGCTGCCGGATGCAGTTTACCGTCATACCTAGGACCCCGGAGAGTCGAGTTCGAATTTCAGTTAAATTCGTTGTATTCACTTATGCACAAATACTCTTGTGGGAGGTACTAATCTGTTGCTTTTCCCTCCAGCTATGAGTAAATGGTAGGGCAAATTTGGTTTTATACCCTTGGCTGGCAGCCAGTCTACCGCAGAAAGTAATGCCAACTTACTGCAAAAAAATATTCTCCCCAGTCAGTCATGTCTCTTTTGAGACTTAATTGTGTAACAGGTATGGCTCTTCACTGACTAATTTCCAGTTGAATTAGTCGCATTCACTTACGCGCAAATACTACATGAATCCATCTCTTCTCACTCCAGCTATGGGTTAAATAGCAGGAATGATTAGACGCTGTAGCGTTTGTTCGCAACCACACTGCCGCAGAAAGACATAGCAACTTTCTACGGGAAAATCTTTTGTCTAATCAGTCATGAACCGAAAGAGACATGATCGCCCAAGATGGTATCACGTATGGCACTTAACTGACTGACTGACTAGTTTGGCAATAGTGTCTCTTTATTTTACAGGCTAGATGTAACCGTACGTTCTATGCTAATAGTTTCTTCTCACGCACTTCTCTCTCTTCCAGTTCCTTTGAGTCAACTTTGATTAATTTAAACAATTTAAGTGTAATTCATCTGTCTTCTTCATTCCTGTTCTTTTATTGTTCTCTTCCCTTAATAGTGCTTTCCTCTTCTCGTATTCTCTCACTGTGTAAGGCATCTATTTCCTTCGCTTGAGGACAAATGATTAAAGATTTCCCTACGGAAGTGAATATATCCGGTTTATTTTGAAATTTAAGGAAATTCATTTATTAGATTAAAATGCCTTATTAAAAAAAAATAATCGATTACAATTATAATAAATTTCTGTAGCGTAAGAAAATTTGTAATTATTCTTTGATTAAAACAACAGCTGTCGTGATTAGCAAGCTGTTTAATATGTTAAAAATGCTCTTTTTCCTGCCCAATACAACGCTGAAACCTATCAGAAGCACTTCTACAAACCATTTCCCGCATTTCTACATTAATTTCAGAATTTTTTTTTTAATTCAAGAATTGTTTTCTATTTGAAACTACAAACATGTACAGCCCACTCTAAATAATATTTTTCAGTGGTTTACTGATAAAATTTATTTTAGCAAACAGGGTCTTTGTTGTAAAGTGCTCGATATCGAGATAGAGCGATGATAAGATATTGTTTAAAAAAGTCCTGAGGAGTGAGAACATCATAGTGGTGCTTTCACGAAACTTCGAAATCAGCATAACTTTGCTGAGCTAACTGACAAACCTCTTCACATTATATATATATATATATATATATATATATTGTGTGTATTTTGGCAGCATTTTTTTATTATACAGGTTTCATTGAATAATATAGACAAGTTCTGTCTATTTATTTTGTGTAAGATCCGTTCGTATGATCTGATTAGCTTGATATTGTTGTCATGGAAAGACGACAAGAAATCGCAATAATTGTTGATGTTTTTATCAGGTCTGAGCTTTCGGCTTACATAAGCCATTATCAAATGATGAACATTTAATGTTCAGTGAACATAGAACATTTAAATTATTATTAACAGAGTGGAGTTATACAGAGAAAATTAGACAGGTCCATTTTTCGTGTCGCACATGGCTGTAGGCCGAGAAGGAATGGTGGTAGTGGGTTTTTGGTCAATTGAGTGTATAGTGGCATGAAGGATTGGTCTGGGAACTGCTGCTCCTATGGTGTAGGGGGTAAGTATAATAACTATGACCTCTCCCGTCGATTATAGGCATTGAAGTATGTTAGTAGAGGGGTCGAAATTTATTTTATTTAGGCTAGGTTTAAACTTTTTGATGTAGATATATATATATACACTCATATATATGATGTAGATATATATATACACTCATATATATGTATATGAGTGTATATATATACACTCATATATATATATATATATATGTATATGTGTGTGTGTGTGTGTGTGTGTGTGTGTGTGTGTGTGTGTGTGTGTGTGTGTGTGTTATAAATTATAATTTAATTGTAGAATATCTAAATTTCTTTCTGGAGTATATATATATATATATATATATATATATATATATATATATATATATATATACTCCAGAAAGAACTTTAGATATTCTACAATTTCATGGGTAATACATATTTCGCAGCCAAACCTGCTACTCGTCAGACCCAAATGATACAACAGCTAATATTCAAAATCCTCCAGAAAAGAATCACATACAAACACTCAAGTGCCCATATCTATAAAAACATTTCCTCGCTCATTTTTTAAAAAAATGATAAGAAAAAAAAAATATATATATATATAATCATACACGGAAAAAAGAAAAACAAAGGAAAACAAACAGTATACGGACAAAGTTAAAGTTAACGTATTAAATCGACACCAGCGTCTATTGCAATTCATCTGCTTTCTCAGAAAAACATGACATGGAAATTTAACATTAAAATTTAGTTTTAAAGATAATGGGCTGTATCTACGGTATAACAATATATGGTAAATCATATGTTTTAAGACGAATTAAAATATAACTACTACTAGTATTATATTATAAATATAGTTATAATAATTCAAAAATAAATTAAAATCATATAAGAAAATGCTAAAGAAAATATTGAAAATCAATCTTAAAAATGATCTTAAATAATATTATTAAAAATAATATTAATAATAATAATAATAATATTAATAATAAATTTAGAATATATATATATAATTTTTAAACACTAATAATAATAATAATGTTGAAAAAATAAGATTAAAAAATTAGTAAAGAAGCTAACATACACTAAAAATATATAAAATATTTCATATAACACTGAAAAAAGAAGAAACAATAAAATTAAATATATATACATAGATGCACATAAATACACACACACACACACACACACACACACACACGCATATATATATATATATATATGATTATACGATAAATTATTATACATATAAATTAATGAATTTGAGCGCAGTACTGGGTTAGCAGTAAGGTGTCATCATTTTGTAATTGATATGGTTTCTTGCTTTCCAGTCAACTTTGATCTTCAATAAATTAAATACAATGTCAATACTTATCTTCTGTGTGTGTGTTTGTTTGTTTTTTTTTTGTTTTTGTTTTTCACTTATTTCATTGTTCTCTTCCTTTTAACAACTTTTTTTCTCATATTCTCTCATCTTCAGCAACACATTGTGGCACTATTGCCTTGCTTGAGGTGAAATGATTGAAAAAGAAAGTAAGTTGAATATTGTAGTTCGTGCTGAATCACATTTACAATGTACTTGTAAAATTAACTGAAAAACAGCATAGCAGATAATTTCAACTTTTTATTCCTCATCGCTAGTCACGTGGGTCAAGTAAGTAGAATATATGACGCTAATATCTGAAGTTCAAAATCGATCGAAGCAATATGATTTATTTATAAATGTTTACCCTATTGTAAAAAATGCAATACTGTTCATTAATGAAATCTTTTTTTTTTTTTTAATTAATTCTTCTTTTAATATAAGACCCAAAACTTTCCTCAAGTTAAGGGATTACTGTATGACAAGAGGCAACAAGTGCAGTTTATCAGTATACGGAAGAAAGATAACGGTTAACCATTGATTTGAATATGTTACGAACCACCACCTGGGGAGTCTGTTCTAAAATGTAGTGGTTCTTGGGAAGAAGCTGTTCGAATTGAACTTTCTCCAAACTATTGATATACGAAGAAAATGGTAATGCTTTTTTCTGTCATACTGCCTTGTTCTGGATCTCATTGAACAACGATCGTCTTGTTAGACAACGAGGAACAAGCACACATGTATATAAAAATATAACATTATATTTTTATTCTTCGTCTTGACGGGTGTATGGAGTAGGAGAGTAGCCAGAGAAATATCAGGCACACGCAGAAGCTGTCGGGTAGTTCTCTGTTCTCTCTTTGCGTTTTCTTCTTCTCCGTCTTCTCTCTCTTCAACCAGAAACCCCAGACTTATATAACTCAAAATTCCTACGCATTTTTGCTTTTCCTTTTTGTCGTTTAATTGATGTCATCTATAGCCAGATACATCTATCAGTCATTTTCGCCGACTATCGTCTTTCAAGTTTTTGTTGTTGCCTGTTTTTCTGCCTTTGATGTCATTCATATCTTTGTCGGCTATTGCCTTTCAAGCCCTTATTGTCGCCTGTACTTTCTGCCTTTGATGTCAACCATATCTTTGTTGGCTCTTGCTTATGTAACTGTCTTTTGCTGTTGCGCCCAATCGCTACCCTCCATGGCCGGAATATATATTTGTCAATATCATTTTTGCCGGGTCAAAGTAATATATTGAAATGGCGAGTTTTAGCATTCCAGACAAGAATTGGTGCTACTAACGCATTTAACTCGTCGGAACATTTGCCGTGGTGCATCGAGTGGTCTGCGACGTTTCGTCTGTGAGAAAGTGATGCAAATTGTAAAATAATTCATCGGTCACAATATATATTAGGTTGTCCCAAAGGTTCGTAAACACTTGCGAAATGGGTCTATCTAATCCAGCACAAATCGATGGGTTCAGAAAGCGCAAGAAACACCGTCGGTTCCAAAACAAGATCGCTTCGTCAAGAAAGCCATGTTGTGCGTTTGGTAGAACTTTGAAGGAATCGTGCATTTTGAGTTGGTTCCGAATGGTCGTGCCATCAGTGCCGAACTTTACTGTCAGCAACTTGAGCGGGTCTACGACAAGTTGAAGCAAAAGTACCCGGCTCTGATCAACCGAAAACAGCTTTGATGCAGCAGGACAATGTCAAGCCTCACACCGCCAGGAAGACCAAAGACAAGTTTGAAGAGCTGGACGGCTTTGAGGCTCTGCCACATCCAGCCTACAGTCCTGACTGTGCTCCATCAGATTACGGCCTTTTCCGCTCAATTTCTGAAGGGCCGTCGATTCGACTCGTTTGATGAAGTCGAGGAAGAGTGTCAATTTGATTCGAAACCGGCTGAATGGTACTTTGACCAGATCCGAAAGCTTGCACATCGATTAGAAAATGATGGTCTTTATTTTGAGCATTAATTTTTGTTGTTTTTGCGAGTAAAATTTCAATTTATTGTAAGTGTTTTCTGGTAACCTTAGATTACTTGGCGAGTAAAATTTCAATTTTTTGCAAGTGATTACGAACTTTTGGGACAAGCTAATATTTTCATCCTGTACTTGAGGTCAGTATCAGCGACCATGTAAATCCTGAATTTCAAATTAACGTTATTGAAACAAATTCATTCATTGGAATGTCTTACCCAACTTAACTTATTTTCAATCAAATTTAAAATTTCGTTGCTTATTCACAAGAGTTTAAATTCGCAAATGTATATTGTTTACATTCCGAATGCAATTTGTGCCTAGAGCTTCAGATTTTTTAATCATAAAAAAAGGCCTGTTTTAAACGGATTTGTTCCATCTTATCTGTACCTTTAAACCTAAGCACTCTATAGGTACGTTTCTTATAGGTATATTTCTGTTATTTCTTTTATCTGTTTTGTAAATATAAAACAAAACCCATCCTTAAATCTGACATAATTTAATAAGCCAGATTTTACTATTTCATTTGTTTATCTTACGTTGATTCGATTTGCTCAACGCTGTTTTGCTTTCGTTTTCGAATTTATTTTTTTATTTTCTTTCTTTTCATTTCTACGACCTTCTGCGTTGTGTCGATTCTTGTTTTCCTATCATATTTGTTTCTCGTTGTTTTATGTGGAGATCGTTTGTATTTTATTTGTTGAATCTCGGCATTTCACATCCAGTCTCGTTTATTCTCGTTGTCTCTCTTTCCTTCTCGTTGAATCTCGTTAATTCGCCTCCCATTTTTTTTTTGTTTTGTTTTTGTATAATCTCGTTATTTCTCTTTCTCTCTCGTTTAGACATATGTTTTTTCTCGTTCAATTTTAATGTTTTATCATCTTCCTTGTTCAATCTTATTGTTATACATTCTTACTCGTCGAATCTCTATGTCTCACCTTATTTATCGTCAAAACTCTCTCTCTCTCTCTCTCTCTCTCTCTCTCTCTCTCTCTCTCTTAATCACAATTTTTGAATCACTTTTTGGTAGTTTCTTTTTTTTCTCGTTTCGGTAACTTTCTCATGGAATCCTGTTGTTCCTTTCTCGTTGAAGTTTTGTATCTTGTCTTATTTATCGTTGAAGTTTCGCTTTCTTTCAAGTTGAATTTCCGCATTTCATTTTCATTTAATCTCTTTCGATATTTTTTCTCGCTTAATCTCAGTACTTCGTATCATTTCTCGTTGAATCTCGTTCCTTCGTCTTCCTTTTCGTTTAATAATCACATGGTTCCACCTCCTTTCTAGTCGAATCACTGCATTTCTCTTTCTTTCTCGTTGAAGTTGTATTTCTCTCTTGTTTAATCTTTCTTACTTTCTCGTAGAATCTCGTTTCCCCTTCTTTCTCGTTGGATTTAGGTATTTCGCTTCCTTTCTCGTTGAATCTCGTTTCAAGCTGATTCGCTTTGCTTTGGAATGACGTTCGGATTAGCGATTTCATGTCATCATAAAGAAATTTTATCGTTCTGCCCTAGTTCACTTGGCCAACGAAAAAATTTAAATTCATTTTTCCGTCATTCCGAAATTTCTTCCTTGACGTTTATGCGTTTATAATCCTTGTTTGCACACAATCAATAATAAAATAAATTTAAACCCAATTCTTCGTATGAAATTATCAAAACGCTGTCCCGTGACTTTAAGGGTGCGTGTTAAATTGAGTGGATAGTTGTTATTGTAACTTTGTTTTACTTTTTTTTATGTGAAGGATAATCAACACAGTTTTAATGACACCCCCAAATTCCAATGTTAGTGACGTAGGCCTGAATATTCGGCTGCCTGGGGGCAATAGGTGCATCGCTTGCGTGTTCCAAAGCAAAAACAGAAAGAACAATTGTATCTGAAAATGAGCGTCGGTTGTAGACAGTCAGCATTCATGTCGTGTGCAAATGATTATTTCATGTGTGTATAATCACAATTGCAAAAATAAATATAGGGATAATATCTAAAGAAAAAAAAAGAAAAAGGAAAAGAAAATAGGGAAAATTATTAAAAAATAAATAAAAAATGTGTAAAAGAAAAAGTTCGAAAAAAAAAACAAAGAAGCAAAAAGAAACATTTCATGAGTGTATAATCAAAATTGCAAAAAGTAAATATAGAGATAAAATTTAAAAAAAAAAGAAGAAAATACGGAAAAAAGAAAAAAATGAGGGAAATAAATAAAAAATTAAATTAAGAAATAAAGAAAGAGAAGGAGAAAATGATGAAAGAAAGAAAGAAAGAAAGAAAAAGATGAAAGAAAAGAAAGAAAGAAAGAAAGAAAATGATGAAAGAAAGAAAGAAAGAAAAGGATGAAAGAAAGAAAGAACAAAAGAAAAGGATGAAAGAAAGAAAGAACGAAAGAAAGAAAGAAAGTAAGAAAGAGAAGAAGAAAAGAAAGAAAGAAAGAAAGAAAAAAGAAAGAAAAGAAGAAAAGAATTAAAAAAGAAAGAAAGCCAGAAAGAACGAAAGAAAGAAAGAAAAAAGTAAGAAAGAGAAGGAGAAATGAAAGAAAGAAAAAAGAAAGAAAGACCGAATGAAAGAAATACAATACGAAAGAGGAGAAGAAAATTATTAAAAAAAGAAAGAAATAAAGAAAGAAAGACATAAAGTAAGAAAGAAAAGGAGAAAGAAAGAAAGAAAGAAAGAAGAGGAGAAAAGGATGAAAGAAAAAAGAACGAAAGAAAAACATCAAGTAAGAAAGAGAAAGAGATAAGAATGAAAGAAAGACAGAGCTAAAGAAAGAAATAAAGTAAGAAAGAGAAAGAGAAAAGGACGAATGAAAGAAAGAAAGAAGAACGAGTTACGTTAACGAAAAAAAAAAAGAAACTGACACTGAAAGAAAAGCCTAAATAAAGAGTAAAGAAAAAGAGACATGTAAATAAATAAAGAAAGAATAAATAGAAAATTTAGAAAAGTAGATCCACAAAAAACAAAGAAAGAAAGATGAAAAAAAAAAAAAGAACGATGAAAAGAAGAGAAAAAGGATGATGAGGATAAAAGAAAGAAATGAAGATAAGGAAAGAGAGAAAAGGGATGCTGGAACTGAAAAAGAAGTGAGAGAAGGAGGAAAAACATGAAGCAAAGAAAATTGTGGGCGAATCTATAAACTTCCAATGGTAGGAATTCCCATCATTGAATTTCTCTGACTTGAGGTGTGCATGACAGATAATTCCACCGCACTGAATATTGTTAATAAAGCAACTGAAAAGAAAAACAGACACCAAAGGGAACGTTCTTCCGCGTCACTCTTAACCTGACACGCCTGCTGACGCAATCCATATAGATAGAAAATAATAGACTCAGATAGATACAAAACAGCTGAGAATGATATGAATAAGCAGAAATAGAGATAGTTGATTTTCTAAGCGACGCTTAGATGTGGCACAAGCCCTAGAATATGGGATACGCAGTGAGGATCGAACTCACTACTCAGTCATAATAGGTTCTAGCGAGACAAGCGTGTTAACCATTACTACACGCCGAGGCGCCCAAGATAGATAGATAGATAGATAGATAGATAGATAGATAGATAGATAGATATGAACAGACTGAGATAGATAGATAGATAGATAGATAGATAGATAGATATGAACAGACTGAGATAGATAGATAGATAGATAGATAGATAGATAGATAGATATGAACAGACTGAGATAGATAGATAAATAGATAGATAGATAGATATGAACAGACTGAGATAGATAAATAGATAGATAGATAGATAGATAGATAGATAGATATGAACAGACTGAGATAGATAGATAGATAGATAGATAAATAGATAGATATGAACAGACTGAGATAGATAGATAGATATGAACAGACTGAGATAGATAGATAGATAGATAGATAGATAGATAGATAGATAGATAGATAAATAGATAGATATGAACAGACTGAGATCGATAGATAGATATGAACAGACTGAGATAGATAGATAGATAGATAGATAGATAGATAGATAGATAGATATGAACAGACTGAGATAGATAGATAGATAGATAGATAGATAGATAGATATGAACAGACTGAGATAGATAGATAGATAGATAGATAGATAGATAGATAGATAGATAGATATGAACAGACTGAGATAGATAGATAGATAGATAGATAGATAGATAGATAGATATGAACAGACTGAGATAGATAGATAGATAGATAGATAGATAGATAGATATGAACAGACTGAGATAGATAGATAGATAGATAGATAGATAGATAGATAGATAGATAGATAGATAGATAGATATGAACAGAGATAGATATGAACAGACATAGATAGATAGATAGATAGATAGATAGATATGAACAGACTGAGATAGATAGATAGATAGATAGATAGATAGATAGATAGATAGATAGATAGATAGATAGATAGATAGATATGAACAGACTAGATAGATAGATAGATAGATAGATAGATAGATAGATAGATATGAACAGACTAGATAGATAGATAGATAGATAGATAGATAGATAGATAGATAGATAGATAGATAGATAGATATGAACAGACTGAGATAGATACATATAAAAATACTGAGAGATATATATTAACCAGCAGAGATAGATAGAAAGTAAAATGGATGTATACATATATACATGCGAGATGTACATAATGAATTCCGTTGAAATTTATCAAATCTTTCCTGAAAACCATTCTTCGGCTAAGTCGTTTTCTCGGGTTCTCGAAAGGGAATTGCTTTTTCCCGTATTAATGTGTCTTTCCTTCCTAAACTTTTCTGTGAAATTGTGTGGAGCGTCAACATCTTCACTATTTT
This sequence comes from Ascarosepion bandense, assembly GCA_037127315.1. Lineage (NCBI taxonomy): Eukaryota > Metazoa > Mollusca > Cephalopoda > Sepiida > Sepiidae > Ascarosepion > Ascarosepion bandense. The sequence goes on from JBBBDQ010000830.1 coordinate 2,253,530, forward strand.
TTCTTCGATTTCCTTACGTTATCCATTTTAGTTTAGTTGTTTTAGTTGTTGCATTATAGGGTACTGTTGCGTAGTTGTTACGTATAGGGTACTGTTGGATAGATGTTACCTTATAGAATACTGTTGGTTAGTTGTTACGTTGTAGGGTACTGTTAGGTAGATGTTACGTTATAGGGTACTGTTGGGTAGTTGTAGGTTACTGTTGGGTAGTTGTTACGTTGTAGGGTACTGTTGGGTAGTTGTTACGTTGTAGGTTAATGTTGGGCAGTTGTTAAGTTGTAGGGTACTGTTGGATATATGTTACGTTACAGGGTACTGTTGAGTAGGTGTTACGCTGTAGGGTACTGTTGGGTAATTGTTATTTTGTAGAGTACTATTGGGTAGTTGTTAAGTTGTAGGGTACTGTATGGTAGTTGTTACGTTGTAGGGTAATGTTGGGTAGTTGTTACGTTGTAGGGTACTGTTTGGTAATTGTTACGTTGTAGGTTACTGTTGTGTAGGTGTTACGTTGTAGGGTACTGCTTGATAGTTGTTACGTTGTAGTGTACTGTTGGGTAGTTGTTACGTTGCAGGGTACTGTTGAGTAGTTGTTAAGTTATAGGGTACTGTCGGGTAGTTATTACGTTGTAGGGTACTGTTGTGTAGTTGTTACGTTGTAGGGTACCGTTGGGTAGTTGTTAAGTTGTAGGGTACTGTTTGGTAGTTGTTACGTTGTAGGTACTGTTGTGTAGTTGTTATGTTGTAAGGTACTGCTTGGTAGTTGTTACGTTGTAGTGTACTGTTGGGTAGTTGTTACGTTGTAGGGTACTGTTGAGTAGTTGTTAAGTTATAGGGTACTGTCGGGTAGTTATCACGTTGTAGGTTAGTGTTGGGTATTTGTTACGTTGTAGGTTACTGTTGGGCAGTTGTTAAGTTGTAGGGTATTATTGGGTAGATGTTACGTTATAGGGTACTGTTGTGTAGTTGTTACATTGTAGAGTACCGTTGGGTAGTTGTTAAGTTGTAGGGTACTGTTTGGTAGTTGTTACGTTGTAGGGTACTGTTGTGTAGTTGTTATGTTGTAGGGTACTGTTGAGTAGTTGTTACGTTGTAGTGTACTGTTGGGTAGTTGTTACGATGTAGGGTACTGTTGTGTAATTGTTAAGTTATAGGGTACTGTCGGGTAGTTGCTACGTTGTAGGGTACCGTTGGGTAGTTGTTACGTTGTAGGGTACTGTTGGATAGTTGTTACGTTGTAGAGGACTGCTCATACTGACCATTTCTTGCTCATATGTCTCTGGGTTGATGCTTATGACCTTTGCTCGACGTTGTAAGCAGCGGACGATCACTTTCTTTACATAATATAGGCGGTGGGAATTGAAGTTGAGGTATTATTCGGTGAATGTTGGCTTGCAATATACGGATGTCTTGAGCATATTCTCTGTTCGAGATATTAGTACATCCAGGAATTCTGGTTTGTTGTCTTTTCTTTTTCCATTGTGAACTGTATCGATGATCTTATTGAGATCACATGGTCCAGTAACAGCTGAACCTCTTCTTGGAATAGGCAAAGCGTGAAGGTCTTATCTACATATCTCAGTCAAAGCTTTAGTGATGTTGAATCTAATGCCATTTCCTCAAAGTATTCCATGTATATGCTAGCTATTTGTTTAAAATCATTTCACCCCCGGCAAGGCGTAAATGCCACTGATGTGCGGGGGGCTACATAACTGAAAGAAAATTAAGTAGAGGAGTGAGAAGAGGATTACAAACCAATTAGAAAGAAGCAATAGAAAGATGAAAATGCAGGTGTGATGACAATTGCAAGGGGGGAGAGAAAGGGAAGGATATACGGGGTGGGGGAAGGGCTAGAGTCAAGTGGTTAGTAGATGAGTATTGACATTGCATTTAAATTTCTGGAGGTTGTAGCCGTCAGGAAAGCAAGAATATGGGAGCGATTTCCACTGGCGTGAAATGCGAGAGAAGAAGCTGCAGGAGTAGAATTGTCGTCTGCATTTGGCTAACCTAACTGTGAATGGGTGGGATCCAGTTGCCATTCTGGTTGCACGAGTAAACACCTGTTGAAGAGGCACCAGTGACTTAAGTTCGTCCGAGCAGAAGCCATGAAAGTATTTATAGTTACTAACTCTCCTGAGGTGAGCGGCAGGGGCGCCTGACCATAAATGGCAGATGATAATGTCGAGACCATTGCTAAAATTTCATCCTGCCGATATATGTCTGATCCCATTACGAAATGTCTTGTTTGTGTACGGAAAGTCAGCATCTTGATCAGGTTATCTACTGGTATACTGAGTGGGGTATACTGAGTGGGTTATCTGAGGCCAGTATTATCCACACTCTGTTTAAGATATTAATATATCCTGGAATTCTAGTTTGTTGTCTAATCTCTTCATTGTCAAATCTATCGATGTTCTTACAGAGTTCACATGGTCCACGTCTGCACGTCTTAGGCCGAGAGTGATCCGTGTAACATCTACCCACTGGTCCTCTTCCAGGAGTGGTCAAAGCGTGAAGGTGTCGTCTACATATCTCAGCGAGCCCATTGCTAAGCCTTCATTCTGCCGATATAATTCTGATCCCATTCTGTAATTTGTTGTTTGTGTGCAGAAAGCCAGCGTCTTCACCAGGTTATCTATTGATATACCGGTACTTACTCCAAGTGATAAACCCGAGGCCAGTCTGTCTCTGACTATCGACAACATCCCACGCTGAGCAACTTGATGAACAGGCTAAACACATCACAATTTGGATGCATTGGACTGGAGCCTCTTTGAATAATTCCACAAAGTGAGCGAAGTTTCGGACATATGATGGTGACTTTTCTAACAATGGGTCAGTTATATTTACAAGGAAGCAACCCAGAAGGTGGGTCTTGGCAGCTAACATTTGACCAGAGCGAAATACCGTCTTTATAAATCTTTGAGAGACCATTCATGTGCAGGTCCGTAGCTGATGCTAAAAAACACCGGGCATTGAGAAAATTGCCCTGATTTATTAGTTGACAATGTGATGACGTCATCATTGTCATCAGTTTCCAGAAACTATGATTTTTGCGGATTTTTTCGGCTATTCCAATGGAAATTAGGCACAGAACGTGAACGAAAGCAGGAAATCGGGTTCGGACTTTCTGAGTATAACCAGTCTTTTCTCCCAAAATTAATAAATAAACAGATTTTTACTGCGTTCATTCGGATGTTTTCTTCGTTTTTCTTTCTTTCTTTCTTTCTTTCTTTCTTTCTTCGTGAATTGTTTAGTTTAATTTCTGATGAAGACATTTTTCTTGCCCGGATTTTCACTACCCGGTGTGCCCCGTAGTCAAATACGGCCATGGTCATCTCTAAATAGCCAGACATTTTTCTCCAGACATTTTTCTTATTTTCCAGTTAAATTATCTGGATACTCATTACACATATCTCTATAAAACACAAACTTACGAGAAAGACTATATACACTTGACTTAGTCTTTACTTTACCATTCTGTTAGAACCATATTTGATGTACATTTGATTACAAATCACAACTTTACTTAATATTAATGTCTCTCATCTCTCCAAAATAACCAGATAATGAATAATAGCTATTCTTTTGTTTCCACGTCTTACTGTTTCTCATTTTTTTACGAGTGTATTTGCAAGGTACCTCCACTCATTTCAGATGCCTATGTGCAGGGCCGTAGATGATGCTAAAAAATCACTAGACACAGAGAAAATTGCTCGGATTTATTAGTTGACAATGTGATGACGTCATCAGTGTCATCCGTTTCGAGAAACTATGATTTTGCGGATTTTTTCGACTATTCCAATGGAAATTCAGCACAGAATGTGAACGGAAGCAGGAAATTGGGTTCGGATTTTCTGAGGATAAACCAGTCTTTTCTCCCAAAATTTATAAATAAACAAACAGATTTTTACTGCGTTGGGATTCGACCCCGAAGAATATAGACTGCCTAACTTTTTTCCTTTTTTTCTTCTTTCTTTTTCCCTTCATCCTACTCAACCCTTGTTTGTTTTCCCTCCTTAATGTTTTAACCTCCCATTAATCTGATCTTATCATTTTCCCTTCATTCCCTTCGGTTTTATTACCTTTAATTTGATATTCCCATTGAGTCAGTCAGTTAGTTAAGTGCCATACGTGATACACGCTTGGGCGATCATGTCTCGAAAAAGACATGACTGACTGGGCAGAAGATTATCACGCAGTAGGTTGCCATTGCTTTCTGCGGTAGACTGGTTGCCGACCAAAGCTATAGAACCCAATCTGTCCTGTTATTTAATTCATACCTAGAGGATGAAGAGATGTATTATATTATTAACTAGTAATTAGTGGGGGATCAGTTTATTACTTCATAACAATAGAAAAACAACCCCCCACTTTGTGCCCAGTAGAAGTTTTAACTATTATATTCATTCAGTCAGGTAAGTGCCATAAGTGATACACGCTTGGGCGATCATGTCTCGAAAGAGACATGACTGACTGGGCAAAAGATTATCCCGCAGTAGGTTGCCATTGCTTTCTGCGGTAGACTGGTTGACGACCAAAGCTATAGAACCCAATCTGTCCTCTTATTTAATTCATACCTAGAGAATGAAGAGATGTATTATATTATTAACTAGTAATTAGTGGGGGATCAGTTTATTACTTCATAACAATAGAAAAACAATTCCCCACTTTGTGCCCAGTAGAAGTTTTAACTATTATATTCATTAAGTCAGTTAAGTGCCATACGTGATACATGCTTGGGCGATCATGTCTCGAAAGAGACATGACTGACTGGGCAAAAGATTATCCCGCAGTAGGTTGCCATTGCTTTCTGCGGTAGACTGGTTGACGATCAAGGCTATAGAACCCAATCTGTCCTGTTATTTAACCCATAACTAGAAGAAATAAGTGGATTAATACCTTTCCCAAGGCTATTTGCGCGTAAGTGAATGCAATGAATTCAGCTGGAATTCGAACTTGGCTCCCCGATTTCTCGTTCCGAGCCGATATCCAATGCACCACAACGCACATCCCATTGAGTACCAATCCTATATTCCTTTATTTACTAATCATTTTTAATCCATTTGTTTTTTTGCTGTAAAGTTTTTTTTTTGGAAAAGAAAAGATTTTTTAAAACCTAAACTATAATTCTTTTTGGTCGATCTATTTATTTGTTGTAAAGTTTTGTTTTTTTTTTTTTTAAATAAAAAGGGAAGATTTATTTTTAAAAAATATATTCTATGTTCCAATTTATTTTTATCTATTTTCGCTATGTACTTGTTGGTTATATGCTTGTTGTTTCATTTAGATTTTATCCATTTTCTAATGTGCACAATTTACAATGTCTACATATGACATTAATTTCATTGCGTTTATTCAATACATTTTTATTCCTAAGTGATTTAATAATAAATAGTTTTTTCGGAAAAACATAATAATTTAAGGACTTATATATTTTAGCTTCTTTTAGAAAGTTTTTTTTTCCTTTAGGTACCAATGATATTTCGATAGGGATTTTCTATTTCTGTATTATTATTAAATGAAGAGGTGTGTTGGTAAATTCGCTGCTTTAGAGTGTTTTTAGTACTCCCTATATAGACTTTTATATTATTTGGGTTTTCCTTTGTCGATATTTCGCATTGATAGATTATCGATTCCGTCAAACACCTGTTTTCTAGCGGACAGTTTATGGGGTTTTTACAATTACATTTTTTCTTGTCTAAATTGTTATTTTATGTTGTCTGGTTGTTTTTATTGATTTTGTTGAATTTTTAAAAAAATATCTTCATTGTGGTTTTTTATAATTTTTTCTAGAGTGTTCATACAGCTGTAACTTAATTTTATAGTATTTTTAATAAAGATCTTAATTAGTGGATTTTTTTCGGGAAAGTGTTTCTTAATTAACTCGAGAATTTTTTTTTCCCAATTTACCATTTGTCATCTGGTTGAAAGGGGGTGTGAACCACCTTATTACTAGTAATTCTCACACATACTCCCAAAATACGCATATATTTTTTACTTAAATCCATCCTCACATGCATACGTACATATACTCATAAATGTGTTCTTCCTACATACATTCATCTATTTATATCCACATACAATTATTGTGTTCACACACTCGCAGTTCCATATAACTAAATCTAAATGTAAACATATTTATAAATGGAACTTTGTGTGTGTGTATATGTGTGTGTGTGTGTGTGTCTGTGTGTGTGTGTGTCCATTACCTATAGCCTCCGAAACGAGTGAACCGATTTTCTTGAAAATTTACACAGTTATACTATAAGCGTCTGCGAGTATTCTTGGCTAGGTTTTGTGTCGAGGTACCCCCGATAAATATCGAAAACCGATAATCCAAAAGATTGGGTTATAGAAGGAGAGGTCCGATTTTAATCAAATTCCATACACTCATAGACAAGGACATAAGAAACAATATTCAGAAGTTTCAATGTTGCAGTTCTTACAACAGTGCAGAAAATTTGATATCAATACCAGGAAATTAAAATTTGACTTACATCCATTTATTTTTCTTTCAGTCTACGGTTTCGCTTTAACTGGAAACAACTATTGCTTTTTGGTCTTTCGTGCCAACGTCCAAAGAGTCTGAGCTCCAGGACCTTGGATTAGTTTTAAAGCTTTCATTACACCGGAGCAACGCCGGGCTATACTGCTAGTTTATTTTAAAAAATGACTAGTTATAGTACACTTGTACAGCAAAATGACATTCAATACACCATTCAATATAAAAATACATTTTTATAGGAAAATAACCAGCAATGCATTTATCTCCAAACTACACTACCGGCCATAATTATTAGGCTACACCAGTTTTTTAAAAGAAATTATGTATTTCATGCTATTGTTAGTATTTATTGCCAAGTAGATATTTCTAAATGAAAATAGAATGGTTGTTTTCCTATTATTAGTTTACAAAATTTTACAAAGCAAGGAAGCAATGACGAACTTATCCGAATCACCCTAAATTTCCTTCATTCTTTCATTGATGAAACTGCAATATATGTAATTATCAAATATTTATAAATTCAATTGATGAATATGTTATTGTGCAATATTAACAAAAGAACCATTCGATTTTAATTTACAATTATTCATTTGGCAACAAACACTAAAAAATAGTATGAAATACATCATTAAAACATTGGGGTTGCCTAATAATTACGGCCGATAGTGTATAAATATAAAGATACTTTTACCCTAACAGTATAAAATTGTGTGCAATATGTCTAGTTGAAGCCATGAAATTTCGTAAAAAATATTTGTATTCCGGCATTAAATAACCCATAAAGATGTTGATGTACCGCTAAATAAGTACCGTTCTGGCCCTCTTTGTATATGTGCTATCAAACCGATCACTAATCTTCTTTGTTAAAACGCAGTATCAGCCCCGGGGAGCAGCATGTTTTCCTTTGGGGTTTGAAAGAAACTTAACTGTGCTAATCTCCAAATCTTACAAAAATTGTACCCAGGTCAAACTTAGTTTTGTTTTTCAGAATGCTGAAGATTTATTTTCCCTCAGTCAGACCGAAAAAAAAAAAAAAAAGGAAAACCAACTAAAACAAATGTAGAAAAGCCAAGAAACGATTCTGGTTTAAAAAGGAAAAAAATTAATGAAGATCATCAAACACAAAGAAGATAGCAAGAAACTCTTCAATGGTGTTCGAGTTAGGTCAAAAATGAAAAGAAAGACACCATATAGATGGTGTTCAATTAAGACGGATCGAAGGTAGCAGTAAATAAAACAGTGTTATTGACAAAATTTTATTGATTTCAATATTGGATCATATTATTTAAGTCATGCCAATTATGTGTGAAAATAACATTGCCCAAATGTCCGCTAAGGCTTCAGTGGTACACCTACACTCTATGGTCAAAATTTTTGATGACGTCTCTTTATAGTTGCTTCTCGATCTCAACACTATGCCTTATTATCACATCATTCAGTTGTTCAATTGTTGTTGGCTTGTTGGAATAGGCCTTATTTTTTTAGATGACTCCAAAGGCTTCAAGTCGCACGATCGTGGTGGCCAACTGACATCACTGTTTCGAGAGATGATGCAACCTTGGGAATTCTCTTGTTTGAACGTCAATTTTCATAACAGGATACGACAACTTTAACACGTTGTTTTATTTCTAATCTTTCAATGGTTGAAACTGCCAAAAACTGAAGTTGTTAAATCTGAAATAAATCGAAAAAATCATTAGACGTTTAAACTTAATACACATTTAAAATCGGTCCTATTATTAGAAAAATTATATATATATAAAGTCTTCCGCAGTCAGATCTGTTCCGCAGCTCATCAGTGCGGTTAGACATCCGATTGCTTTTACCCAGGATTGAAACCCGACCGAACTGGCGTCAGTTGGCGATTTTACCTCTGAGCTATGGGCGCTCGGTAGGAGGAGGCTGCCTTTTAGCGTATGATGTACCATACGCCAGTAGTTAGAGTGCTCTAATTCATTGCTGATTGTTTAAAACAACAGGCAAAGAAGATATATGTTATGTTTTTTTATTTTTACAGTATTCTTACATGATTTCCTTATGCTGGAAATAAGTAATATGAAAATGGTTCATAATTATTAAATTTCCAAGCGCTTTCAGCCACTTCACTGGCCATTCACAAGGATGTTATGTTTCCGATGTTGTTACTTTATTTTAATGTTTTAACTGTAAAGTAATTTATTTTGTGTTTTTTAAAAGAAGCCTTTTATCACGTGACGCGCGTAACTAGAAATTGAACGTACATCTTTGTATTTAAAAAAAATACATTCAATACTCCATTTCCTCTATTAAATTATATAAGTTTGATGGCTGGAGAGAATTGATGGATATATAGCGCCTCTCTTGAAACAAGATGCTTTTGATATTGTAATTTTTAATTAAGATAATTACAGTCAAAACATGAGGATGAAATAACATCGGAATCAGAACATCTTTGAGAATGGCCAGTGAATTGGTTGAAATTTAATAATTATGGAATATTTTTACATTCCTTATCTCCAACAAAAAGAACACATGTAAGAATACTGGAAAAATTAAACAAAAAATAAATAAAATCTTCCATGTCGGTTGTTTAAAAGAAAGATTGTTGCCTATATATATATACACACACACACACATATATTAGTCGTTCACATACAAGCCTGTTTCGTTGTATCACAGCTCATCAGTGTGGTTAGACACATCCACATGCTTCTGGCCGGGATCGAAACTTGACCGATTTGGTTTCCGTCGGAGTCTCTACCCACTAAGCAATAGGCCCATGGAAATTGAGAAGGGAAATTTTTACGTGTTATATATAAGAAGTGTATACACACGCCAGTCACCGAAAGATTATATATATATATATATATATATATATATATATATATATATATATATATATATCTCCCCAAGCGAGGCAGTTTACCACTAATGGAAGAAAGTTGAGAAAGAATGACAGGTTATAGGAGGTGTCAGGAAGTGGGTAAGAAAAGGATGAGAAGACTGATGAGAGTAGATTGGACAGAGAAAGGAACATGAGAGAGAGGATGCAAGTTAGTGAGATAGGAGATGACTATTGACTTTACATTTAAATTCTTGGAGATTGTAGATGTCGGGGGAGCAAGTAAATGGAAGGGATTTCCACAGGCGGGAAGTGCGAGAAAAGAAGCTGATGGAGTAGAATTTGCGTTTTATTGGTTTCACAGTAAAAGGGAAAAATAGAGTCTAAAAACTAATTAATTTCCTTAACTTTGTGTATTTCTGTGTTTAATATTGCAGTATACAACGCTCAGTGTGATTCGTGTATGAAGCTTGAGCTTCGAAGTTGTACTGTTTAAGCCAAGGAAGCAATCCAAAAGCTAATTCAGTAAGTTAAGTGTCACTTGTGATACACGCTTTGGGCGATCATGTCTCGAAACAGACATGACTCACTGGACAGAAGACTATCCCGCAGTAGGTTGCCATTGTTTTCTGCGGTAGACTGGTTGCCAGCAAAGGCTATAGAACCTAAATTGTCGTATTATTTAACCCTTTCCCAAGAGTATTTGTGCGTAAGTGAATCCAAAGAATTGAACTGGAATTCGAACTCGGCTGCCAGATTTGTCGTTCCGAGTCGAAATCCACTGCGCCACAACGCACATCCCACAGAACGCTAATTAGATTACTGAAAAATAGGAAAAATTGGCTAGAAACATGGAAAAGAGTTCTGGTTCGCTATGTTATATCAATTCTCTTGAATGGCAGTGATTCTGGACGATCTTCTCAGAGTTGAAGAGGAGACTTGAAGAAATAGAAATATGGTTATACAGAAGGATGCTGAGGATAGCGTAAACCAAACTTATGAGTAACGATGAGTTTTTGGAGAAAATCGAAACAAATACTTAACATCAGGAAGAGACAGTTTAAGTTTCTAAGGTATATAATGAGGAAGTTGGGCTTGGAAAATCTGATACTCACATGGCAAACAGAGAGCAAGAGAGATGCAGGAAGACAACGCATGATATAATTGACGAGCTTGAGCAAATGGATGACAGAGCAGAGCCTGGAAAAATAGCTATATTAAGAGCTACAAACAACATGGGGTAATGGAAAGTCACGATCATCTACGACCCTGAAGGGGCACGACACATAAGGAAGATGACATTGACTCTCGGTAGATGAAATAACGAAGAGTAAGATCTTGTTTCTCGTGCAGTAGTACTCTCGGCTGCGGATAAAATAAGACAAAATATGTTATTTCAAGAATGTTATGTTTATAGGTTCAAGTGTACGAATACCAGGGTTAAAGGGTATGTCAATATAAAAGTGGACATTGAAGTTAACACCCAGAGGCAACAGCGAAGCAGATCAATAGAAAAAAACGGGGAAAAGATTACTAAACTGCTATGCGATATTTATCCTACTGTATGGCGGTGATGAAGAAGAGTATTGAAGCAACAGAAATGTGGTTCTACAGAAGGATACTGAAGATGTGAGCGACGTCGAAATTTGGAGAGAATGAAAAAAAAAGCAAAACTAATACTTAACATCAGGAAGAGACACTTGAGGTTTTTGAAGCATATAATAAGAAAAGAGGGATTAGAAAATTGCCATATGTGATACGCGCTTTGGGCGATCATGTCTCGAAACAGACATGACTCACTGGGCTGAAGATTATCCCGCAGTAGGTTGCCATTGCTTTCTGCGGTAGACTGGTTGCCAGCCAAGGCTATAGAACCTAATCTGTTTTATTATTGAACCCATAATTGGAGGGAAGAGACGGATTAATACCATTCCCAAGAGTATTAGCGCGTAAGTGAATGCAACGAATTTAACTGGAATTTGAACTCGGCTCACCGATTTGTCGTTCCGAACCGATATCTACTGCACAACGACGCGCACAATACAATTCTCTTAGGATCACCTGAGTGTACATGTTGAGCTACAATAGGGTGTTGTGGAGGGCTATGATCGCTTACGTCCCGAGAGAACATAAAAATAAGAACGTACTTGCCAAACCAATAGAGCTACAGTACCAACATGATAAGTGCGTTACTGTTCTTTCAATTTTTTTTTTTTCGTTTTATACACCAAAAGAATAAACTAAAAAAAACAAAACCCCCATCTACTCAGAGAGTCGAATCAGGATGCCTAGACATTGGCTTCTATGCCGTGTTACACTCAGTTATGTGTGCTATGTGTTGAAATAAAACGAATACGAGCGCTTCAGCTGCTGACATTGTTACTCTCTTTTCCTCTCAAATATTATTCTTCGCCTAGCGAGTCCATTACCCTCCTCGACATTTGAGAAGCGTTCCCATATCTATCGGGGTCTATTTTTCCCGCTGCTACAACTACTATTACAGCTGCTGCTATTACTGTGTACGGAATCTTGTTTTCAATATCTAAAAAAAAAAAAAAAAAGAAGAAAAGAAAAAAAGGGGGTCATATCTCTCCTGTTTAAAATGTCGTTCTTTTACACTGCAATTCTTTATAAAAAAAAGAATCGTTTTAATTTCTCCTTTGATCAAAGCTTTTTATTACTATTATTATTAAATATTGTTTCTTTCTTTGATTATTAAATTTTAGGCACGGGTTATGTTTTTAGGAATTTTTTACAATTTAAAAATAATAAAAAATATTTGAATTTAACAAATTAAATAAAATGTTGGATCTTTTCTGTGAATTCACCCCAAATAAAATTATTTATCGCATATATTAATTCTCTCCAAGAAATTATAAATTTTTCATCAAAGTTTGTTTATTTTTTATTAAATTTGTACCACTTTTCTGAAACAAAAGAATGTTTATTGTTTCGTGTGTGTTCCAGATAGAACAGCCATTGCAATATTTTTATTTACTGAACACAATCCGAAGCTGTATTTTACCTGGGATACGATTATGTCGGATTGTTGGAAAGGACATATATCTTTGAAGAACAATCCCAATTATATAACTCGTACAGAAACATCAGCTCACACGCAAACAATCGGAAGGCTCATCCCTTGTTCCCTGTTTAGGATGTAGTTTCCGGCTTTCTCTTTTCCAATCTTCTCACTTTGTTTTTTTTTTTCAATTGGAGTAGATAGATCTATCTATCGCCCGGTTCACACTCCACCCACGTCTATTGAACAGGTTAAGAGGCTCATCCCTTGTTCCCTGTTTAGGATATGGTTTCCGGCTTTATTTTTTCCAATCTTTTCACTATTACGTAGCCCCCTGCACATCAGTGGCGTTACCGCCTTGCTCGGGGTGATACGATTAAAAAAAAAAAGTACCTGACGAAAATCCAAAATCAAGAATACGTTCATGTTCGGGACTCTTCGTAGCATGAGTCTTTTTAGTCTTCTTATGTGTATGTGCGTTGTGGTGCATTGGATATCGGCTTGGAACGAGAAATCGGGGAGCCGATTTCGGATTCCGGCCGAATTCATTGCATTCACTTACGCGCAAATACCCTTGGGAAAGGTATTAATCCGTCTATTCCTTCCAGTTATGGGTTAAATAACAGGACAGATTGGGTTCTATAGCCTTGGTCGGCAACAAGTCTACCGCAGAAAGCAATGGCAACCTACTGCGGGATAATCTTCTGCCCAGTCAGTCATGTCTCTTTCGAGACATGATCGCCCAAGCGTGTATCACGTATGGGACTTAATTGACTGATTGATATGTGTAAATTCCTTTGGAGACGTTAAGGCAAAAATAAAATTAAAAATGAATGCATTTTTTAACAAAATTTAAATGACATTTCTGAAATTTAGTGTAAATTTTAGTAAATATAAATTCCTTTTTTTTTGTATTATTTTGAGGTAGATTTGGTGTAAATTTTAATAAATATAAATTCTTTTTTTTTAATTAGTTTGAGGTAGATTTAGTGTAAATTTGGGATGAATTAATAAAAAATATTTTTTAACGGAATTATGATACTTTCACGCGTGACTCAGGTTTTAAACTAAAAGGGCTTATTTACGTCAACTCATGACGGCTGCTATGTTTCAACTGCTGTTGATGCTGTCATTCAAAAGCAAAAATCCTGCTCGAACGAAAGTTCGCTTACATTTCTTTCTCTCCTCTCAAACAGCAAAGCTTAGAGGCTCTTTTTAAACATGCCAATATATTCAGCAGATATACAAAGATAGGAAGGGGTGTAAGACAAGGATGTGTCTTTTGACCGGATCTGTTCAAATTATACAGCAAGAATATTTTGAGCACCCTAGAAGTTATACCTGGATTTGTCATCGGCGGTTATAATTTAAACAACCCAAGGTACGCAGATGATACAGTGCTGATATCAAACACAGAAAGAAAACTACAAGACCTCCTACAGAAGGTAGCTGAAGAGAGTGACAAGAAAGGACTACAAATAAACAGCAAGAAAACCAAATGCAGGGTCATCAGTAAAACGGGCAGCCCAATATGCCAAATACAGGTCGGAGATACTAGAATCAAGCAGGTACAAAAATTATGTGTTGTAGCAGAAGACGGAAAGCGCGACACTGAGATCTGAAGTCGAATTGGCATGGCGAAGGAAGCATTCCAGAAGTTGAGTAAAGTATTAAGAAACAGGACAATTTCCCTAAAAACAAAGAAGAGTGTACTGGATTGCTATGCGTTGTCAGTTCTTCAATATGGCAATGAATGTTGGACAATATAAAAAAAAGATGAAGGAAAAACTTGAAGCAACTGAAATGTGGTTCTACAGAAGGATGCTGCGGATATCATGGATCGAGCATGTGAGCAATGATGAGGTTTTAGAAATTATGGAAACGAAAAGGAAATTAATACTGAACATCAGGAAGAGACAGCTGAAGTTCCTGGGACATGCAATGAAGAAAGAGGGCTTGGAGAACCTGCACTAACAGGACAGATAGAGAGAAAAAGACAGGAGAAAGCAGTGGATAACATATTTGAAGGACCTAATCAGGTGGATGATGGAACGAGGGTTGCATGATGTAACAGGAGAAGGCGTGCTAATAGCTACCAGGGATAGGGAGACGTGGAAAGCCATGATCGCCTACGTCCTGAAAGGACAGGGCACATAGAAGAAGAAGAATATTTTTTTCGGCTTTTATGTGCCGTGTTTCTTTAAGATATAAGCAATCATGGCCCTCTGCATCTTTATAAGGTTTCTGTTTTTGTGGTTTTTACCAAACACTTTTCTACTACTATCGATAGAGCCCATAAAGTATGTTATGCGGTGTTTTCTTCTGTCCTTCCTTTCCTAAATCTGTTCCGAGTGTATCAGATTTTCTAAGTCCACTTTCCTCATTACGCGCCCCAGAAATTTCAGCTGCCTCTTCCTGATGGTAAGTATAAGTTTCCTTTTTGTTACCATTTTTTCTAAAATATTGTTTTTGTTCACAGGTTTGGTCCATGATATCCTCAGTATCATTCTGTAGAGCCACATTTCTGCTGCCTCTAAACACTTCCTTATCTGTTCAGTATTCACTACCATACATGAGAACAGAAAGAGAGTATAATTATCACCTTATTCAACTGTTGGTTTGTTGAAAGTTTTTTTTATTTTTTAAAGAATTTAAATTTTTTTTATTTTTTAAAGAATTCCAGCCACCCAAAAGAAACAGACTACTATTTATATACCACAAAAACTACATCTTCTTCTTCCTCTATGTGCCCTGTCCCTTCAGGACGTAGGCGATCATGGTTCTCCACGTCTTCCTATCCCTTGTGGATCCTAGTATACTTGCTCCTGTTACTCCTGGCAAACCCCGTTCCGTCATCCACCTGATCAGGCCCTGCAAATATGTTATCCGCTGCCTTCCTCTGTCTCTATTTCCTTCTATCTGGCCAGGCAGTATCAGGTTCTCCAGGCTCTAGGCGATCATGTTTCTCCACGTCTCCCTATCCCTTGTGGCTCCTAGTATGCTTGCTCCTGTTACTCCTGGCAAACCCCGTTCCGTCATCCACCTGATCAGGCCCTGCAAATATGTTATCCGCTGCCTTCCTCTGTGTCTCTTTCCTTCTATCTGGCCAGTCAGTATCAGGTTCTCCAGGCTCTATGCGATCATGTTTCTCCACGTCTCCCTATCCCTTGTAGATCCTAGTATACTTGCTCCTGTTACTCCTGGCAACCCCCGTTCCGTGATCCACCTGATCAGGCCCTGCAAATATATTATCCGCTGCCTTCCTCTGTCTCTCTTTCCTTCTATCTGGACAGTCAGTATCAGGTTCTCTAGGTTCTATGCGATCATGTTTCTCCACGTCTCCCTATCCCTTGTCGCTCCTAGTATGCTTGCTCCTGTTACTCCTGGCAACCCCCGTTCCGTGATCCACCTGATCAGGCCCTGCAAATATGTTATCCGCTGCCTTCCTCTGTCTCTATTTCCTTCTATCTGGCTAGTCAGTATCAGGTTCTCCAAGCCCTCGTTCCTCATTGCGTGCCACAGGAACTTCAGTTGTCTCTTCCTGATGCTCAGTATTAATTTCCTTTTAGTTGCCATTCTTTCCAACACCTCATCGTTGCTTACATGCTCGGTCCACGATATCCGCAGCATCCTTCTGTAGAACCACATTTCCGCTGCTTCCAGTTTTGTCCTCATTTTCTATGATATTGTCCAAACATGAAAAAAAAAAATTGTAGAGCATTTAACAACAACCGTCTCGAAAAAATTTAAAGAAGTGACCGAAAGCGCTTGGAACAATAGACATTACGGATATTTTTGCACCCACCAAACGAAAAAATGGAAAAATTATTAGAAAAACTGAAAAAAATTCATCAAATTATCCTTTCTCTCAAATTCAACGAAACATGTGTGAATGGAAGGTTATTGCCCAAAAATTATATATATATATATATATATATATATATATATATATATATATATATAGTAAAAAGAACCTTCAGCTATTGGATGCCATCTACACTTAATCAAATCACATTTAAATCTGGTCACAACACATTACATTGCATTTAGACATATGGTTCTATTAACATTTCGGTCTCTCACGCGGTGTGACGTCATGGAACCGCATTACAAATTTACGACTTGCGTCTGCTATTCAGTGACTGTTATCGTCGCATATCAATGTTTTATGTCAACACACGATATCATATTTGATGGTGAATGTCTTTATGTTAACCTCTCTGAAGATGGCTCATGTGAGGCGAAAGCTTAGAACCAGCATAACAAAAACATATCCAAATGTTAGACAATTTTTGTCTTTATTTTCACTTGAAATTAAAGCCAAAATACGATGTTTAGAACGGTTCATGATTAAACATAATAGACATTCATTGTCTCTTATATTTAACAATATATGTTAAGAAACTTATTTGCTGTCTCGATACACTAAATATGTATATATATATATATGTGTGTGCTTATGAGTGTGATAGAATAAAAAAAAATGAATAAGAAACGTATTTCAATCTAACATGTTTCACTTTTATTAAAGCTTCGTCAGAGATCAAAACGAAAAACAAAGAGACAGTATGCTGGTCTGTTTTGATTTTAGGTTTGTTCCTATTGGTCAGATACGTTTCCTGCCTATGAAAGCAATAGATAATGTTTAAATGTATGTGTACGGAATATTTTGGATTATGAAATGCATAATAGTGCATGTGTGTTTTTATTAAGAAACGCTTGTCTGTCTCGGTGTATGCTGGATAGTAATTTTAGTTAACGAAAGTGTATATAGGTAGGTGTGGGAAAATCTTAAGATATCATTGATCGATGACAATAGATTTTTTTCATTACCAATTTAATTGAACAGTGTCCTTCATCGGCTGGCCCAATTCTTTTAGATTTTGTCTTATGGATCATAAATGGAATCAGGACTGATCAGAATTCAACAAGGAGCAATCAATTTGGAAAGACATTAAAAAGAACAGCTTGTCATTTTTTTTTTTTTTTTTTTTGAAGAAGCAAAAAGAAAGGCTTGTTATTTTCATGATTAGAGACTCAATAATAATTTTTGAAAGGACTTGATTATCAATATGCTAGGAAAGAACAGCAGTAATATAAATGAAAAAGCTAAGCCTATATATATATATATATATATATATATATATATATATATATATAATTGAAAGAATGAAGAAAATTTAGGGTGATTCGGACGAGTTCATTTTTGCATTGTAAAATTTTGCAAAGTAGTAATGACAAAAGAACCATCCTATTTTCATTTAGAATTATCCATTTGGCAATAAATACTAAAAATTGTTTGAAATGCATCAATTCTTTTAAAACAAACTGGAGTGGCCTAATAATTATGGCCGGTAATACACACACACACATATATATATATATATATATATATATATATATATATATATATATATATATATATATATAAAATCTACAGGGTGCGATGGGTAAATTGTCGCCATTTGCCTCGTAAAATTTTGCAAAGTAATAATGACAAAAGAACCATCCTATTTTCATTTAGAATTTTCCACTTGGCAATAAATACTAAAAATAGTTTGAAATGCATCAATTCTTTTAAAAAAACAAACTGGGGTGGCCTAATAATTATGGCCGGTAATGCACACATATATATATATATATATATATATATATATCAATCTGATTATCTAGATTAAATAAAAGTAATGATTAAAAAAAAAAACCGAATTTCAATTACAATTTATTTACATTTCATTATATTTTTTTTATCTTTTAAGAAACCACATTGTATGAGCATATTTTGTTTTGGCTTTCGTATAGAGCTCAATTTGCAATGAATTTACATAACCATCTGAGGTAGGGTTTCCGTGCTGGGCAGACAAAGACAGTGTTGAAGTTTGCTAAGATACCAAAAAGGGTTCAGGATATTTAAGTTCTCGTTTGTCCGCCATGCGTGACCCGTTTACCTGTGGCAGGAATTGCTAAAGAGAACAAAAAGTCAATGGAAATGTCTCTGCAAGTTTGAATGTGCAGGTGATGTAATGGATAACAACTCAGAATTGTTCATTTGAGTTCCGAGTTCCAATTCAAATTGGGTTCGTTATATTCACTTCCGCACAAATACAATGAAAACAATTATGAATAAACATACGCGTAAAAAATCATTTTGGGGCGCCTCCACGAAGTGCAATGTTTAGCAGGCTTGTGTCCCCAGATCATTTACAACAAAAAGTGAGTTCGATCCTCACTGGATACCCAAAACTTTCGGCCTTATGCCACAACTAAAATACACTTAGAAAATAATTCTTGGGAACATAAACGTTAGGTAATGGTTAGCAAGCTTGTCTCACGAGATCATTTAAAACTTAAAGTGAGTTTGATCCTCACTGGATGCTTCACACTTTCGGTCGACTAAGCTACGATTAGAAAATTATTTTTGAGCATTTCCAGGTGGTGTAATGTTTAGAAAGCTCGTCTCTCTAGATCAATTGCGATTGAATTGTGAGATCAATTCTCACTGGGTGCCCGGTGCATTCGGCTTTGTGCCACATCAATGCTACGCTTAGAAAACCTCCTTAACTGGAATGACTGCTAGAAGTGAAAACCTCTATACGAAAAGACCTTGTTGAAGTTTGGGTACCCTTGTATACTAGTGAGTCAGCCATGAACTGACTCATTTTATAGTTCACCAATAGAAAGGTTAACCAATCAGAAGGCCCAAAATATTCAATGCGACGTGTACAAAAGCGACCATATTTTCCCGAGTATTGGCGATATAGTCAGATTCAGTAGAGTGACTCGTGAGTGTTAATCTTTGACGTTGTCTCGTTGAACAGATTACGTACTGCGCTGTATTCTATATTCATATACTATGGTGGACATGGTCAACAGACCTAATTATGCTGATTAGAAGAAGGAAGAAAAGTGCTTAGGTCTTGTAATCAGGAGATGAGATCAAAGGTCAGTGGCCACGCGGCAGACCACCAACGAGAATGCGAAGAGAAAGTCCGAGATGACGCCAGAATGCCACCTCTGACGCCTGAAAGGGTTGCTTTGGTCAGGAAGATGTTTTGTGAACAGGAAGTAGGCAAATGCCACTTTTCGATTTGCCAAGTAAGCCAAGTTGATGTTGGGCTTGATGTTTGCATTGTAGTTCAGCTGTTCATTAATTCCCACAAACATTGAAGGAACTTAGGCTTAGGCCATAAAAAACTATGGGAAACAATTTCCCAGCTGCGGGAATCATATAATAATTATGCTTATTCCTTCCTTAGTTAGTTAGTTACTTCATCCCTCCGTCAGTTACGCCACTGAAGAAAGATAACAGACTTACTCTCTACACGAGCTTTTCCTTCCCCTCTATCTTTTTATAATTTATAAACACTACTCTCCTCAGCCTTTCTTTCATCTTTGCCAAATGGAAGTGTAGTAAAGAGTGAGAGAGTAGGAAGAGAGAGCCTATAGCAGTACCGTATCAGTAGCAGCTTAAGCCGGTGGTTGTAGCAGTAATTGTGTGTGTATATGTGTGTGTGTCCTGTACAATATAGTAAAAATAGGTAGATTTGTTATCGTATCCCGGGACCTAATAACGAAATTTCTGGCCTATACATTCTTGGCCATTAGTCAGATGGTCTTTTCTGTTTACAATGGACACAGGAGACATGACTTTTCAGTAATAAAAAAAAAATTCTCTTTAAAATCTCTTTTTAAATTTGGTAACTAAAGAAGGAACAAGCAGAATTATTATATGATGATGATAATGGTCAGAAATAATTTTGATAATTTAGAATTGATCTCTTTCCTACTTTTAAAAGTTTTGTCTGAAAGAAATGTTCTTCAACATGAGTAAATAAAAATCGAAATGATGAGCAATCAAGGAGAAGTAAGATAAAGTAAAAATCCAACCTCGCAATCAACCCTCTCGTCAATGGCCAGAGGGTCGTTGAAGACATTACTATCATTTGTGGTATGACAAAGTGAAATTTTTTCCAGGTAATCATAATTATACTTCCGTCGAAATTTCACGGGTTCCGCTAGGTTCTAATAAAAACTTGAATGAGCCAAGCAAACAAACAATGAAAATTTAACAACAACTTACGTTAACTTTCTGGAATTGTATAATTATCCAGTCAGTCGTACGTTAGTTGTGGTGCAGTGGATATCGGCTCGGAACGAGAAATCGGCTCTCCGAGTTCAAATCTCAGTTAAATTCGTTGCATTCACTTACGCGCAAATAACCTTGGGAGAGGTATTAATCCGTCTAATCTGTCCAGCTACATATTAAATAACATAAAAGATTTGGCTCTACGGCCTTCGTTGGCAGAAATTAATGGCAACCTACTGAGGGAAAATCATCTGCCCACTCAGTTATGTCTCTTTCGAGATATGATCGCCTTAGCGTGTATCATTAATTGTCTGCCTGATAATTTCTTTTTTTTTTTTTTTTTTGTTATTTTTTCTTTTTTTAATATTTTTGCCCCAAGTGAGGCAATAAAGCAGCTCGGACGCAAGAGGTTACTGAATGTTAGAGAATATGAGAAAAAAACTATCGTTAAGGAGTGAGGAAAATAAAAGCACACAAATTAAGAAAACAAAAGATAACGATTGAAATTATATTTAAATTTTTGAAAATCAAAGTTGACTGGAAAGCAAGAATCTGGAAGAGAATTCCACAACCGAGAATTGCGAGAGAAGAAACTGTTAGGATAGAACTTACGGTTATATTTAGCCATTTCAACTGCAAAATTTGACTTGTCCGCCAATCTAGTCAGTCAGTCAGTCAGTTAAGTGCCATTCGTGATACACGCTTGGGCGATCATGTCTCAAAAGAGACATACCTGACTGAACAGAAGATTATCCCGCAGTAGGTTGTCATTGCTTTCTGCGGTAGACTGGTTGCCAACCAAAGCTATAGAACCCAATCTGTCCTGTTATTTAACCCATAACTGGAAGAAATAGACGGACAAATACCTTTCCCAAGGGTATTTGCACGTAAGTGAATGCAAGGAATTCAACTAGAATTTGAACTCCTCTTACCGATTTCTCGTTCCGAGCCGATATCCACTGCACCACAACGCACATCCCAATCTAGTATTACGCTTAAATTAATAAAGTCTAGGTACAACAGAGGTAATTTCATCATAACAATTCTAATGAATGAATTTATAGAAAACGCACTGGTGATCTACATTATGGCGGTATATAATAGAAGAAACCGAGATGCCAGGCCAAAACCCATAATACTGCAAATTCTTATGATTTTATCGTGAACTAGCAGTATAGCCCGGCGTTGATCGGGTGTAATGAAAGCTTTAAAACTAATCCATGGTCTTGGAGCTCAGGGTCTGCCTAAAGAATATTTGTGTGAAGTTTGGTGAGAATCGGATAATAATTGTGGATTTGTATAAAGGACATACAGACAGATAAACAGACACACACACAAACATCTTGCCTTTATATATATATATATATATATTATCGATTTTCTGCACTATTATAAGAACTGCAACATTGAAACTTCTGAATATCGTTTCTTATGTCTTTGTCTATGAGTGTATCAAATTTGATTGAAATCGGACCACTCCTTCTATAACCCGAATTTTTAGATTATCGATTTTCGATATTTATCGGGGGTACCTCGACACAAAACCAAGCTCCGAACACTCGCAGATGCTTATAGTACAACTGTGTAAATTTTCAAAAAAATCGGTTCAACCGTTTCGGAGTCTATAGGTAACGGATACACACACACACATACACACAGAGGCACACACACACACACACACACACACACACACACACACACACACACACACACACACACACAGAGGCACACACACACACGCACACACACAGAGAGACAAAGTTTCATTTATAAATAAGTTTAGATCATATGTAGTATAAGCACCAGACCAGACGTAGCATCAATATTCAAAGCAAGAGCGAATGGAAGACTTATAAATATTAAAGATAAATTCTGGAGAGAATCATTGCAGATTCCTCCTTGGTTTTTATCAAGAATTTCGAAATATATTGCAAAAGCATCAGACCAGATGTAGCAGCAATATTCAAAGCAACGGCAAATGATAGATTTATCAATATAACAGATTCTAGAGAGAAACATTGCAGATTCCTCTTTGGATTTTATCAAGAATCTCTAAATATATGTCAGAAGCATCAGACCAGATTTGGCATCAATATTCAAAGCAAGGGCAAATGATATACTTATCAATATAAAAGATAGATTCTGGAGAGAAACACTGCAGATTTCTCCTTGTATTTTATCAAGAGTTTCGAAATATATAGCAAAAGCACCAGACCAGACGTGGCAGCAATATTCAAAGCAAGGGCGAATGGAAGACTTATAAATATTAAAGATAGATTCTGGAGAGAATCATTGCAGATTCCTCTTTGGATTTTATCAAGAATCTCTAAATATATGTCAGAAGCATCAGACCAGACGTGGCTGCAATATTCAAAGCAAGGGTGAATGGCAGTCTTATAAATGTGTAAGATAGATTCAAGAGCGTAAAATTGTCTACCACGACATAGTGAACGAATTTTTGTGACTACAGATTTAGCAATTGATTCAAAATACTCTTTCCACTTTATATCAGATTAGTTAGTCCGAGAAGGCCCAACGGGACATTCTTCTGGGGGTTAGCATCAGCCACGATGACAGAAGGTAAAAACGGGTTCTTTCAGATGATTAAAATTGCATAATTATTTCTAAGGATAGCAACCGTATTTTGTTTATGATTATCTCTAATATTAAAAACATATTTTGTGCATAGCAAATATATCAGGATGTGTGGATGGTTCATCATATTACGGCGTGGGAAATAAAATTGTCAAACTGAGTTCGAATTCCGTTTTATTCTCTTTCGATAATTTTCAATTATTTTTTCTTATTTTTTTTTTTTTATAAAACTTGAATCTATCTTTCTATTGCTCAGTACAGATTGAGATCTCTTGGTAGATAGACGAGAGGAAGGAAAACTTTCCTGGAAAATTTAAACACCGTGACAGTAAAACATGGTGCAGTTTGGTCGGGGATTTTATGGTACAATGATCACCATTTCTCTGTTATCAGCCTCCCCACCAACCGGCTAAAAGTTTCGCTCACTCTACAGAAGCCAGTAGAGTCAATTAGTTTGCGAGTGGCCAGGCGATTCCGTTCTGAACTAAGATGTTGCGCGTAGAAACATCATTATCGATGGAAGAAGCAATCACACACACACACACACACACACACACACACACACATATATATATATATATATATATTGTTTTTCTTTAATCCGAAGTGGAAGAGTAGGAAGGTAAATTCCAAGAACCTGATCCTAATCAATATTAAAAATTTTTAACATTAAAAAGTGATGCAGGCAGAGAGCTCAATGTATTAAGAATACAGAGCCAATATAAATTAGAGAAATTTTTCAAAATTCAAAGGTGTCGGATGTACATTTCGACATAGGATCTTTAATAGAGACTCTACATCACGTCAGCGACATTGTTTTTCCAAATGGCGAAGGCCCTGAGTTAAAGTGTGGAGGGGTTTTTGGTTAACAACGGTCACAAAGTGGAAAAGGACAGAGCTGGTAGTCGCGGGGTTACAGGGTGTTGAAATGGTATATTTAGG